>JAVIAB010000108.1:42327046-42889505 GCA_032433765.1 Megaustenia siamemsis | reverse complement strand
ACCCAACTTTCTCAGAACAATCTCTGGTACCCATTTTCAGAGGCTAACTGAAGCCTAGGTTTGTCAGTGTGAAAAATAAATAGCCTATTTGTGGATTTGAACTTTTTGTCAGTAGTGAATGCACTAACCACTCAACCACTATGACTTAATTAAACCTATACATACATTTTTTTAAATTATTAACCCACTTTCTGAAAACACCTCAATGAACACCCACTAGTGCTACAGAGGAGTTTGTGCTGAGATCTACTTATGTAGTCAGAGAATAGAAGTTCTAATGGACAGTGTCCTGAGCACAAGATCTATCTTTGTAATCAGAAATAGGTAGGAGTCTTAATGGATAGTGCCTGAGTACAGGATCTGTTTTTGTAGTCAGAGAATAGATAGGAGTCTTAATGGATAGTGCCTGAGTACAGGATCTGTTTTTGTAGTCAGAGAATAGATAGGAGTCTTAATGGATAGTGCCTGAGTACAGGATCTGTTTTTGTAGTCAGAGAATAGATAGGAGTCTAATGGATAGTGCCTGAGTACAGGATCTGTTTTTGTAGTCAGAGAATAGATAGGAGTCTTAATGGATAGTGCCTGAGTACAGGATCTGTTTTTTGTAGTCAGAGAATAGATAGGAGTCTTAATGGATAGTGCCTGAGTACAGGATCTGTTTTTGTAGTCAGAGAATAGATAGGAGTCTTAATGGATAGTGCCTGAGTACAGGATCTGTTTTTGTAGTCAGAGAAATAGATAGGAGTCTTAATGGATAGTGCCTGAGTACAGGATCTGTTTTTGTAGTCAGAGAATAGATAGGAGTCTTAATGGATAGTGCCTGAGTACAGGATCTGTTTTTGTAGTCAGAGAATAGATAGGAGTCTTAATGGATAGTGCCTGAGTACAGGATCTGTTTTTGTAGTCAGAGAATAGATAGAGTCTTAATGGATAGTGCCTGAGTACAGGATCTTTTTTGTAGTCAGAGAATAGATAGGAGTCTTAATGGATAGTGCCTGAGTACAGGATCTGTTTTTGTAGTCAGAGAATAGATAGGAGCTCAAGTGGACAATGTCTGAATACAAGATCTATCTTTGTAGTCAAAGCATAGATAGGAGTTCTAATGGACAGTGTCTTGGTCCAATGCAAGAGAGAAACATTGAATTTAAAAGCTGTTGCAAATTAGTATAGAGTAAATTAGTACTTTGTAAGAATATTTTTGTTCACAGATACAACACGACCATCTCGCAGTGATGAGGAAGATGGCAAAAACTATTTCTTTGTGACTCATGAGTCCATGATGCGAGACATTGCAAACAACGAATACCTTGAGTATGGTACTCATGAGGATGCAATGTATGGGACCAAGATGGAAACAATACGAAACATTCATACCAGAAATTTGATGGCTATACTGGATGTGGAGCCACAGGTTTGTTATGTGTGTGTTGACATATATATGTGGATAGTGGTGTGTGTTGCTGTTTAGGAATGCGTGTGTTTTGTAGAAAAATAAACTCCCAAAAAATTATTATAATTTGTTTGGGGAGTGTCAAGGAGTGTGAACATCACATGGTATGACAAATTCAGAATGAAGATATCGGGGAACGAAGAAAACAAAGTCAATCAAGCAACTGATTATGGAAATGGATTGGACATTTTTGAAGAAAACCTGATGCCAGCATAACTAGACAGGCATTGTAATAAACCCACAGGGGAAGAGAAAGTCTGATAGGCCCAGGAATACACAGAGAAATAAATCTAGGAAACCTCAAGGATATTGGCATATACTGGAGACAAGTAGAGAAAATATCCTAGAGACCTTGTGGTCTATGTTCAAATAAGGATTTAAATTACTTAGATTGATTTGCTGTCATGTGGTGACTATATATTTGAAAGTATCAATCAGCCATGAGTGCAGGCTACATATTGGTGTGTTTTTCTTTATCACAACCTCTTCTCTTTTCTCTCATTCTCACAGATGTCTTTTTGATTATCCTTATCTCTTTATTGTTTTCTCTCAATATCATTCACCCAATCTCTCCATTTTTTCTCTGAATTTTTCTCTCAATCTCTACCTATTTCTTATAACTCTTTCTGACTATTTGTATCTTTCTACCCCTTTCTCTAAAAATCATTCTCTCAAATCTTTCTTTATCTCTCTTGTTAGTTTATCAGTTTTCTTTGTTTCTTCAAATTCTGTCAAATCTCTGTCTCTATTTTGCTATAGCTCCTTCTTTTAGTGTCATTTTCCCAATATCTTTCTCTATATCTCTTTCTATCAGTGTCATTCTCCCAATATCTGTCTCTTATTCTTTATCTACATATCTTTCTATCAGTGTCATTCTCCCAGTACCTTTGTCTCTAATTCTTTATCTATTTTCTCTTTCTCTCAGTGTCATTCACCCAATATATTTGTCTCTAATTCTTTCTCTATTTTCTTTTTCTCTAATTATTTTTCTATATTTGTTTATCTCATATCTTTTAAATCTCTTTCTTTCAAATCACATCCCTATATATTCTTTCTCTCATTATCATTCTCTCAAACACCTATCACTTTCTCACACTATTTTTTCCATTCTGTTTTCTCTCTTCTTGTATTATATCTTGTATTTTCCTCCACCTTTTTTCCTGTCTCCACTTTTCCACATACACACCGTTTTCTAATTAGTTACCAAAAAAAAAAGTCTGAAAATATTGAAATAGAAAAGAAAAGACATTGATAAAGACATGGCATTTATAAATCATCATTTGTATTTGTTTTGTATTAGAAAGTATTCATTAATTTAAGTGTATTTTTACATTGTTGTATAAATAAAACAATAGCTATCATATTTCTATGTGTGGAAACAATCTATAGCTCAGAGATGTACTGTTATATCAGTAGGTAGAACATTATATTATTTTTGTTGTTATTTTCTGATAACAATTGTTAATGTTCTTGTAGTAGTTTTCAGTTTATGTTTTGTGTCATTGATAATACATGATTCTCCAATAATGAATATATGTCTTATAAGGCCTCATCTTCTGATCCCAGGCCATCAAAGTCTTACGCACCGGGGTGTTCACTCCCATCATAGTTTTTATTGCAGCTCCCACACTACCAGCGCTGCAGGAGGTACCACTTGGCCACCAGCACTGTTGCTGTAGCAATGTCACTGCCCTGCATGAATGTTCTAGTCTTATTTGTGCCAGCTTTTGTGTGACTTTCTTTGTGTGCCACCCTTAGTATCTTTGACAGTGAAATAGATGTTCACATACACCTTCCAGCAGTCACAAGAATGCCAGTCCTCTTTGTTGATTTCCTGTTAACTGTAGCCTGTTGGAAGTTAATGTTTCATGATTTTATGATCATTCACAACACTTTTGCTAGGACATTGTTTCCAGATTATTTTGACTGTAACAAATTTTCAGTGAGGCACCTTTCATAATCTTATTAACCCACATTCAGATATAATTATTTGAACTCTCTCACAAATAATGTATATGTAGTTGGTGATTGTAAGGAACATAAATATAATAAATATGATTGCCGATACACAGAGTGAGCTGTAACAATATGTTTGTGTAACAAACACTCTTGTGTTATGGCAAGCACAACTAAAGGATACAAGAACTAAAAAACATTGGGAGCAGATCACTCTAGCTAACACTGTAGGTGCATTTACCACTTCAAAAACACTGTAGGAATGTTAATTACAAGCAGCAGTATTTTCACTTTTCAGTCCCACTATACGTAATCTCAGCATTACTGTCCCATGCACTCAATGTCCCTTTTCAACTTGTGTTCATTAATCCTAATTTAATTTGAAGCTGATCTGTATCAATGAAACAAGGACCACCAACACCTGCCTAATGCAGATATTATTTCTATGACAGTTTTCCCCTTGACATTTTACAATAGCCCAGGAACATATTTAGCACAGGCAACAGAAATAAAATAAAACTGAAACAGATCATTCATGCACCAAGAACATTGTTTTTGTTGTCTTTGGCTTTAATTGTTTCATTTTTGTAGTAAAAAAAATGACAAATTATTATTATGTTTTTACTTTATTCTGTTGTGTGCATATGTTTAGCCTTACACTGCATTTCCAAGTTTTCACTTTCAAGCCCATGTTTGTTTGATTCTTTGTTTTTTTTTTTAGTTTGATCTTATTTAATCAATATGATTGTATGAGTATGATCTTATTTAATCAATATGATTGTATGAGTATGATCTTATTTAATCAATATGATTGTATGAGTATGATCTTATTTAATCCATGTGGTTGTGTCATTTGATGTTTGAAACCTGTCAATCACAGCATGCTATATCAATTGTTGTGCTGCTGTTATTGCTATTGTTATGCATATTGTTGCAGGCACTCAAAGTGCTGCGGGCTTCAGATTATGCCCCCTTTGTTGTGTTTATAGCAGCGCCTAAACCCGAAGACTTGCGCGAAACTGTAAAAAACATCAGCGTAAGTAAACTTAAGCAACTATATCTGACGTTGCATTCTCATATTTGTTTTGTTTTTACTTTGGGGATATTTGATCATCTAAACAAGAGTTTGTGTCAATCTTTATAACAAGAAGATTTGGGAAATACATAGGTCATGTGCTAAAATGAATTCCCATCAGGCATTCATGTGAAAACTATCTCATAAAAGAAGCCAAGTGACCAGAGAGTCACTATGTAGAACAATTACTAGAGAAGGTTCAACTATGGGACTAAGAAAGAACCAAGACCTACAAAAACGTGCAGAAATTCGTAAATTGCGGAGAACAATTACTTCCACTCTATATGTGGTCTTCAGCTCAAGAGGATAATGAAAGATATTTTGATCAACCATAATTCAAGTAAAATCTATCTATTGACCTTTCGAGCCGTAACCGGCCCATAGGGCGTAGACCAAGATACACCTTCTCCTATATGAATTTTTGTTCTAGCAGTTTTCTTTTAAAGATATTTTATCAAATCTCGCCATCTGTCTCTGTTCTGTGCAAGCAGTTCTATCTCATTGATGGAGCCGATTCCTGCTGCTCTTGCCTCTCTCTCATCAATGTTCTTCTCAGTGTCTCCGGGTCTTCCTCTTTTTCTTTTACCTGTTGTTTCCCATATGAGGGCTTGCTTTGCTATTCGATTATTATCTCTTCTCATCACATGTCCAACGTATGACCATCGTCTTTTCTTTATTACTGAAGATATTAGTGGTTGATTGGCGATTTCTCTAATTTCCTCGTTTGTTTTGAATTCGTTCCATTCTATACCAAGTATTTTCCTTAGACATTTATTTTCGAATGCGTTCAACTTTGTTTCTATATCTCTTGTTGTTTTCCAGCTTTCACACGCATACGTAAGGGTTGATAGTACATTTGATTTGAATAGCCTAAGTTTTGTGTTTGTGCTAATGAGTTTTGATTTCCACAACTTTTCAAGGCTTCTGAAAGACATTGCTGCTTTAGCCAGTCTGATTCTAATTTCTTTGCTCGTATCCCCTTCTCGATCAATGTGACTTCCAAGATAGATAAAGTGATCGATCTCTTCTACTGGTTTGTTTTTCCATGTATATTTTGTCACTTGTTGGAATTAAACTTTTCATGACTTTAGTCTTTTCATGATTGACCTCAAGCCCAATTTTGCTGGCTATTGATGATAGTTCATTTGTGTTTTCCTGCATCGTTTTTATCTGACTGCTGATGAGAACTATGTCATCAGCAAAGTCGAGGTCCTCCAAATGGTCTCCTTGTATCCATTCGATGCCTTTATTACCAGTGCAGCATTTCTTCATTATGAAGTCCATAACAATTCCAAATAACAAGGGCGATAAAATACATCCTTGTTTAACCCCAGTTTCTATTGGGAAACATTCGCTCAGTCCTTCCTCTGTTCGAACTGCACATGTGTAACCATCATACATGTCTTTGATAATATTTATGATTTTTGATGGTAAGCCATATTGCTTCAGAATTTTCCACAAAGAATCTCTATGAATACTATCAAATGCTTTTTTGAAGTCGATGAAGTTAAGTACAAAAGGTTTTTTGCTTTTCAATGTGTTCCCCAATATAAGTCGTAGAGTGAAAATGTGGTCAAGACAGCTTCTCCCTTTTCTAAACCCAGCCTGTTCTTCACGCATTACTGTATCTATTGAATCCTTTATTCTATTTAGGATGATTTTACAGAATAACTTTGAGGCAACTGACAAAAGTGTCACGCCTCTCCAGTTGTTACAATCTCTAAGATTGCCCTTTTTTGGGATCTTAACATGATTCCTTTTTTCCATTTATGAGGCGTCTTCTCTGTTTTCCAAATGATGTTGAACATTTTTTGGAGATGTATTAAATTATGGCTATCAATTGCCTTGAGGATCTCAGCTGTTAACTTATCCTCTCCAGCAGCCTTGTTATTGGTCATTAGCTTTAAGGTGGTTTCTATTTCACTCAAGGTGAAGTCATCTAAATTACATCTAATTCTGCTGCTGGTGTTTCAGCTTCAAAATCTATTAAACTGTGAGGTAGTGGACGGTTAAGAATTTCTTTGAAGTGTTCTGCCCACGGGCTTTTCTGTCTGCGCTTGTTGTTAGCATTAATCCAGATTTGTCTAGAATTGGTGTTCCACTGGATGTATAGGTGTTTGTCAGCATCTTTTGTACAGTATAAGAGTTCTGCTGTCTCCTGTAATTGCAGCTGTCTCTGCTTTCTCTGCCAAGTTGTCTATATAAGCTCTTGTATCTCTTCTTGCCGAACTTTTCACTTTGTTGTCTAATTCTTTGTATGTTGCTTTTGCCAGAACCTTTCCAAGATCTGTCTTTACATTAGTCATGGCTCTCTTCGCTTCTCTTCTTTCTTTGATGTATTTCCATGTGGTGTCTGAGATCCAAGCTCGTTTTTCCATTTTCTTCAGTCCAGCACTTGCTTCTGCTGCTGTCATTAGTATTTTGCTCTGTGAGTCCCACATTTCATTGATATCTAAGTCTATTTCACCAGTGCTGGATAACAATTACTTAGCTCTATGTTAAACTTTTCCTTTATGGCTTCATCTTTCAGTTTATGACTATCAATTTTATGTGTAATTGACCTCTTCTGTTGGTTTCTAATTTTAATCTTATTTTCCCAATGCACAGGTTGTGGTCACTATTAACATCAGCACCTCTGTATGCTCTTACATCTAATAATGATGATCTGAATTGTTGTTTAATACATAGGTGGTCAATTTGATTTGATGTTCTATCATTAGGAGATATCCATGTTTTTTTGTGGATATTTTTGTGTGGAAATAATGTCCCACCTATAACTAAATTTTCTATTAAACATAATTCTATTAATCTTTCTCCATTCTGACTTGTTGTATTACAGCCTTCTCTCCCCATCACATGTTCCACTCCTGCGTTATCTTGTCCTACTTTGGCGTTGAAGTCTCCCATTACAATTAAAAGATCGTGTTTTGGTATTTTGTTTATAAGTTGTTGCAGTTGGTTATAAAATCATCCTTAACTTCATCATCAGCTTCGTTAGTAGGCGCATAAACATTGAATAATTGAAAGTCTTCATGTTTTGTTTTGTATCGTGTTCGTATCAGACGGCTATTTACCGGTTCCCATTCTAATAAACTTCTTGCAGCTTTGTCTGTCATCATTATGCCTACTCCTTCACGGTGTTTTCCATCTTCCCTTCCAGAAAAAACTACTATTTTATTATCAATAGATCTCCTACCTGTTCCAGGCCAGCGCATTTCGCTTAATCCTAAATATCTAGATCGTATCTGTCCATCTCGCTCGCGACCTGTGCATGTTTCGTCGGAGCGGCCATTGTTCGCACATTCCAGAATCCTATTTTTGTTGTTGTTTTAGGGCCGAAAAAACTATCACTACTATCTACTGCTAATTTACACATTCTGTATCAGGTCTACGTTTCATTAAACATCGTTTTTACGATAGCGGCTTGTTAAACCTCTGATCAACGGTTCTATACCAAGCCGGAGAAAAATAATTCCTCCATTTTGGAAACAACCGGAAGTAAAATCAATATCAGATAAAAGCCCATGAAGACAATATAACTTATCAGATTGCAAGAAGACACCAAGAAAGTTATTTTTTAAAAACCAAAGGAGTAACACAAGAATGGATGTTAGCACTTATGGATTTGTTCTTATATGTCCAATGAAGATGATCTGATGACTTACTAACAAACTAAGTTATACTATATTCACACTAAGTAGTGAAGCATCTATTGAAGGCAACAGACAACGTAACAAAGCATTTATTGGTAAAGAAAAAGCATTTTGCAGTATAGAGTGAAATTATTGGTGGATAATTGTTGAATACAGAATTAGTTGTTGTATAACATAACAATAGTGTACTGATTTTTGTATAACATGAGAGTAAGTGTACAAAGTCAAAAATAATGCATCTAAGAGAGAAACTATGAAAGGTCATCAGCCACCCACTTTAACTTGATGTCAATAATACAATATATATATATATATATATGGCCTTTGGCGTCTTGACAGACGGTTGGTAGCAAGCAATCATAATAAGTCAGTAGTTTGTAAAGCATTAGTGTCTCATACTGGGTGCTGCTTTACTGAACAGCTTCTCTCGTGGCTGAATTTGCCAATCCTGGACAGACAGGTCCATCCACAGAACGAGCAATAATACAATGCTTCAACAGGTACTACAATTCAAATACCTGGTGAGCTTTTCACAGAATAGTACATCTTACAGCTTTGTGATATTATAACATAATACAGATAAGAAAAATAAAAGATTACCTGGTCTTCTGAGCTGAGGAAGGTATTAATAACTAGCAGAACGCTGGCACCCTCAGCCCCCTGCTTCAGATGCTATCACCTGATATTGCTCTCTATAACATTATGTGCTTTAATATTTTCTTTATGCCTTTCTTTATGGGAGAATAAGAGGAAATGTATACAACATATCAGAAAGTCAGCTCACAGTAGTGGCATATCAACAGTTATCTTGCAAGCTCGTCATCTCTCTGTTACCAACATTGTCCTTATTTCTGATCTAAAGCATAGGATTGTAAGATTGCAACATTTGGGATGAGATGCTTGAGAAACACCAGTAATGTGACTAGGAAAAGCAATGATAAATATGAGACCAGAGAAATGTTGGATCTATTTGTTGAATTGAGAAAATCATGGGTTCAGCTATCTCTTAAGAATGAAGTTTAACCTGCTCTCATTGTGCACCTATAGCAGCCATCAAGCTAGAGGAAGATGAAGAAAATGATGGGCAAATGAAAGTGATCCAGCAGTGGTGCAGGCTAATAGCAGTCAATGTGAGACACTTAGCTAATGATAGAAAAGTGCAGCTTCTAGCAACTCTTCATAATCCATTGGATAGAACAAGATATAAATTTGTTGACAAAATGTCTATTGTTAAGTACAAGAGGAATCTATAAACATAATATTTGTAGAAGTGTTGCAGGAAACAAGAGAGCATTTCATGATCAAAGAAGGTGAAAAACACTGTAGAGATGACAGTCTTAATATACAAGACAAGAGATAGAAAATGTCTGCAGCCAAGCTCTTAAATAAAGTAAACTTCATCTGAAGGTTTGTCTGTCAGGGCTATCAAATGTAACTTCTGCATGCATTGTTTTACTGATTATTTCCTGGTCTATGCTTGACCAGATGAGTGTCTTTCTGACTAGTCTTGTTGTGGCCTTCATCTTTGATATTCATTGACGTTGTTCTTGAAGTTCATTGAGGCTAGAACAGTTCATGATTGTAAAGAGGAAGTGCCTTCACTTGAGAAACAGGCTCAGGACAAACAATAATGACAAATGCCATTGGTGGATTTATGGCCCAGAAGAGCAGAAGGAGAATTATTTAAGTAACAAGATCTTATTAATGGTAACTATTTGATGTTATTGTTGACAAGCACACCTGCATATAGTTGTATCCAGACATTATTTGTATCTGATGCATTGTGAATATGGAGGGTTTATGCTGGCACACATGGAAAACAGGCTGTGGTTGTTTTAACTTTCATTAAGACAGAAAATGGTGTTGTTATTAATTCATGGGATATATCAATCTTGCTTTAATTGTTAATTCAAAATGCTTACAAGCATTTAATTATCATTTTTGTGTCTCATAAATTATTAAGGAGCTCGTACAACAAATAATAAGTAACTTCCTGACCTAAAATAATTGTTATAGTAAGTTATTTTTTTTTTTATAATTTGATCAATTTTGTCACCAACTAAATGTATGTAGCAGCTTCTTGTATTGTATGTTGGTTATCTTGCACCCTTGTGTAGAGATGGATAGCTCATCTTTGGCCTAGAGATCATTGGTAGAAACTTCTTGTTAGAAAAGAAAGTAGGCAGAAGCATGAGAAACTACATGCACTTTGTTGTGGTGTCTATGGACGTTACACCTGGGTGTGGCTAGCTCCTGTACCTTCACTCACCTAGAGCCATAGATCAAACACATGTTTTATGTAAGATGTACAAGCTGTTGTGGTACAAATTACATTTTTGATGTATCAAATCCAGTGTCTTAATAGAAAACAATTATTTATGATGATGCTATTATCTGTAATAATCACTTTCCTTCAGTTTCTTTGTAAGACAAGAGATATGAGAGAGCATTTGTCAGTGATGATCATTCATCTTTAGTTACTTCACAATAGAAGTAATGCTGCAAAATTAGAATTAAAACTTAAATACATGACAACAATTTAATATAGAGAAAAAAAAATTTAGTGGTTGTGTGTTTACTGCACTCACTGTTGCCAGATATGACAACATTTTTTTTTAATTGACACAGCTTTGAGGTTCAGGGGGGGGGGGGGGCCTGATGTGAACAAACTGTGTGAAAAAATGTGTGTACAAACCATATCACACATATAATATGCTGTTGGTCATTGAACATTATGGCCGCTGAAACCATATTTCCTACATACCTATTGCCATAGAGGCAATCCTTGATTTGATCTTAAATAGCAGTAGATGATAACCAAGACTTACATTATGATCAGAAGATCTTCATCAGGAGTTGTGAATAATCATGAACAGATTGAATGAACTAAATTATTGAGATGTCAAGAAATTCAGAAGTCAGCATCATTCACAGAACTCATGAGTGCCATTTAGAATGTATTGCTGTTACTTATTTTATTTATATTTTTGTATCTTCTGCATCCATTCATCTATTCTTTTTTTTTATTTCTGCAGTTACACTAGGATGAATGTTCATCTTTACTATTCTGTCTAGATCATTTCATGTTTACTTTCTCATCATTTGCTCTTTTTTTTCATCAACATTTCTCTTCATCTTTTCTTAATATATCATACTATCTTCATTTCTCATCATCTCACTATCTCATACTATCTTCATTTCTCATCATCTCACTATCTCATACTATCTTAATTTCTCTTGATCTCACTATCTCATACTATCTTCATTTTTCATCATATCATTATCTCATACTATCTTAATTTCACTTATCTCACTATCTCATACTATTTTGATTTCTGGTTTGAATGTGTTTCGTGAATCTGAACACAGACTGGAGATATATTGAGGCCTTCAGGCTAACACATCCTGTTTGCACCATGGCGAGAGGGACTTGCAAGTAGAACAGATTTTTTCTTACAGATACCATGAATTAAATATTCAATAAAAAGTTACAGATATAGTCACAGTTATTTGATAGATGTGAGAACAAACATTAATCACTTTTAGTGCAATAAATTGACTTCATTTGATCTTTCAGTTTGTTCTCTTTGATTTCCTCACAGGATTCAAGCTTGGAACGATTAGCTAATGAGAGTAAACTCCTGGAAAAAGCATATGGCCATTTCTTTGACCTGAAGATTGTTAACAATGATATAGACGACACTATACGGACACTAGAGAAAGCTATTGAAGAGATTTCCTCAACACCCCAGTGGGTGCCAGTCAGCTGGGTGTATTAATGTTCGTCCCTGTGTTCATTTAAGAGACCTTAGGCTGACATCTGAATCTGTACAAGCTTCTGGAGAGTAGAAATGGATATTTAGGACAGTGTCTGATTGAGGCTAGTGATCTGAGTTGATTGAAACCAGTTTATGGGGCATGGGTAAAAATATACATTTGAAAAACTAGCCATGAAAACATTTGTTTGCAGGTATAATGTGAAAACATGTTTTTATATGTTTGCTCAAGAGTTCATGGTGTTGGAACTGTTTCAAATATTGAACCAGATAGTATTGTCAGACATCGTAAATCATTGCAAAAGTTAGTAGTTTATATTAGAAGTCTTATTTTCAGCTGATGATAAACATGAGAAGCCACTGCCTTAGTTAGTGGTAGACATAGGAAGTCACTGCTTTGGCTAGTGGTAGACATTGGAATTTACTGCCTTAGTTAGTGGTGGACATTGGAAGTCACTGCCTTAGTTAGTGGTAGACATTGGAAGTCATTGCAAAAGTTAGTAGTTTATATTAGAAGTCTTACTTTCAGCTGATGATAAACATGGGAAGTCACTGCCTTAGTGGTAGACATTGGAAGTCACTGCCTTGGTTAGTGGTAGACATTGGAAGCCACTGCCTTAGTTAGTGGTAGACATTGGAAGTTACTGCCTTGGCTAGTGGTAGACATTGGAAGTCACTACCATAGTCTGTGGTAGACATTGGAAGTCACTGCCTTAGTAAATGGTAGACATTGGAAGTCACTGCCTTAGTTAGTGGTAGACATTGGAAGTCCCTGCCTTTGTTAGTGGTAGACATTGGAAGTCACTGTCTTGGCTAGTGGTAGACATTGGAAGTCACTGTCTTGGCTAGTGGTAGACATTGGAAGTCACTGCCTTAGTTAGTGGCAGACATTGGAAGTTACTGCCTTAGTTAGTGGTAGACATTGGAAGTCACTGCCTTAGTTAATGGTAGACATTGGAAGTCATTGTCTTGGCTAGTGGTAGACATTGGAAGTCACTGCCTTAGTTAGTGGTAGACATTGGAAGTCACTGCCTTGCCTAGTGGTAGACATTGGAAATCACTGCCTTAGTTAGTGGCAGACATTGGAAGTTACTGCCTTAGTTAGTGGTAGACATTGGAAGTCACTCCTTGGCTAGTGGTAGACATTGGAAGTCACTGCCTTGTTAGTGGTAGACATTGGAAGTCACTCCTTGGCTAGTGGTAGACATTGGAAGTCACTGCCTTAGTTAGTGGTAGACATTGGAAGTTACTGCCTTAGTTAGTGGTAGACATTGGAAGTCACTGCCTTGGCTAGTGGTAGACATAAGAAGTTACTGCCTAGGTTAGTGGTAGACATTGGAAGTCACTGCCTTGGCTAGTGGTAGACATAAGAAGTTACTGCCTTGGCTAGTGGTAGACATAAGAAGTTACTGCCTTAGTTAGTGGTAGACATTGGAAGTCACTGCCTTGGCTAGTGGTAGACATAAGAAGTTACTGCCTTGGCTAGTGGTACAAATTAGAAGATAATGCCTTGACTAGTGGTAGACATTAGAAAACAATGTCTTGGTTAGAGCAGACATTAGAAGTCAATGAAAATAAATCTATCAACTGGTGGGAAGATTTGAATGCCATTATATCAACTAGTAGAAGACATTGAAAGTCATTGTATCAACTGATGGGAGACATTGAAAGTCATTGTATCTACTGGTGGGAGGCATTAAAAGTCATTGTATCAACTGATGGAAGACATTGAAAGTCATTGTATCAACTGGTGGGAGGCATTAAAAGTCATTGTATCAACTGATGGAAGACATTGAAAGTCATTGTATCAACTGATGGAAGACATTAAAAATCATTGTATCAACTGATGGAAGACATTGAAAGTCATTGTATCAACTGATAGAAGACATTAAAAATCATTGTATCAACTGATGGAAGACATTGAAAGTCATTGTATCAACTGGTGGGAGGCATTAAAAGTCATTGTATCAACTGATGGAAGACATTGAAAGTCATTGTATCAACTGATGGAAGACATTAAAAATCATTGTATCAACTGATGGAAGACATTGAAAGTCATTGTATCAACTGATAGAAGACATTAAAAATCATTGTATCAACTGATGGAAGACATTGAAAGTCATTGTATCAACTGATGGGAGACATTGAAAGTCATTGTATCAACTGATAGAAGACATTGAAAGTCATTGTATTAACTGATGGAAGACATTGAAAGTCATTGTATCAACTGATGGGAGACATTGAAAGTCATTGTATCAACTGATGGAAGACATTGAAAGTCATTGTATCAACTGATGGAAGACATTGAAAGTCATTGTATCAACTGGTGGGAGGCATTGAATGCCATTTTATAAATAGGTGGGAGGCTTTGAAAGTCATTGTATCAACTGGTGGGAGGCTTTGAAAGTCATTGTATCAACTGTGGGAGGCTTTGAAAGTCATTGTATCAACTGGTGGGAGGCTTTGAAAGTCATTGTATCAACTGGTGGGAGCTTTGAAAGTCATTGTATCAACTGGTGGGAGGCTTTGAAAGTCATTGTATCAACTGATGGAAGACATTGAAAGTCATTGTATCAACTGGTGGGAGGCATTAAAAGTCATTGTATCAACTGATGGAAGACATTGAAAGTCATTGTTTCAACTGATGGAAGACATTAAAAATCATTGTATCAACTGATGGAAGACATTGAAAGTCATTGTATCAACTGATAGAAGACATTAAAAATCATTGTATCAACTGATGGAAGACATTGAAAGTCATTGTATCAACTGATGGGAGACATTGAAAGTCATTGTATCAACTGATAGAAGACATTGAAAGTCATTGTATCAACTGATGGAAGACATTGAAAGTCATTGTATCAACTGATGGAAGACATTGAAAGTCATTGTATCAACTGGTGGGAGACATTGAAAGTCATTGTATCAACTGGTGGGAGACATTGAAAGTCATTGTATCAACTGGTGGGAGGCTTTGAAAGTTATTGTATCAACTGGTGGGAGGCTTTGAAAGTCATTGTATCAACTGTGTGGGAGGCTTTGAAAGTCATTGTATCAACTGATGGAAGACATTGAAAGTCATTGTATCAACTGATGGAAGACATTGAAAGTCATTGTATCAACTGATGGAAGACATTGAAAGTCATTGTATCAACTGGTGGGAGGCTTTGAAAGTTACTGTATCAACTTATGGGAGACATTATAAATCATTGTATCAACTGGGAAAGGCTAGAAATCATGACCTCAGTTAGCAAAAAGCATAATAAATCATTTTCTCACCTAGCGGAAAACATTATCATTGCCTCTGCTAGATCCAGACTTTGGAATACATTGCCTCAGTTAGATGTAGATAGTGGAAGACATTGCCTCATCTAGTGAAGACAGTTGAAGACATTGCCTCAGCTAGTTAAAAACTAAAATTATTGCCTCATATGGTATGAGATATTGGTAATCAATCTCAGCCAATGTATTCAAAGTCACAGCCTCACCTAATGCAGTCAAAGTCACTGCCTCAACTAAAGCAGTCAAAGTCACTGCCTCAATAATAGACAGGAAGTGTAAATCACTGCCTTATTCATTGTTGAGGATGTACAGTTTTCTGAACTTGGTTTCTTTCCCAGATTTGATCAACTCTTAAATGCAGCTGTTAATGAAATCATTAGACATCTTCCAGTATTCAATGAATGAAATACAGATTTGATTGTTTTGTCACATGTGAGACTCAGTCCATGTTTCAACAGTTAGATTTGTGTAAGATGTTGCAAGTGTAAAGATGTAGGCATATAAATACATGTGTGTAAGAATTTGAGTTAGTTGTGTGTGGTAGAATCAGATATAGTGGGGGTTTTGTGTGAACATTTTAGCTGTTTAATTAGTTCATTATAATTGATTAAGCTTCATTTGCATCAAGTATGTGTGCTTGTTTGTTTTGCTAATTCTTCAACTCAGAGAATTCAAGGCTTCAGATACATTCACCACCAACAAGCAATCAAAACTGAGGGATATTAGACTTTCTGTTTGTATTTTTAATTTGTCTTATTTACAACAAAATTCACAGGCATGGATGGAATAAAGGAGATTCAATCAAATTCTGTAGTGTTACAAAATCAAATAGCAAAATACATTAAAATAGAAAAACAAGAATAGTTACTGAAGTTTGGGGGGAAAACTTGAAAAGTAGTGCAAATTTAAAAAAAAAAAAAAAAAATAAAAGAGAGTGTAACTTGTACAGGAATATATCATAACTAAGTCGTACTGGAAATATGTATCAAAGTAATTTAAAAATTAACGAAATCAATCATGGAATCTTACTTGTGTTAGTAAAGTAAAAGTAAAGTACACCCGTCACGCCAAGTGGCATATGGGGAATATGGTGTTTAGTGACCATATATTTTACAGACTTTCGGCACATGATTTTTGGGGTAATGTGGTTTGTATTATGCCCATGCTGTTCCCTGAAAAAAATCAGGTACCCATTAAAGGCTGGGTGAACCCAGAAACCGTCGGTCGGGATCGAACCCTACCTCTTGTCCTACTTGTGTAAGGCCCATCTTGAATTAAGATAAAAATATTTTGTTTAAAGTCATACAGATATTGTTCATGTTCATTCTAAGACAGGCAAGTCAAGTATCTATTTTCTTCTTCTTCGTTTACTTATTTGGTGTCCAATTTGAAGATTGCATGATATTTAACCATCAACTCAAGATTGCCAGTATCTGTAACTTGTCATGAAAGGAGATAGTATTACTTCTGTCATTATTTTACATCGGGTAGGTTAACAATAGATGCTCAACTGCAACCAATGGTCTCATCTACAATTAGCAAGAAAAGATGGACATATGTTGGGCATGTGTTGAGAGGAGATAGAAAAAAAGTATTTAAAAACAGCCTTTATTTTGGAAAAATCAGGATACAGAAAATAGGAAGACCTAGAGCAATACGGAAAAGTACACTGATAAGAGAAGCAAAGTTGGCAGGCTTAAACACATTTGATAAGATCGAACATTTTGCCCTAATAGAGATGGGTGGCGAACAAAACCAGGAGTCCTATAGGACATTTAGTGGTGCTGGAAGGGTCAAGGTCTAGACACAGTCACCATTAATCAAATGATATCCAAAAATGAAGATGACAGCAACAACAAAACAAACAATTGATAAACCTTATATCCAAATATGAAGATGACAGCAACAACAAAACAAACAATTGATAAACCTTATATCCAAATATGAAGATGACAGCAACAACAAAACAAACAATTGATAAACCTTATATCCAAAAATGAAGATGACAGCAACAACAAAACAAACAATTGATAAACCTTATATCCAAATATGAAGATGACAGCAACAACAAAACAAACAATTGATAAACCTTATATCCTCGCATTTCAGCTGTTTTGCATTCAAAGACGGTCACTATATAATGTACAAGAAGAAGATTACAACATGTGAGGTGAGATGCTTGAGAAATATAATGACATGACTAGCGGAAATATGAGAAACAATGACATGACTAGCAGAAATAATATGAAGAACAATGACATGACTAGCGGAAATATGAGAAACAATGACATGACAAGCAGAAATAATATGAGAAACAATGGCATGACTAGCAGAAATAATATGAGAAACAGTGACATGACTAGTGGAAATAATATGAGAAACAGTGACATGACTAGCAGAAATAATATGAGAAACAATGACATGACTAGCAGAAATAATATGAGAAACAGTGACATGACTAGTGGAAATAATATGAGAAACAATGACATGACTAGCAGAAATAATATGAGAAACAGTGACATGACTAGCAGAAATAATATGAGAAACAGTGACATGACTAGCAGAAATAATATGAGAAACAATGACATGACTAGCAGAAATAATATGACAAACAATGACATGACTAGCAGAAATAATATGAGAAACAGTGACATGACTAGCAGAAATAATATGAGAAACAATGACATGACTAGCAGAAATAATATGACAAACAATGACATGACTAGCAGAAATAATATGAGAAACAGTGACATGACTAGCAGAAATAATATGAGAAACAATGACATGACTAGCAGAAATAATATGAGAAACAATGACATGACTAGCAGAAATAATATGAGAAACAGTGACATGACTAGTGGAAATAATATGAGAAACAATGACATCAGGAATAATTGTTGAAGCTACACCTTACATTATTTGCTTAGAGAAACTGAAATATAGTGGTCTGGCTACTTCATGATTAAAGATGGCACTTGATGCCTACTGCAACCAATGACCCAGCTTTAGCAAGCAAGACAAAGGATAGCAGCCACCAGTACAGCACATCTGGTCAGAGAAAGAAAACTGCAGCTCAACACAACTCTTAGCTAATTTATAGAACTCTTTATTTCTGAGATGCTTTATAAGACATAATGATTGTCCACCATAGACACATTGAGAAAGAGGCAGGAAGTTGTTGTGATATGCTGGATAGGGTTGACTTCGCTGTTATGTCTGCCTGGCAAGGGTTATGGTTCTTGATATTGTTTCCTCTCTTTATTTTTTGTTCTATATTTTCTGGTATTACCTTTAAGCATAATATTCCAGGTTGCATGTATACCTTGATATATTGTTAACATACAATAATATTCTGTATCAACATTATTATTTTAAGTCATCATTAATATCATCATTGTATAATAATATGATACAGACATTTGTACATGCTCACTGATTTCAAGGCTATAAATCATATTTGTAATTGTTCATGGTCACTTGAGACTGTTCATCTTCTCTTTGGTTGTACTTGCTCACTGACTTTTAAATTATAAGTGATCTTTGAATTTGTACGTGCTTTGCAGATTTTGAATGATGAATAGTTTGTCATTTATGTTTTCTATTTAGCATGTGTCATAAGCCAGGCTTAAAGTTAAAAAGTCAAGTATATATTTTTAAATAGTTATCTTAATGCAACTGAAAATTGGTGAGATTTTAAGGAGCATTATTTTACCTAAATTATTTTTACATTACTTTTACATGAAATATTGTTTGTTAAAGTAATTATAATTTAAGATATTATTTGTCTTTGCTTCAAATATATTGTTAATTTTACAACAAATTATTACTTTTTGATGAAATGTATGTTCACTTTAAATCCGTGTTACTTTGATGAAAGATTCATCCCACTTTCAGATAAAATACATTATGCTTTCATATAAATTGTATGTGATTTTAACCTAAGTCATTATCATGTTATGAATGATTCATTTACATTACATTATCATTATCTCAACAAACTGGTATAGCTGTCACATAAAACTCATGTAGTTTGATATATTCCATGTACCTCCCGTATTGAATATTCAATTTAGGCATAACTATCATGTTGCTGTACATAAAAATGTCTTTTTTTTAAATTCATGTTACAACTTCAGTTATTGCCATTTCTTCAACTGTACATTCAACTTGACTTCATATTTTTATGCTATGTTTTGATATTTCTCAGTGGAAATTTTCATGAATCCTTTCCATTGTATATATTTTTCTGGCATCTATGAATCAGTATTTTATGTGAAACCCACATAGCAGCCGATTTGTATTTTGTGTCATCTCATGCAGACCACAAGCTAACACACACTTTCCCATCAAATTCTGATTGGTTGTTTTAGCATTAAATAAGGCACTGTCACACACTCAACAGCTGGTTCTTTCATTGTTGACATCTTATATTTTTATTTACATTTAATTTGTTTTGGTTTTAGCATAAAGTGTGAACCATCTGAAAACATAATTATTTATTATGGAGAGTGGAATGTTGAGATTTTAAAAATATCTCCAGAAAAGGTTGTTACTGGCTTACTCCACGATGAGATAATTTCTTTACTTTTGCTTTGTCTTTTTTTTTAGGCAGATGTAGAAGAAGATTGAAATAGAATTTCTGACAAACACCTCATGATGATTACATTGGGTATGTGACCTTTACTCTCCAGTCCCAGAGAAATTCCTCTAGCAGACCTTAACTATGGGATCAATTCTGTCATCACAATTTGGGGTGGTTTTTTTTTTTTTGTGTTTCGTATTTCAATCATTTTGAGGAATTTTTTATTTGAGAGATGCCGGATGATGTCATTCATTACAACCTGTCCTCTGTAACTCTCTTATTTCAACAAACATTTTGACTGGGATCTCTGTACTTGTCTGCAAAACATAATTGTTTCAGAGATGTCATCATTTTTCTCCATGTAATTTAGACGTTCATTATTTTCTGTAGTGACCTCTGTGTGTCATTGTGTAATCAATGGAAGTATCTGGAATTATAGTAGCTTCTTTGTGGCATCAAAACACATCGGGGAAGTGACAGGAAGAATTGAGCAAATAAATAATCCTTAATTACTCTAAATAAGCCCTGTGGATCGCTCCCGTGAGGTCTATGGACAGTGCAGTGCCAGCAAGGGAGCAATGATATGCCAACACCTTTTAGGAAAGGGAACAAATTGTTGTGACAACGATGTGCCAGCATCTTTTAGGAAGGGAACAATTGTTGTGACAATGATGTGCCAGCACCTTTTAGGAAAGGGAACAAATTGTTGTGACATTGTCACATTCTTGGGTCTGCCAGAATGTTTATTGAGCGACTGGCTGTAAAGACTGCATTCCTACATTTTTATATTCAGAGTTTTTATTTTAGACTCAATAGAAAGAACAGGTGACCCTGCTAGGAATCAAACCAATGCCTGTTTGATAAATAACTGGTTATTTTTCTCTGCCACCCACTTCCACTTTTGGTAAAACAGGCACAAATAAAAATATGACTGTCAAAGTGGGAGAGCATCCAAATAGGAGAAGTTGAATTTGTAGGTTGATTATTTAAGTTCATAAAACTGAATGAGAAGTAGCCAGTTGGAGAAATAGTGATAGTAAAGTAGCTACAGTTACACATGGAACATGGCATTGTGAGAGGTTTGGGCATCAGTGAACATCTGCAGCACTTATCTTGTGATATCCATAGCAACATACCTGCCATGTGTTCTAGCCATGCAGTAGAACAGACTTCACATTAGAGTGTTGTATGTGCTGTACAGTCAGTTATAAAATGTAGCTGAGAAAGTTTCTGCAATTATAACAAGTTAGTTAGTTCAAGTATTGACAGTGCAGTCATCACTGGTTTCTCTCTGTGTGGAGAATTTTTTTACTTTCTTCGTGATCTGCTTTTTCCTTCTCTCACTTTAAGCCACAGAAATCAGGCAAAGGAAGTAATGTAATTATAAAAATAGCAGCTGTTATTACTCCTGTAGTAATAAGATTATTATTAACGTGGTCAGAATATGGTATTTAAGTTGACAGAAACAATATCAAATCTTCTCTCTGGCTGTACAACTGCTCTTATATTTGATTTCTTCACTGGTAAACATTTTGCTCTTGTCAGGTTAGCAGTTATGTGTACAGGCAGGCTAATAGATGTTGACCACAATTTCCCATGTGACCCAGCCTCATCTAAGTCTTGTTACTTGTCCTGACTACAATATGGCACAGATGATGTTTTGTTATGTCTCAGTTACCTGAGCCCTAGAATGTGTTGACTATTGTGATGAACTGTTGAAATATGTTGATTGTACTCTGACATGTCATATAGTGTGACATGTCATATAGTGATCTACTACAGTGTTTTAGTAAACATCAGGTAGGCCTAGAAATAGAATATTGGCAGGAAAAAAGTCTTCTGTTTTTTTGTTCTCTTCAACAATTGTAACTACTAATGGTACATAATAGCTTCAACAATTGTAACTACTAATGGTATATAACAGCTTCAACAATTGTAACTACTAATGGTACATAACAAGTTCAACAATAGTAACTACTAATGGTATATAACAGCTTCAACAATTGTAACTACTAATGGTACATAACAAGTTCAACAATTGTAACTACTAATGGTACATAACAAGTTCAACAATTGTAACTACTAATGGTACATAACAAGTTCAACAATTGTAACTACTAATGGTACATAACAAGTTCAACAATTGTAACTACTAATGGTATATAACAAGTTCAACAATTGTAACTACTAATGGTACATAACAGGTTCAACAATTGTAACTACTAATGGTACATAACAGCTTCAACAATTGTAACTACTAATGGTATATAACAAGTTCAACAATTGTAACTACTAATGGTACATAACACCTTCAACAATTGTAACTACTAATGGTATATAACAAGTTCAACAATTGTAACTACAATGGTACATAACAGCTTCAACAATTGTAACTGCTAATGGTACATAACAAGTTCAACAATTGTAACTACTAATAGTATATAACAAGTTCAACAATAGTAACTACTAATGGTACATAAAAAGTTCAACAATTGTAACTACTAATGGTATATAACAAGTTCAACAATTGTAACTACTAATGGTACATAACAGGTTCAACAATTGTAACTACTAATGGTACATAACAAGTTCAACAATTGTAACTACTAATGGTACATAACAAGTTCAACAATTGTAACTACTAATGGTACATAACAAGTTCAACAATTGTAACTACTAATGGTAAATAACAAGTTCAACAATTGTAACTACTAATGGTATATAACAAGTTCAACAATTGTAACTACTAATGGTACATAACAGGTTCAACAATTGTAACTACTAATGGTACATAACAAGTTCAACAATAGTAACTACTAATGATACATAACAAGTTCAACAATTGTAACTACTAATGGTACATAACAAGTTCAACAATTGTAACTACTAATGGTACATAACAGCTTCAACAATTGTAACTACTAATGGTACATAACAGGTTCAACAATAGTAACTACTAATGGTACATAACAGGTTCAACAATAGTAACTATTAATGGTACATAACAAGTTCAACAATAGTAACTACTAATGGTACATAACAAGTTCAACAATAGTAACTACTAATGGCACATAACAGGTTCAACAATAGTAACTACTAATGGTACATAACAGGTTCAACAATAGTAACTACTAATGGTACATAACAGGTTCAACAATAGTAACTACTAATGGTACATAACAGGTTCAACAATAGTAACTACTAATGGTACATAACAGGTTCAACATTGTAACTACTAATGGTACATAACAGGTTCAACAATTGTAACTACTAATGGTACATAACAGGTTCAACAATAGTAACTACTAATGGTACATAACAGGTTCAACAATTGTAACTACTAATGGTACATAACAGGTTCAACAATAGTAACTACTAATGGTACATAACAGGTTCAACAATAGTAACTACTAATGGTACATAACAGCTTCAACAATTGTGTTCACTAGTTCCATTGTATCACACAGACAACATTGATCATTAAAATATATCCAGATCTTTGGTCCAAAACTTTAATAATTATATTATTTATCATTCATGTTTATCATTGTTTTATAGTAGTATCAGATTGAAAACACCACATTGGTACAGGTTGTACTGACATGTCCTGTCATTGGAAATGCCACATTGGGTACAGGTTGTACTGACATTTCCTGTCATTGGAAATGCCACATTGGTACAGGTTGCACTGACATGTTGTGTCGTTGGGGAATGCTGCATTTGCACAGGTTTTTATTGTACTACATGTTTTGTTATTTGGAATGCACATTGGCACAGGCAGTAATAACATGTTTTTGTCTTTTGAAATGCCATATTGGCACATGCAGTAATAACATAGGGATTGTTATGTTTTTTAGGAATCCAGTGTCTTTAGAAATGCCACATTGGCACAGATTTGTTGTACTGATTTGTTTTATCATTGAGAATGCCACATTGGTACAGGCAGTACTGGCGCATTTTGAGATTGGTAATGCCACATTGGCACAGGCAGTATTGACATGTTTTGTCATTGAGAATGACACACTGGCACAGGCAGTAATTATGTGTTTTGTCATTGAGAATGCCACATTGGCACTGGCAGTAATGACATGTTTTGTCATAGTAATAATAATTTTCTGAGGATATGTTGGGTAATTGTTGAATGTTTTCTTTGGAAAAAATAACTGTTGACATGTTATCAGTTGTGGTGAGCTAAAGTCACAACGGTAACAAACCATTGTTAACTTGTGTTCAGTTTCTAAATGTTTCTGTCTCCATTCATTGCTGGGTGGAATTAGATAAACCTGACATCAGGTACCTTACTTCCTGCAAATAATGTGGAACAATTATCTTGTAGGTGGGAATGTGGCAGTTTTCTACACTTGTTGATTTTACTGTGCACAATTTCATGAGTCATAATAATGGGTGGTTATACCTAAAAGTTGTTGTCATAATTTTGAGAGTCACATGAAAGAAATGCAACTTTTTATTTTCAACATACCTCACTCAATGTGGACTACAGCCTTATGTGATACATCTTGTACCTAGCCTTATTTTCACTACTTGCATCTGTGTAGCCAAACCTTCAACAACAAACATTTCACCCTGCAACTGGCAACAACCATATTTGTGTTTCAGGAAGTTCACCTCTCAATAGGTGGATCTAGCTCAAACATAAACTTTCATTACAAATCATTCATTTTTCTGTTGTCAGCAGACTCAAGCTTGGTCCCATAGAGAAACCCTCCCAGAATCAGCTAAAATACATCTTCATACATTTCAACAAGAGAAGTTACATATTTTGATAGATACATTTATTTTCTTGCTATTATGCACTTTATTTGTTTTCAAAAGTTCTTTTACTTTTCTCAAAATACTTCTTTTATGTATTCTTTTATGCTTTTTTGTTTTATTTTCTTCCATCATTTCTCTCCTTGAACAGGACACTTGTTATGTTGGCAATCAAGATGTCATATTTGTATGTTTCACATCTAAAGCAACCAACTTTGTCTCAGAATGACCTCTTCCCTTCTATAGCTAGATTCTTTGCTAAACAAGTAGCATGTTGTTTTAGTAAGATTATGGAGGTAGGGTCAGCTTTAATACACCAATCCTGTTACCAGTAGCTATTTGTTCATTTACAACATTTTTGGATTATGATGCATACCTTCCATATTTGTTAATGACAAACCTGTATTTATAGTCTGTTTTAAATGTAGATCTGCTATAATTTGAATGTGGCTAGGAGGACTATTTTCAGAATTTTGCATAAATTTTAATTTTTGTAAAATTGTATGGTTAGATCTGTTTTAATCAGAAAAAGGTACAGCATGTCACACAAATAGTCTGTTTTCCCTTACAAATTGCCATAAAGCTTATTCGTCCATTTTTTTTTTAAAATAAAAACCTCTTACAAAATTAAGATAAAATCTTACAAAATGGAAGGTATGATAATCTGATCTAGAATAGACCACAATAGGCTTCACGATTTCTATAAATTCAGTCTTGGAGATAATGATCTTCGCCCCTGTGGACAGTCAGTGAAAAATACAGAACACCGATTCACAAACCAAAGACAGAAAAACTCAGGTCAACAAAGCAGAGATGACTTCAGCACCCGTGAGGGACCAGTATATCAATGAGATCTACCTCTGTGACTCAAATAATCCAAAACTAGAAAACAAAGAAGAAGAAGGATTATAACATGTCATGCAAAACAAATAAAGCAGTTTTTGTAATAGAAACATGACATTAGGGAGTAGAGTCATTTAAAAGATGGTGGTGGTTCTGTTCAAGCTAATAGATAATTTGTAATGTAGAGTAGAGAGTAAACAAGTGCTAGTAAACTCAAACATTCATGCATGTATTTTATTTGGGTCATTTTTCTCATGATTTCCACAAGCACTGAACAATTATGTAATTTGGTATTAGGAGATTTACTTGTCTGTTGTGATCAGAGAAAAACATTTGTTTGTGACGTGTTGTGATCAGAGAAAAACATTTGTTTGTGACGTGTTGTGATCAGAGAAGAACACTTGTTTGTGACATTTCTTCATGTGCAAATGCAATAATGAAGAAACCTAGCTATGTCTGTTTATTGCAACGAAGATTTCTTCCATTTTCTTTCTGAACGGAAGCAGACAAGAGTAGATAAGCACAACATTGAAGGTAGTTCACCTTTGTAAACATATCCCCTCTCCCATCAATAACTTTCCACCATCAGTGTTTGTTTTTTTCTTGTCTGTACGCCATCATGTCTGGAGTGCAGTCCTCTTGTGTAGGGGCCAAGATCAATTTTGTGATGAGAGTGGAAGAACCACATCACACTTTATCTCAACAAAATTAAGCTAATGTCATTGACAGAGTGTTCCGGTTTATGAAATATAAATATGAAATGACAAGTATCTTTAGGAACAGCAACACCACTTGAAACAATACTAAAGACAGAAAATAGACCAAGTGGCCTAATATTTTCTAACGTATCTCCTGTTTGGTGTACATCTATACCAAGTGCTTGATAATAATACTTGTTCTTTCTGCAAAATGTTCAATTCATTTAAATCACTGTGGTAAAAAGTGATTACTTGTGAATAAAGTGTTGTGTAAGTGAACAGATAACCAGATTCCAACCTACTTACCTCTCCTACATGCATGATTCAATGAATGATTGTCTAAGTGAACAGATAACCAGATTCCAACCTACTTACCTCTCCTACATGCATGATTCAATGAATGATTGTCTAAGTGAACAGATAACCAGATTCCACCTACTTACCTCTCCTACATGCATGATTCAATGAATGATTGTCTAAGTGAACAGATAACCAGATTCCAACCTACTTACCTCTCCTACATGCATGATTCAATGAATGATTGTCTAAGTGAACAGCTAGACCAAGTCCTTCTAATAACCTCTCCTACATGCATGATTCAATGAATGATTGTCTAAGTGAACAGATAACCAGATTCCAACCTACTTACCTCTCCTACATGCATGATTCAATGAATGATTGTCTAAGTGAACAGCTAGACCAAGTCCTTCTAATAACCTCTCCTACATGCATGATTCAATGAATGATTGTCTAAGTGAACAGATAACCAGATTCCAACCTACTTACCTCTCCTACATGCATGATTCAATGAATGATTGTCTAAGTGAACAGATAACCAGATTCCAACCTACTTACCTCTCCTACATGCATGATTCAATGAATGATTGTCTAAGTGAACAGCTAGACCAAGTCCTTCTAATAACCTCTCCTACATGCATGATTCAATGAATGATTGTCTAAGTGAACAGCTAGACCGAGTCCTTCTAATAACCTCTCCTACATGCATGATTCAATGAATGATTGTCTAAGTCAACAGCTAGACCGAGTCCTTCTAATAACCTCTCCTACATGCATGATTCAATTAATGATTGTCTAAGTCAACAGCTAGACCGAGTCCTTCTAATAAACTCTCCTACATGCATGATTCAATGAATGATTGTCTAAGTGAACAGCTAGACCAAGTCCTTCTAATAACCTCTCCTACATGCATGATTCAATGAATGATTGTCTAAGTGAACAGCTAGACCAAGTCCTTCTAATAACCTCTCCTACATGCATGATTCAATTAATGATTGTCTAAGTGAACAGCTAGACCGAGTCCTTCTAATAACCTCTCCTACATGCATGATTCAGTGAATGATTGTCTAAGTGAACAGCTAGACCAAGTCCTTCTAATAACCTCTCCTACATGCATGATTCAATTAATGATTGTCTAAGTGAACAGCTAGACCGAGTCCTTCTAATAACCTCTCCTACATGCATGATTCAATGAATGATTGTCTAAGTCAACAGCTAGACTGAGTCCTTCTAATAACCTCTCCTACATGCATGATTCAATGAATGATTGTCTAAGTGAACAGCTAGACCGAGTCCTTCTAATAACCTCTCCTACATGCATGATTCAATGAATGATTGTCTAAGTGAACAGCTAGACCAAGTCCTTCTAATAACCTCTCCTACATGCATGATTCAATTAATGATTGTCTAAGTGAACAGCTAGACCGAGTCCTTCTAATAACCTCTCCTACATGCATGATTCAGTGAATGATTGTCTAAGTGAACAGCTAGACCGAGTCCTTCTAATAACCTCTCCTACATGCATGATTCAGTGAATGATTGTCTAAGTGAACAGCTAGACCGAGTCCTTCTAATAACCTCTCCTACATGCATGATTCAGTGAATGATTGTCTAAGTGAACAGCTAGACCGAGTCCTTCTAATAACCTCTCCTACATGCATGATTCAGTGAATGATTGTCTAAGTGAACAGCTAGACCGAGTCCTTCTAATAACCTCTCCTACATGCATGATTCAATGAATGATTGTCTAAGTGAACAGCTAGACCGAGTCCTTCTAATAACCTCTCCTACATGCATGATTCAATGAATGATTGTCTAAGTGAACAGCTAGACCGAGTCCTTCTAATAACCTCTCCTACATGCATGATTCAATGAATGATTGTCTAAGTGAACAGCTAGACCGAGTCCTTCTAATAAACTCTCCTACATGCATGATTCAATGAATGATTGTCTAAGTGAACAGCTAGACCGAGTCCTTCTAATAACCTCTCTTACATGCATGATTCAGTGAATGATTGTCTAAGTGAACAGCTAGACCGAGTCCTTCTAATAACCTCTCCTACATGCATGATTCAGTGAATGATTGTCTAAGTGAACAGCTAGACCGAGTCCTTCTAATAACCTCTCCTACATGCATGATTCAGTGAATGATTGTCTAAGTGAACAGCTAGACCGAGTCCTTCTAATAACCTCTCCTACATGCATGATTCAGTGAATGATTGTCTAAGTGAACAGCTAGACCGAGTCCTTCTAATAACCTCTCCTACATGCATGATTTCAATGAATGATTGTCTAAGTGAACAGCTAGACCGAGTCCTTCTAATAACCTCTCCTACATGCATGATTCAATGAATGATTGTCTAAGTGAACAGCTAGACTGAGTCCCTCTAACTTGCATCTCATATCCACAATTCATGCAAATCGTTCTCTGAGACCTGGCTCAGACATTGCAGCTTGACTAACTCGAGATTCTAGAAGCAATAAACCACTCTTGGACATGTTAGTCCTGTTGAATCATTTGGCTGTACTTTATTGTTTTCATTGTTAAAGAAAGATAGTTCGACCACATGTGGGCACAACTCAAAGGCTGTTCAGGATTTAGCAGTTCTGATTCACTAATGTTGGTGCAGACAGTCAGCTATGAGTTGCTGACTGCTTCCATTTCTCATGCTGACACTTCCCTTTGCCCCCGAGATTGACATTTTAAAAAAGAGGATATGAACATGAGTAGAAAAAGCCATGAACATAAAAACAGATGTTATGTAAACTATACCAAAATCTTTTGACAAACTAAAGCATCAAGAAACAAACAAAATGTTAGAAAGCAAAAGAAAATAAAAAAAATAATGAAAGCAATAAAATAGGAATGTTTAAAACACTAACAATCAAATAGGAATGTTTCAACAAATAAAAAATGTGTTATGAGGTATAATTTCGCCAGATTTATTTAATTTATATGTTGAGAGTTAATGAATTTAAATATCTGGGAACAATGTTAACCTCAGACGATAGATGTACAACACAGATGAGGTGCAGAATGGCTCAAGCAAAAGCAGTGTTCCAAAATATTAGGAAGATATTGTGCAATCCATTTTTTTTAATAGAACAAGAAAAAGAGTTCTTAAATGTTATGTAGAGCCAGTCTTAACATGGATGTGAATCATGGACAATAGAATAATAGGACAACTGACAAGAAATCACTGGAAGCTATAGAAATGTGGTTTTACAGAAGAATGTTGAGAATACCATTGACAGCTAAGAAGAGTAATGAAAACGTTCTGAAAGAAGACAAAGGAAGAAGAAATGTAATTTCCAGTATTAGGAAGAACAATCATCATTTTTTGGCCATGTAATGAGAAGAGAACAACTGGAATATATTGTAACAACTGAAAAATTGGGGGAAGCAAAGAGAAAATTACCAGACAGCTTAAGAGAATAGCTGGGCAGAAGATTAACAACAGACATGATAAATAACTGTCGAGATCACTTACGCCAGCAGGCACGGTACTTGATGATGATGATGGCGAGATTATGTTAGCTCCATAGATAATGTACGTGGAACACCAGTCAATGATCACAACAACAATAGTGGTGTTTACCTTGAGAGCAGAGATAACGATCACAACAACAACAATAGTGGTGTTTACCTTGAGGGCAGAGATAACGATCACAACAACAACAACAATAGTGGTTTACCTTGAGGGCAGAGATAACGATCACAACAACAATAGTGGTGTTTACCTTGAGGGCAGAGATAATCACAACAACAACAACAATAGTGGTGTTTACCTTGAGGGCAGAGATAACGATCACAACAACAACAACAATAGTGGTGTTTACCTTGAGGGCAGAGATAACGATCACAACAACAATAGTGGTGTTTACCTTGAGAGCAGAGATAACGATCACAACAACAATAGTGGTGTTTACCTTGAGGGCAGAGATAACGATCACAACAACAACAATAGTGGTGTTTACCTTGAGAGCAGAGATAACGATCAGAACAAAACAATAGTTGTTTACCTTGAGAGCAGAGATAACGATCACAACAACAACAATAGTGGTGTTTACCTTGAGAGCAGAGATAACGATCACAACAACAATAGTGGTGTTTTACCTTGAGAGCAGAGATAACGATCACAACAACAATAGGGGTGTTTACCTTGAGAGCAGAGATAACGATCACAACAACAATAGTGGTGTTTACCTTGAGAGCAGAGATAACGATCACAACAACAACATAGTGGTGTGTTTACCTTGAGAGCAGAGATAACGATCACAACAACAACAGAACAATAGTGGTGTTTACCTTGAGAGCAGAGATAACGATCACAACAACAACAATAGGGGTGTTTACCTTGAGAGCAGAGATAACGATCCAACAACAATAGTGGTGTTTACCTTGAGAGCAGAGATAACGATCACAACAACAATAGTGGTGTTTACCTTGAGGGCAGAGATAACGATCACAACAAAACAACAATAGTGGTGTTTACCTTGAGGGCAGAGATAACGATCACAACAACAATAGTGGTGTTTACCTTGAGGGCAGAGATAACGATCACAACAACAACAATAGTGTGTGCTTACCTTGAGAGCAGAGATAACGATCACAACAACAACAATAGTGGTGTTTACCTTGAGAGCAGAGATAACGATCACAACAACAATAGTGGTGTTTACCTTGAGAGCAGAGATAACGATCACAACAACCATAGTGGTGTTTACCTTGAGAGCAGAGATAACGATCACAACAACAATAGTGGTGTTTACCTTGAGAGCAGAGATAACGATCACAACACAACAATAGTGGTGTTTACCTTGAGAGCAGAGATAACGATCACAACAACAATAGTGGTGTTTACCTTGAGAGCAGAGATAACGATCACAACACAATAGTGGTGTTTACCTTGAGGGCAGAGATAACGATCACAACAACAATATGGTGTTTACCTTGAGGCAGAGATAACGATCACAACAACAACAATAGGGTGTTTATCTTGAGAGCAGAGATAACGATCACAACAACAATAGTGGTGTTTACCTTGAGGCAGAGATAACGATCACAACAACAACAACAATAGTGGTGTTTACCTTGAGGGCAGAGATAACGATCACAACAACAATAGTGGTGTTTACCTTGAGAGCAGAGATAACGATCACAACAACAACAACAATAGTGGTGTTTACCTTGAGAGTAGAGATAACGATCACAACAACAATCGTGGTGTTTACCTTGAGAACAGAGATAACGATCACAACAACAACAATAGGGTGTTTACCTTGAGAGCAGAGATAACGATCACAACAACAATAGTGGTGTTTTACCTTGAGAGCAGAGATAACGATCAGAACAACAATAGTGGTGTTTACCTTGAGAGCAGAGATAACGATCACAACAACAATAGTGGTGTTTACCTTGAGAGCAGAGATAACGATCACAACAACAATCGTGGTGTTTACCTTGAGAACAGAGATAACGATCACAACAACAACAATAGGGGTGTTTACCTTGAGGGCAGAGATAACGATCACAACAACAATAGTGTGTTTACCTTGAGAGCAGAGATAACGATCACAACAACAATAGGGGTGTTTAACTTGAGGGCAGAGATAACGATCACAACAACAATAGTGGTGTTTACCTTGAGGGCAGAGATAACGATCACAACAACAATAGGGTGTTTACCTTGAGGGCAGAGATAACGATCACAACAGCGACAATCATGATTAGTAAGTATTGCCCTTTTCGTCTTGTCAGACGGTCTGGTAGAGGCTATTGTGTATTTTTTTTAGGTTTTGTTTTTGTGGAACAGCTTCTCTCGTGGCTAATTCTACCAATGTTTGTTTGTGAACACACATGGCCACAGAACATGTTTTACGTGGTTATTTTAAATATGGATAAGTATCAGTCCATAATAAAATCAAAATAATATGAATGGCAAAAAGTAATTTTTAATGTCACGAAGAACATACTAACATCAAAACAAGTAACACCAGGGCTAAAACTAAGAATAGCAAAATGTTATGTCTTCTTAACATTCCTATATGGTGCAGAAACATGGACATTAGACAAGAAAACAGAACAGAGAATTAAAGCCTTTGAAATGTGGATATATAGAAATATGTAGAATTGGATGGAAGGAAAAGAAAACAAACGATGAATTCTTAAAACAACTAAAAATAAAAAGAGAACTACTAAACACAATTCAAACAAGACAAATGCGATTTTTGGGCCATGACACAACAGCCTACTAAAAGTAATCCTGGAGGGGAAAATACAAGGTAAAAGAGGCAGACCAAGACTAACATGGACGAGTAACATCAAAAGATGAACAAACCAGCCTATGACAGCCCTCACCATCAAAGCAAGAGACAGAGCAGATTGGCGCTTCATGTAGCCAACCTTCGATGCGGAGAGGGCACTCGATGATGATGATGATGATGATCAGACTTCACCTTGACTAAATGAAGTGGACGGGCATCGATGGAGAAAAGGGGGTGTTGGTTATCCTGTACGTTCTCCCAGTGACGTAGATCTCACATTTCGATGACATTCGGTTCCTTCACTGGTGGAGCATTTCTCGTGCCAGGACAATGGGTGATTGGCGAACGAAGGGAGGTGGAAGGCGACATTTGTTCCAATTGTGGGGTTTGTGGCGAGGATCCTCGCAACTTCTGGATTGTAAACAGCAATGAGGAAAGTTGTATGACCTTTTATTTTAGAATCACAAAGCTAGAGCCCCTACAGAGATAGAAATGCTGAACAACTACGACGACGAGGAAGACCCACCAGAAGAAATCAATAGAATCACAAGCATACCAGTCATCAATAGAATCACAAGCATACCAGTCATCAACAAAAAATACACCCTCACATTCTCCCCCCACACACACACCACATTGAAAAAATTGGCTGAAGAAGTGATTCACTGACAACCAGACACCCCCCCCCCCACAATGAAACATTGACTGAAGAGTGTTTAACTGACAACCCCACCACACCACCCCCCCCCCCAACAATGAAACATTGACTGAAGAAGTGATTCACTGACAACCTGACCCAACCCCCAACAATGAAAACATTGACTGAAGAAGTGATTCACTGACAACCTGACCCACACCCCCCCCCCCCCAACAATGAAAACATTGACTGAAGAAGTGATTCACTGACAACCCTGACCCACCCCCCCCCCCCCCAACAATGAAAACATTGACTGAAGAAGTGATTCACTGACAACCTGACCCAACCCCCAACAATGAAAACATTGACTGAAGAAGTGATTCACTGAAAACCTGACCCACCCCCCACCCCCCCCCAACAATGAAACATTGACTGAAGAAGTGATTCACTGACAACCTGACCCAACCCCCAACAATGAAAATTGACTGAAGAAGTGATTCACTGACAACCTGACCCAACCCCCAACAATGAAAACATTGACTGAAGAAGTGTTTCACTGACAACCCCCCACCACCACCCCCCCCCCCCAACAATGAAAACATTGACTGAAGAAGTGTTCACTGACAACCCCACCACCACCACCCCCCCCCCCCCCAACAATGAACATTGACTGAAGATTTTCACTGACAACCCCACCACCCCCCCCCCCCCCCAACATGAAAACATTGACTGAAGAAGTGTTTCACTGACAACCCCCCCCCCCCCACAATGAAAACATTGAAGAAGTGATTCAACGACAACCTGACCCAACCCCAACAATGAAACATTGACTGAAGAAGTGATTCACTGACAACCTGACCCAACCCCCAACAATGAAAACATTGACTGAAGAAGTGATTCACTGACAACCTGACCCACCACCCCCCCCCCCCCCCCCCCCAACAATGAAAACATTGACTGAAGAAGTGATTCACTGACAACCCCCCCCCCCCCCCCAACAATGAAAACATTGAAGAAATGACAACCCAAAAATGTGACACGTATGCCTATATGGATCACCAGAAGGGGCATGTCCTGATGTGGAAACTGGTACAAACGCTGCCTCAGCCGACAGCTTCTCATCAAATGTGAGAAGAGAATCAACAGCTATGCTCCAATCTACAGAGATCTTCCAAGTCAGATAATAGACCATCAAGACAGGTCGTTTTGTTTCACAGAAAGGGACCCACTTTTACAGTTTAGATGAACATCGAAGGCTTGTCGGTCATGTACTCAATAACTGTTATCTGAAACTCCATTTGCAACTTTGTAATGTGGTGTCTTGCTTTTAGCTGATCAAACACGACGCAATCATGTATTGTACCATTCACACTCAATCCTTGCAGTGTAAGTGCATAAATGCTTATCTGATGGTAGAAAAATGTTGTGTTTATTCAATCTTCTGAGTTGCTAGCTTTAGGAAGAGATGCAGGAAGTGGGCGTCATCTAGTTGTCATCATCATGCGCCTTACCGGTTGGCGTAGGCGATCATGCCCTTCCACAATCTTCTATCTACAGTGCATCGTATCAATTCTGTTGTTGATTGTTTTCCATGCCATGACACCAAGCTATCCAGTATTCTCTCTCTTTGTCGTCCGCGATCTCTCTTTCCTTTTATGTTGTCAGTTTTAACCAAGTATTCCAACTTTCCTTTTCTCTTGATGTGCCCAAAAAATGTTGATTGTTTCTTTCTGATGTTCTTTATGAGTTTCCTTTTTGTGTTGGCCTCTTTGAGAATTTCTTCCTTGGTCTTTTTAGCTGTCCGGGGAACTTTCAACATTCTTCTGAGAAATCCCATCTCTGTGTCCTCTAATCGTCTTTTCATCTGCTTGTCCACTGTCCATGATTCGCTTCCATATGACGAATGGTGATGATTGTTTCTTTGATATAACCATTACTTCTGTTTTCTTACTATTCAGACTGAGACTCTTTTTGTTGCTTTCTGTTACTATTATGTCTATCGGTCTATCATTTCTTGTAGTTCATTCTCTGTCTCTGTTATTAAGACTGTGTCATCCGTATATCGCAAATTATTTATGCTGTGACCGTTGACTTCAATTCTTTTTTGTCTACTATTGATCTTATAATATTTTCGCTGTAAAGTGAAAACAAATCCGGCGACAGAACAAAGCCTTGTCTGACTCATTGTTTTCATCTAGTTGTAGTTGGATAAATATCAAGCTTTGACAAACACTGATCTAGAAGATGTGAAAGTAGATTAAATATAATATACATAAGGTCAAGGATACAACCACTAAGCCGTGGTGACACTGTTTTCTTTGAATAAAGACAAAGTCAACATGTCAATTTAATGGCATAGTCAAGTCGATGCCAAATGGAAATCTGTGTTCAGAAGTTGTGGAGAGAACTCATGCAATGAGATACTTGAGAGTGTGCTTTCTTTCTCACCTACGTAAAGCTGTTACTATACCACGTTTTCCCCTTTTTTTATTTTATCATTATGATCATCACCATCATGGTTTGATCGGAGCTTTTTTAACAAGCGTGTAGACCAGGTGTTACTGGAAGCCAGAAAGGACTTACCTGCAACGAGTCACGACAGCAGCACAGAGTGAGCAGCGTCATCATGTTCTCTTATACCAGGGACCGGTCCTGTCTGTGATTGGATATACACTGACGACTCTCCGACTCTCAGCAAAGCGCAAACAGAACGATTGGAAAGGATATAAAATAAGGAAGGCCCTGTGCATCATCCTTGGGTACAAACAAAATACTGAGTGTTTGGTGATGCATTATCTCCTAATTTTCCCACCATGGCAGGCAGAATAAGACTTTGTCGAGCACGTGCCTACCTTCGGATCAGTGCAGACCCACATCCTCTATGAATGTATGAGTATACATGGCAGCAGGTTAAAAAGGGGAAGATCAGTCTGTGGGTAATGTTCAGCTGGTGTGTTCAATCGAGGACATAGAACCCAGGGAAGAATGAGTACGAGTGATATCAGAGTGCAGTATATAAGGATATATACTCTCGTCATCATCACATTGGAGAGAGAATGTAGACAACAAAAGCCACTGGTCGTTGGGGTAGAAGTTCAGACCTTGATTTACAGAACGCTTCTGAGAGTGACGTAGTATTTAACACAGATGGGTCTGTTTTTTCGGCAAGAGCAGAGTTCATGTGTTTTCACTGCTCATGAAAGAGGCAGAAATATGAAATATGACAGTGTTGTTGTCGCATTAACTACAAGTGGTTTAACCATGGAAACTGTCTTTGAAACAGCATAGCTTAAGACAGACTTATACACATGTGTCTTTCCTCAGTAACTCGATGAGTATGCTCAGAACGATCGTAGCTGGCTGTGGGTTTGACGGCTATGGTTATTTATTGGAAACAAGGGGGGGGGGGGGGGGGGGGGGTGTCTAGTCTAACAAAAGTCTGCTTCATTTGTTGAGAACGGAAACATTCTTCAACTTCGGAAACCCCGTTGACATTCTGAATGCCCTCAAGGACGCTGGACGCACAAAGACCCCGACAATTCGCAACTATAAATAGACTCCAAGAATATCATGTCAAGGTGAGAGATGCCAGACAGAAGCGCTTTACATGAATCTAATGGATCTACCCTTACAATAGTGGTGTCGGTAATCGCGATATGTAATGGGTATTCTTGACAGGAGATCTGAGACTTAGTAACTTCTCTGATGTGCAATAAGGATGACCTGTCGACGGAACCAAACTAAACCTAACTACGAGAACTTCATTTACAACATCATAGTTAACATGAAACACTAGTACGCAAGAAAGAATAAGACATTTATCACTAAGGAAATAAGGATAGAGAGAAAAAAAGATGAACTTAACACTTCCGAGAAATGCTCATTATGAAACCATTATAGATCTTGACATAAACACAAACACTCCATAGAGGAAAATAATTATTAAACCCATAGGGTGGAGATTGAAGAACACTGTAGCTCCTATTCATACCAGCCCAAATACAAAACACTAGAATGAAGCAAAAATATAAGTTTTAATGGAGACATTAATGCCTGCAACAACTGTGGACGATCTACTTATATTTTCAGATGTTCAGAAAATTAGTCGGTAAGTTCATCCTACAAAGAATCTCTAAAACAGTGGGCCTATGTATAAGATAGAATTAGACTTCAGGGGCAACAGTCACCGCTTTGACCATATCTTCAGTCATGAAGACACACAAGAGCAGTGTTCAGAATGGCAAAGAGAAGATATACATTTATTTTGTTCATTTTGAAAGGCAAATTAATAGTACACATAGGGTTTCGTGAAAAGCAATGAAAGCATATAGTATTCCAAATAAAATGTAAACTAGTATTAAAAAGTCAATGCATGCAGTGCTAGTCACGTAGTCAATAATTCAAATTAAAAGAATAAATGCGACAAGGATATCCCTATCAACCATCCTAAATTCCGAGAGGAATAACAGATAGATACTATGGTATCAGTACTTGAAGATTAAAATACACACCTGATTACGCATCTCTAATCCCGTCCTTAATAAACTCATTCAGACAGGCCGCACAAACACAGTCAACAAGTTTACTTGATCTTAAACATAAAATATAAGGATAGTAACATAAGCTTGGTATATACCGACGTAGATATCAACAATAAAAGCACGTTTGCTGGCATAAAAATCAAACAAGGATACAATGAGAGAGATGCGTACTTTCCGTTTTATTTTTCGAAACGTGAATTGTGAAAATCGGTCGGGGGGGGGGGGGGGGGGGGGGGTGAGAATGTTCAACAAAATTACCAAATGTTGCTCAAGGTGCTACACATACAAGCAGACGTGAAAGCTGATTAAATCCTGTGTTTATAAACTGTTCAGAAAAACATCTACATTACTGCCAAGCTCTGAGGGAAGACTAAATAAGAGACAACCTACCCGTAACATTATAGAACATGGATGGTACCCCACCCCACATTTATGGGGTATAATGTACACAGACCGTAACAGCTTATAGAAAGTTTTGTTGCCCTGGTTTCGGCCCTTGAGTGGTCTCTGGCTGATACAATACTTGTGTCTTTGTGTCCGTTATGTTTATACTTTAGAACGGACTGACGTTACTGCAGACTTGTCTCTGGTTCACTAACCACTAATCTCTTCTTCGTTATTCAATGACTTCTTGTGCAATAATTACTTGTCTCTGGTTCACTAACCACTAATCTCTTCTTCGTTATTCAATGACTTCTTGTGCAATAATCACTTGTCTCTGGTTCACTAACCACTCATCTCTGGTGTATTACCATTGATCTCTGGTGTATTAACCATTTATCTCTAGATCACTAACCAGTGATCACTTGTTCACTAATCACTTACTTCTGGTTCACTAAACTCTGATCATAGCGAGTTTTGTTTCTGTTGTTGCCACACAGTGTGATTATCTACGTGAGAATTCGGTGTGGAAGAGAACCGACCGAATGGAAGCAAGAAGGGGAAGCTATACGATACAGGATCTTATGATTTGACTATGATAACATGCACCCGTTGACTTGACAATGATAACATGCACTCGTCGGCTTAACAATTATACCACACACCTATTGACTTGACAATGATACCTCACACCTGTTGACTTGACAATGATACCACAGTAGTATACAAGGGTCCACTTGGCCCGCATTTAGGCGCGAATTAACAAAGCTATATAGCAGGCGCATTTTGCGCGAAATGTACACGAGAATCAAGGGGAGTTAATCGTGACACTTCGTGTCCGGTTCGACCTCTAGTCTCGGTGACCCTGGAAGTGACCTGTTTATGTTTGGTGTATGCGGACTTTGGCGTTCTTTATGTACTTGATCGTTAGTGATAGTTTAGTAGATTATACAACATCAATGAAAAACAATAGCATTAAATATAAAACAGAAAGCAAAAGATATACTTTATTCTTTTATTATCTCAATAGGTGTATAACATACAGTGGATATTATATAACATTACAAACATGTTTAGTACACTGAGTAAATATATTGTACAAGTATAACATTTATTTATAGCTATGTAGTTGGGTGTCTGCTTAGCGTTGTACCATAAATGATTCATAATGGGTAAAACTGTTAGAGGTTGCTGGGTAGTCTAAGCTGGTAGTGTAAAGAGTTAAATATCCAGTGGCGTAGTCGAGACGTTATCAGCAGCTACCTTTCTTTTTATATAGAAATAGGAAAGAGCATTTCTTGTTTGACTGTAGGAAAATATGGAATTATTTAAGACTTTGAAACCTACATTTTTCCCACCCTTAGCCTTTTGCGTAGCGAGAACCTCTAAAAACATATCTTTATCTAATTTGTTGTGTTGCTTGCTTAGCCCTTTACAACTGATTTTATCGTTATCCCCACTGCAGTGGTACGTCTTACTACGTAAGCTAACAAGAGATGTCCCTTCGTACTCTAGTTTAAAAAGTCCAGGTGTTCGTTTGGTGTACGCTTTAACACCCTTACAGTTTATACAGTCTGTTTTGTTAGTATGTTCATCGCAAAACTCGACAGGAAACTAGTCTTTATATACGCTATTAAACTCATCCCGCAGACCTGACTTAACTATGTCCTCTAACTTAGGTACACTTAAAGCCAAGTATAAACTATCAGCATCAGTTTCACATAACTGAAAGTCTGACCTATCTACAAACTTATCTAAGAACTCGAAATAAAAATCTAACATACGAAGTTTTGCATATTGATAGACGAAGAAACCGATTTGTAGGGGCAAGTCCCAAACAGTTTTCTTTTTCTCCATCTCAAAAGATCCTCCCCTATTTCATTCAACTTTTTAAACCGGGAACTATTAATCATTTTCGATATCTCATCCCCCTGAACATACGAGACAGCGCTATGATTGGCCTTATTAGTTAGAGTCTTCCCATAGGCTGAGTTTCCTAAGAGCTTCATCGTATCGCTTACTATAGATTGATTTTCGTCTAGATCACCAGCCCTCCTAGCGTCAGAAACCATTTCGCCAAACTTTTTAAAACAACTAGACGGTTGATATTCTATCACTTGATAAATTTTTGTTACCGCCAAGCCGTGGTCTAAATACCATTTTAACAGTGGTGTTGCCAACAAAATTTTTTCCCCGACATAACTACCGATTAGGGTGCGACGAGGGGTTGACAACAAGTTATGTTTGAGGGCGCAGAAACCAAGGAGGGAAGGTCAGAAATCAAAGAGGGGAACCTAGGAGGCAAGGTCAGAAACCTAGGAGGCAAGGGCAGAAACCAAAGAGGCAAGGGCAGAAACCCAAGAGGGAAGGTCAGAAACCTAGGAGGCAAGGTCAGAAACCTAGGAGGCAAGGTCAGAAACCTAGGAGGCAAAGGCAGAAACCAAAGAGGGGAAACCTAGGAGGCAAGGGCAGAAACCAAGGAGGGAAGGTCAGAAACCAAAGAGGGGAAACCTAGGAGGCAAGGGCAGAAACCTAGGAGGCAAGGGCAGAAACCTAGGAGGCAAGGACAGAAACCTAGGAGGCGAGGTCAGAAACCTAGGAGGCAAGGTCAGAAACCAAAGAGGGAAGGTCAGAAACCTAGGAGGCAAGGTCAGAAACCTAGGAGGCAAGAGCAGAAACCTAAGAGGCAAGGGCAGAAACATAAGAGGCAAAGACAGAAACCTAGGAGGCAAGGTCAGAAACCTAGGAGGCAAGGGCAGAAACCTAGGAGGCAAGGCAGAAACCAAGGAGGGAAGGTCAGAAATCAAAGAGGGGAAACCTAGGAGGCAAGGTCAGAAACCTAGGAGGCAAGGGCAGAACCCTAGGAGGCAATGGCAGAAACCTAGGAGGCAAGGGCAGAAACCTAGGAGGCAAGGGCAGAAACCAAAGCGGGAAGGTCAGAAACCTAGGAGGCAAGGTCAGAAACCTAGGAGGCAAGGGCAGAAACCTAGGAGGCAAGGGCAGAAACCTAGGAGGCAAGGGCAGAAGCCTAAGAGGCAAGGACAGAAACCTAGGAGGCAATGGCAGAAACCTAAGAGGCAAGGACAGAAAACTAGGAAGCAAAGGCTGAAAAACACTCGTACTGACTAAGGCTTCCAAGGTGTATTTGATTGTCTCCCTATTTTTGTCTGTATAGCCTAATATATCACTTTCATTTAATCTATCGATAAACGTTTCAAAGTCATTTCTGTTGTTAACTAACAAGGGTTTGTCTAACCCTGTCGCGTTATTTGAGCTTGTGTGTGTGAAAGTAACGCAGCCCCTGTGTCTCTCTATGTCTTAAAACTAGATGATGACTATAATTTTAGGTTACACAAATAACACGTGGATACTAAAAAAAACAACTTTTCGAAAATAGGTTACTAAAGTAACATACTATAGCATTAAAGATCTAAGATAACACTTACTTTTATGTGTTTGAAGGTACGAGACACATCCATCGTCAACAACTGTAAGTGTATGTCTGATTACAAGCTTCTCAGATATATACACTTGAAACCCTAGAGGTGTTACTAAAAATAGAACTGACCTCTGAGGCAATACCGGATGTGTTACTAAAAAGGTTTTGACGTATGATGGCAATTTTATGAGTTTACCCCCTGATCATTTTTTAGGGTTACGCCCATGGAATCGATAAAACTCATAATTTTAGCACGTAGGCTTACCTAAAACTTTATTTTAGCCATCCCTATACCAAAAATTAACTTAAAAATCACTTTTGAAATTGTTACCACCTTACCGTTTTTGAGGGTTACGCCCATGAAATCGGTAAAAATCGTAAATTTTCACTCTAGGCATACCCAAACTTTATTTTAGACATCCCCATACCAAAAATTAACTTAAAAATCACTTTTGAAATTGTTACCTCCCTTACCGTTTTTGAGGGTTACGCCCATGAAATCGGTAAAAATCGTAAATTTTCACTCTAGGCATACCCCAAACTTTATTTTAGACATCCCCATAACAAAGATTTACATTAAAAACCACTTTTAGGATTTTACCCCCGGACCATTTTTGAGGGTTACGCCCATGAAATCGGTAAAATAATCGTAAATTTTCACTCTAGGCATAACCTAAACTTTATTTTAGACATCCCCATAACAAAGATTTACATTAAAAACCACTTTTAGGATTTTACCCCCTTAACATTTTTTAGGGTTACGCCCCTGAAATCGATAAAATATTGAAATTTAGCCTCAAGGCATACCTCCCACATAATATTTGACACCCCTACAATATATCAAATTCCAACAAAAAAACAACAAAAAGCTAGTAGTAGGTGTGGCTGTTTACCAAATCTAAAAGTGCACGTACATGCACCGAAAGACAATAGATTTGGCACCAAAACCGCACGAGAAGTAGTATATTCGGGTAGTGTTCACAGCCACCTCTACTACTAGCTTTTTGTTTTTTTTTTGTTGGAATTTGATATGTAGGGGTGTCAAATATTATGTGGGAGGTATGCCTTGAGGTTAAATTTCAATATTTTATCGATTTCAGGGGCGTAACCCTCAAAAATGTTAAGGGGGGTAACAATTTAAAAAGTGATTTTTGAGTTAATTTTTGGTGTAGGGATGTCCAAAGTAAAGTTTTAGGTAAGCCTACGTGATAAATTTAAGATTTTTATCGATTCCATGGGCGTAACCCTCAAAAATGGTAAGGGGGGTAACAATTTCAAAAGTGATTTTTAAGTTAATTTTTGGTGTGGGGATGTCTAAAATATAGTTTAGGGTATGCCTAGAGTGAAAATTTACGATTATTTTACCGATTTCATGGGCGTAACTCTCAAAAATGGTCCGGTGGTAAAATCCTAAAAGTGGTTTTTAATGTAAATTTTTGTTATGGGGATGTCTAAAATAAAATTTGGGGTATGCCTAGAGTGAAAATTTACGATTTTTACCGATTTCATGGGCGTAACCCTCAAAAACGGTAAGGGAGGTAACAATTTCAAAAGTGATTTTTAAGTTAATTTTTGGTATGGGGATGTCTAAAATAAAGTTTGGGGTATGCCTAGAGTGAAAATTTACGATTTTTACCGATTTCATGGGCGTAACCTTCAAAAAACGGTAAGGGGGTAACAATTTCAAAAGTGATTTTTAAGTTAATTTTTGGTATGGGGATGGCTAAAATAAAGTTTTAGGTAAGCCTACGTGCTAAAATTACGATTTTTATCGATTCCATGGGCGTAACCCTAAAAAATGATCAGGGGGTAAACTCATAAAATTGCCATCATACGTCAAAATCTTTTTAGTAACACATTCGGTATTGCCTCAGAGGTCAGTTCTATTTTTAGTAACACCTCTAGGGTTTCAAGTGTATATATCTGAGAAGCTTGTAATCAGACATAAACTTACAGTTGTTGACGATGGATGTATCTTGTACCTTCAAACACATAAAAGTAAGTGTTATCTTAGATCTTTAATGGTATAGTATGTTACTTTAGTAACCTATTTTCGAAAAGTTGGTTTTTTTATTTATTGAGTTATTGAGTTATTTGCGGGTCATCATCATTGCACTCCGAACACGTCCATAGGTGTTCAGATCCCCTCCTCAGCAATTCCCTCAGTGTCCAGCGACTGACGACTCCAGTTCTATGTTGGTTGATAAGTCTTCTTACACGGCCACCAAGTTTCTCATTTCTGGCTGTGCCCATCTTAACTCCCATTTCCATCATCCAAAGAAGCGACGTTGATCTGTGTTTGTCGAAGTCCTGTGCTCTTCCCACATCTCGGAGTGCATTGATGACGTCCGCCCGATCCATCGGTTGCCCGTCCTCAACGACAGCGCAGCCAGCCAACCTGTCCGCTCTCTCATTTCCCCGTACTCCCGCATGTCCAGGGACATAGACAAAGGTGACCTTACGTATTTTGGATTTCTGCAACGACTCTACCCATTGCATGCGTACAAAGCCCGCCTCCACTTTTTTTATCATGCTCATCGAATCACTCAGTATACATACGTGGATGTAGTCTTGTGACTCTAACCATTTGAATGCCTTGGTCACTGCCATCACCTCCATTGTCATGCTACTCGTGGTCATGGCGTATGCACCACTGTCTTCCTTGGCTATTCTGCCTGCCGAACGTGCTGTAAATGCCCATGCACTTTTTTCGTGTCGTCTTACAGATCCGTCTGTATAGATGACTGCATCTTTCTCATCGGTGTTATCGCAGATGAGACCGTTGACCTCAGCATTAACCACGACTGGGTTCTGTTCCCTACTTTTCCTGTCGAGTGTGACAATACATGAGAAAGTCCCCTTGAATGACGTAGGCACCGGTATCCACTCCTCACCAACGCTGAGATTGGTAAGCCCACAGACCTGTTTGATGACATCTTCTGCTCGGCCCACCCATGATTTGCCTCTTTTTAGCCTGGTACCTTTCTCTGTGTTGAGCACGTGGTGCAATGGATGCTCTGTATCTGTACTAATCTTCAGGTATGCTCGTGCTCTCCAGATCTTGATTCTGTCATCCATGGTTGGAAAGTCAAGAAGATACCTCATTGCCACACAGGGAGTGTCCCTCGTACATCCCAGGATAATGCGCATGGCTTCATTTGGTATTTTCTCCAGCCTATCAATTTGAGTCGTACTGACAGTAAGAATGGCCAGGGCATACTCGATTGGTGCGAGGACTAATCCCTGGAACAGAAGAGTAAGTAGCCTCTGCTCGATGTTGGCAGCTGCCATGACCTTCAAGGCGGCTAATCCTTTGTGGGATTTTGTTATCACATGGTCAACGTGGTCCCGAAAACACAGGCTGCGATCAAACTTAACTCCGAGGTATGTCATCAACTTGTCCCTGGTCACCTCATCAGCTCCCATTCGTACTACCGGTGTGGTCGTATTAACGATATGATTGTTAAGGGAGAACCATGAAACTGATGCTTTATTAGAATTAACCAAGGCACCTGAAACCCCACACCAGGAAGAAATGCGATCGAGTTCGTCTTGCATTGTGGAGGCGATTCCCCGTCTGTCTCTTCCCTGTCGATATACCAGAATATCATCAGCAAAAGTCATAGTTCTTCCCCTCCCATCCAGCTGTTGGGCCGTGATCGTTATTGTGTACACATTAAATAGAACTGGTGACAATGGTGAGCCTTGTGGCAGCCCAGGACAAATGGATGTTGGCTCGGAAGTTGTTTTTTTTAGTATCCATGTGTTATTTGTGTAACCTAAAATTATAGTCATCATCTAGTTTTAAGACATAGAGAGACACAGGGGCTGCGTTACTTTCACACACACAAGCTCAAATAACGCGACAGGGTTAGACAAACCCTTGTTAGTTAACAACAGAAATGACTTTGAAACGTTTATCGATAGATTAAATGAAAGTGATATTTTAGGTTATACAGACAAAAATAGGGAGACAATCAAATACACCTTGGAAGCCTTAGTCAGTACGAGTGTTTTTCAGCCTTTGCTTCCTAGTTTTCTGTCCTTGCCTCTTAGGTTTCTGCCATTGCCTCCTAGGTTTCTGTCCTTGCCTCTTAGGCTTCTGCCCTTGCCTCCTAGGTTTCTGCCCTTGCCTCCTAGGTTTCTGACCTTGCCTCCTAGGTTTCTGACCTTCCCGCTTTGGTTTCTGCCCTTGCCTCCTAGGTTTCTGCCCTTGCCTCCTAGGTTTCTGCCATTGCCTCCTAGGGTTCTGCCCTTGCCTCCTAGGTTTCTGACCTTGCCTCCTAGGTTTCCCCTCTTTGGTTTTTGACCTTCCCTCCTTGGTTTCTGCCCTTGCCTCCTAGGTTTCTGACCTTGCCTCCTAGGTTTCTGTCTTTGCCTCTTATGTTTCTGCCCTTGCCTCTTAGGTTTCTTCTCTTGCCTCCTAGGTTTCTGACCTTGCCTCCTAGGTTTCTGACCTTCCCTCTTTGGTTTCTGACCTTGCCTCCTAGGTTTCTGACCTCGCCTCCTAGGTTTCTGTCCTTGCCTCCTAGGTTTCTGCCCTTGCCTCCTAGGTTTCTGCCCTTGCCTCCTAGGTTTCTGACCTTGCCTCCTAGGTTTCCCCTCTTTGGTTTCTGACCTTCCCTCCTTGGTTTCTGCCCTTGCCTCCTATGTTTCCCCTCTTTGGTTTCTGCCTTTGCCTCCTAGGTTTCTGACCTTGCCTCCTAGGTTTCTGACCTTGCCTCCTAGGTTTCTGACCTTCCCTCTTGGGTTTCTGCCCTTGCCTCTTTGGTTTCTGCCCTTGCCTCCTAGGTTTCTGACCTTGCCTCCTAGGTTTCCCCTCTTTGATTTCTGACCTTCCCTCCTTGGTTTCTGCGCCCTCAAACATAACTTGTTGTCAACCCCTCGTCGCACCCTAATCGGTAGTTATGTCGGGGAAAAAATTTTGTTGGCAACACCACTGTTAAAATGGTATTTAGACCACGGCTTGGCGGTAACAAAATTTATCAAGTGATAGAATATCAACCGTCTAGTTGTTTTAAAAAGTTTGGCGAAATGGTTTCTGACGCTAGGAGGGCTGGTGATCTAGACGAAAATCAATCTATAGTAAGCGATACGATGAAGCTCTTAGGAAACTCAGCCTATGGGAAGACTCTAACTAATAAGGCCAATCATAGCGCTGTCTCGTATGTTCAGGGGGATGAGATATCGAAAATGATTAATAGTTCCCGGTTTAAAAAGATGACTGAAATAGGGGAGGATCTTTTGAGATGGAGAAAAAGAAAACTGTTTGGGACTTGCCCCTACAAATCGGTTTCTTCGTCTATCAATATGCAAAACTTCGTATGTTAGATTTTTATTTCGAGTTCTTAGATAAGTTTGTAGATAGGTCAGACTTTCAGTTATGTGAAACTGATGCTGATAGTTTATACTTGGCTTTAAGTGTACCTAAGTTAGAGGACATAGTTAAGTCAGGTCTGCGGGATGAGTTTAATAGCGTATAGACTAGTTTCCTGTCGAGTTTTGCGATGAACATACTAACAAAACAGACTGTATAAACTGTAAGGGTGTTAAAGCGTACACCAAACGAACACCTGGACTTTTTAAACTAGAGTACGAAGGGACATCTCTTGTTAGCTTACGTAGTAAGACGTGCCACTGCAGTGGGGATTACGATAAAATCAGTTGTAAAGGGCTAAGCAAGCAACACAACAAATTAGATAAAGATATGTTTTTAGAGGTTCTCGCTACGCAAAAGGCTAAGGGTGGGAAAAATGTAGGTTTCAAAGTCTTAAATAATTCCATATTTTCCTACAGTCAAACAAGAAATGCTCTTTCCTATTTCTATATAAAAAGAAAGGTAGCTGCTGATAACGTCTCGACTACGCCACTGGATATTTAACTCTTTACACTACCAGCTTAGACTACCCAGCAACCTCTAACAGTTTCACCCATTATGAATCATTTATGGTACAACGCTAAGCAGACACCCAACTACATAGCTATAAATAAATGTTATACTTGTACAATATATTTACTCAGTGTACTAAACATGTTTGTAATGTTATATAATATCCACTGTATGTTATACACCTATTGATATAATAAAAGAATAAAGTATATCTTTTGCTTTCTGTTTTATATTTAATGCTATTGTTTTTCATTGATGTTGTATAATCTACTAAACTATCACTAACGATCAAGTACATAAAGAACGCCAAAGTCCGCATACACCAAACATAAACAGGTCACTTCCAGGGTCACCGAGACTAGAGGTCGACATCCGGACACGAAGTGTCACGATTAACTCCCCTTGATTCTCGTGTACATTTCGCGCAAAATGCGCCTGCTATATAGCTTTGTTAATTCGCGCCTAAATGCGGGCCAAATGGACCCTTGTATACTACTTACCACACACCTGTTGACTTGACAATGATACCACACACCTGTTGACTTGACAATGATACCACTCACCTGTTGACTTCACAATGATACCACTCACCTGTTGACATGACAATGATACCACTCACCTGTTGACTTGACAATGATACCACACACCTGTTGACTTCACAATGATACCACACACTTGTTGACTTGACAATGATACCACACACCTGTTGACTTGACAATGATACCAATCACCTGTTGACTTGACAATGATACCACTCACCTGTTGACTTGACAATGATACCACACACCTGTTGACTTGACAATGATACCACACACCTGTTGACTTGACAATGATACCACACACCTATTGACTTGACAAAACCACACGCCTGTTGACTTGATAATGATACCACGCACCTGTTGACTTGACAATGATACCACACTCCTGTTGACTTGACAATGATACCACACACCTGTTGACTTGACAATGATACCACACGCCTGTTGACTTGACAATGATACCACACACCTGTTGACTTTGACAAGAACACCATGCACCCGCTGAATTGACAATAATACCATGCACCTGTTATGACGATTTTGTGGGCCTCTAGTTGTATCCGCGTTAACGCAGTCACTCACTCGTTGTACCTGACGTAAATTAGATATGACGTAACATTTATAATTAATTAGTTAAGGTGGCGGACAAGAAACGTTCCATTTCATCAGAGAAAGTCAGGCGAGAATATCAAAATACATTTTCTAGCAGCTTTTTTCCCCCTTTATTTTCGTTTCTCGCTAACATTAAACGTTGTCTCCGCAAGGTCATTTCCCGGTTGTTATTTAAACAAACATCTCTAAATGCGGAAGAAAATCTTTGCAATTTACAACCCAGCTAGGAGAATTAACAGGACTCCTACAATTCAAGTGCTGTCTTGAATATCCTTAATTATGGGAGTTTATTTTAATTATGTTCTTTCTTAAAGAATATGCGTAAAAAAAAAAGAATGTAAAACGTAAAGTGTTCATGGCATAAAAATAGATAATTATAATTATTAAAGGCATACTCCAGGTGAACTTTGAGAAGAAGACTCAGAAGACGGCGTGTGCAAGATATCACTGACGAGCTGTGATTGAATGCTGCAGACGCTGGACATGTCGCGGACAACAACAAAAATTTCAAAGTAGCTCTCATAGGAGCCAAGTTTCAAAAGGGAAATGACAGATGATGATGATTTGTAATTATGACTGAGACATGTATCTTGTACATTAATCTTTCAATTCTTCACTCATTATATAGGCGTTGATGCGCTGTGGCGCTAAATTACGGCAAGCCAACCATTTTTGTGCCCGGGCGGAGGCTATTTTGGCCGACTCTTTTCGACTTAAACTGACGCGAGTTCATTACCGTGCGCAAAGTGTATTCGGAACCTCCTATTTTTAGTCGTTATCCGAGATGGCTAGACGTCGAATTTCACCCCCTGAGACCAAGGTAAAATCACGAAGAAACCACGAATTCGATAGAAAAGTTCCCACTGCCTCTGATGAGTTTTGAACTCGAAACACTTGTACAGAGGCCAAATGTTTCTATTATTAAAAAATGAACAATGTTATCTTTTATTGGTCAGTGATTAGTATCACTCCAAACCGTTTTGCTTTCTGTAAAAAAAAAAAATGTTTTCGATTTTCAGAGACTGGCTGAACCGCGAAGCCGTGTAGGTCTGGGGAAAAAAAAAATGTGTGAAACCTGCAAATGAAACCTGAACCCATCTGATCAGTAACGAGCCGCTGCTACTTTAGGAATCTGGCAAATGGGAAAATAAGAAATCTGACAAACGTTTTTCTGTAGATGGTTATCGCTTTACCTAATTAGACATTTGTATTGACTTTCCGCCATAGCTACTTCCCAGTTCACATACAAAATGGAGGCCTACTACACTAACAAGAGAGATCATTGTGCTGAGTGATAACGGATATTTATTTAAATAGGGTCAAAACAAGTGGCATTACATTAGCGTGAATCATCTCATGTCGACGCCCGCACAAATTGCTCCAGCAAAAGTGTTTGCTTGCGCTCGCCTGATGACTAAAGTATTCTAGTAGACTATAGAATTTATCTTCATCATCCGCCCTTAAAAGGACGTTAAGTGGGTGTGCCTGCGTTGTGTTGTGGTTTGCTGTATAACTGTGATATTTGCGCCTTTCGGCCCAACACATCCGACTTTAGCACAACATTTTTGAGTACCGGTTGTCTTCCCTCTTCGATCCCTACTCGCTTGGCCAGACTAGACAGGTTAGTCTGTTACTAGAGGCACCGCGGAGAGGTGGAACATGGTCTGGATGGTTCTGGTTCACCGATCCTGGCACAAGCCATCAGGTGTGGGTCGCTGACAGCTTCCAACTCTGGTGTTGTGAGGTGCGCCTTCGCCTCCACCTTTAGTTGGTATTCGCCAGTTGGATGTTGTGTGATACGCTTCTTTAGTTGGTATTCGCCAGTTGGATGTTGTGTGATACGCTTCTTTAGTTGGTATTCGCCAGTTGGATGTTGTGTGATACGCTTCTTTAGTTGGTATTCGCCAGTTGGATGTTGTGTGATACGCTTCTTTAGTTGGTATTCGCCAGTTGGATGTTGTGTGATACGCTTCTTTAGTTGGTATTCGCCAGGTTGATGTTGTGTGATACGCTTCTTTAGTTGGTATTCGCCAGGTTGATGTTATGTGATACGCCAGGTTGATGTTGTGTGATACGCCAGGTTGATGTTGTGTGATACGCCAGGTTGATGTTGTGTGATACGCCAGGTTGATGTTGTGTGATACGCCAGGTTGATGTTGTGTGATACGCCAGGTTGATGTTGTGTGATACGCCAGGTTGATGTTGTGTGATACGCCAGGTTGATGTTGTGTGATACGCCAGGTTGATGTTGTGTGATACGCCAGGTTGATGTTGTGTGATACGCTTCTTTAGTTGGTATTCGCCAGGTTGATGTTGTGTGATACGCCAGGTTGATGTTGTGTGATACGTCAGGTTGATGTTGTGTGATACGCCAGGTTGATGTTGTGTGATACGCCAGGTTGATGTTGTGTGATACGCCAGGTTGATGTTGTGTGATACGCCAGGTTGATGTTGTGTGATACGCCAGGTTGATGTTGTGTGATACGCCAGGTTGATGTTGTGTGATACGCCAGGTTGATGTTGTGTGATACGCCAGGTTGATGTTGTGTGATACGCCAGGTTGATGTTGTGTGATACGTCAGGTTGATGTTGTGTGATACGCCAGGTTGATGTTGTGTGATACGCCAGGTTGATGTTGTGTGATACGCCAGGTTGATGTTGTGTGATAGCTCATTAAGAAGAATGCTTCTTTCTTTCCTTCCTCATTTATCTTCCGGCTTGAAAGGTCAACCGAACTCTGGCGGCTTCTTTCTCTTTTATTGGCCTCTTCTGCTATTATACTCCCGAGTGTTTCTATTATTCCGTGTATCCACCTTTTTCTTGGACGGCCTCTTGGTCTGGTGTTCTCGTATCGTTTGTTGGTAACTCGTTGTACAAAATGTAATTCTTGATGTCTTATCACATGTCAGAACCACTTGATCTGTTGTCGTTTTATGCATTTAATAGCTGGTTCCGTTCCAAGTCGTTTTCGTTACTCTCCATTTCTGATCTTATCTCTCAAGCTGTTTCCTCTCATGCGTCTGACACACTTCATTTCTGTTGTGGTTATTTTTTTAATAGTTCTTGAGCCTAAGGTCCATGTCTGGGACTGGTAGCACTGTATCTTGAGGCTACTGCTGTTGTTGTTTGTTGTTATATGTCAGGCTGCTGCCTAACTATTTGAATTCCTTCACTTGTTTTAGGATATTGCCAACTATTGTTATGACGGTATCTAAGAGATATATTGTGTCTAAAGAATGATTTAGGGTGGGATAAATTACTGTGACAAGAAAGAAAGAAAAAAGAAAGAAAGAGAAAGACAGAAAGAAAGAAAGAAAGAAAGAGAAAGACAGAAAGAAAGAAAGTATGTGATTCCGTAGTTATTATCCGTCACTGACAAAGATACACTTTCCTAATGTTTGTTGCTAGACTTCCCTGACTGCTGCCCACAAACACTATTACAATATGCCAGAAGCTCAGGCCTCAGGTCGTGCACAAGAGTATCACACGCTCCTACGCCAACAAAATGTAGGTGTGGCTGTACACTATATAGCATCATACATATATTTTAGTTAGTCTTCTAGTCTTAATTCTGAGAATACATAAATTAAATTAAAATATAGATTTGTTACAATATTCTAATAATATTATTTAACATTAATGTAACAGAGCCTTGGTAGAATTTGTAAAATTGAAGAGACTAAACTATCTATCTTTTCTATGTTAGTGGGTAAGGCTGGCGTCCTGGGCGATTGCCTGGATTCGTCTAATGGTAGAACCGACCCTGAAGGCAACAAGTGAAAGGTAAAGTTATGAGAAGTGTCATAGCAACGGAAAAAAATACTTCACCTCACATTTAAGAAGTATTGGGAATATGGTGTTGTGTTCATAACTTTAAAATGACCAACAGAATATGTTATGGGCGATGTGATCGGTGTCACGCAAGGCCGCATTTCCAGGAAACAACATCCATTTATGTTTTACAAAGGCTTGGTGAACTCCGAAATAATGTTGGTCGCGGAAAGAAAAGCCTAACCTTAGAACTGAACCCGGAGCGGACTCAGCAAGACTTCGTTGGTGGTTAACATCAGCACGTTCTCTGCTTCGCTGGCGACATCCCTGTGGACCTTCTTGAGGTGTGAACTCTGGCCCTCTATATCTCGTGACTTGGACCACGTGAACAATTCTTGCAAACCTTAAACGGTATTCAAACCCGGGTCGCCTGGTCGGTGGGCGAATGTATTTCCCAACTGCACTTTCACTCATCCCTAAACACAGACAGTTATTTGTGTCTACGTTGAAACGAGTCCTTGATTAACTTTCCAGCAATAAACATTCTGCCTTACATCCCCGTCCCACGTGAGAATCTGTGTATTAGGTCGCAATTATGACGAAAGTAGTCGCCTCCGGGACAAGTTCCCGGTAACAAAATTAGTCGGGGAAAAGTCGCGGTGTATCCTTTGTTTATATAATAGTGCAATTTGAATTGTGACGTCTCAGAAGGGCCCTTGACAACACAGCTAGATCCGGGAGGTCGGGTCAGGGAACTACGACAATAACCAAGTTGACAAAAGAGGATTTGCCAGTCGCAAGATCCTGCTTGGTAGAAGTATAAATAAATCTGGCGTTGACAATAATAATCAGATAAATTACAGCTCTCTGCAGTAGAGTTGTGTTTGGCTATTGAAGAAACTTCTATAGCTGTGTTACGTGAGTTTGTCTTTGGAAACTTCGAGATCAATGTACAATTTTTGTTTATTTTTATTCTGCTCGGGTTTATTTAGATGCTTACCTGGTCATAGTTGTGATCATGAAATATTGCTAAAACAATGGAAATGTCAACGCAAACAATAATTCAAGAAATATATTTTATTCGCGATATGGCTTAAAGTGGTAGAACTAACAAGGAAAGCATTGCAAGCAATCTTAGAAAATAATATACAAAAAGAGGGGTGGAAAATTAGACCCCAAAAAATGTTTTAACAAACAAAAATATATGCTATTAATTAATTAGATGTAAATACTTTTTGTAATAGACGTCGTGAATTCCTTGGGCAGATGCGAAAACAAAAGGTGAGTTTCTGAAACCGTTTTTGGGACAGCACAAGCATATGATCATAACAAAAGTGGAAGAAAGCCGTGGCTATTTGGACAGGTCATTGTACAAATAGAGATTAGTGTACATGATCATCATGGAAATAGAGAGCAACAAGAAGAAAAAGGAAAAGCATTAATGAATATATTTCGTTGTTGTCGAAATGACACAGTGAACTGAGACCGGTAGACAAAGAAAACCATTCAACAAAGAGTAAGGGAGAGAAACGATCTCGCGAAAGACGTGTGTCTCAGCAGTAGGTTACTTCTTCTTCTTCTTCCTTCCTTCCTCGTTTGCCTTTCAGCGTCGAGGGGAGATATAATTTGCTATCTTTTACTTTTCTCTTCGCCTCTGATAATGTTATGTTTCCTAGTGTTTCTAATATTCCGCCAATCCATCTTTTTCGTGGTCGGCCCTTGGGTCTCGTGTTATCGCAATTTTTATTATAGGCTCGTTGTCATTGTGTTTTGATCTTTCTGTCATGTCACGTGGCCACACCGTTTTATCTGTTGATTCTTTATATATTTAATGGCGAGGGTTATTCCTAACTTTTTTCTCAGTTCTTTATATCTCATCTTATCTCCTAGGCTGTTTCCTGTCATTCGTCTGACACATTTCATCTCAGTAGATGTTATTTTTCTTATTGTTCTTGCATCTGGGATCCAGGACCGGTACTGGTAGCACAACGTTGGGATGAAGATTGTAGAGGGCCTGTTTGATAATGATTTGACAAACTTTGTTGCATCTTGAGTATATTTCTGCTGCTTGTGAGTTTGTCACTAGACTTCCTAAGTATCCCTCTACTTGTTTTAGTTGTCTGCCGTATATATCTGTTTCCATCTGACCTATCTGTTGACCATCTGTATCTCTTTTGCTATATTCATGACTTCGGTTTTGTTGATGTTCATTTTCATGTTGTATTTTTTTTCTATGCTGTTTAGTCTATTTAAGTATTCTTGTAGGTCTTCTATTTTCCCATGTATTAGTTAGTGTCTGATCGTCTGCAAATAGAAGCTCGCTGATCTCCTCTGTCTCTGATCGGTTGTCTAACTTGCATATATAGTCCATGTATGTAATAAAAAAGTAGGGGGGATAAAACGCATCCCTCGTTTTATTCCTGATCTAACTTCGAAACTGTCTGTGTAGCCTGCTGCTTTCCTGTCTGTGTAGCCTGCTGCTTTTCTGTCTGTGCAGCTGCTTTTGACGTAGAGACTTTTAATAAGGTTGGTTAGATGATGGCTTACTCCGTATGTTGTTAGTATCTCCCACAATTGTTCTCTGTTTACTCGATCGAATGTTTTCCGTGGTCAGTGAAGGCTATGTACAAATTTTGATTTTTAGGCTTCTGGTTAAATGAAAGTAGGGAGCAGACAAATAATTGCGATACATTATTCTTTTTACTTTTTTACTATTAACATTTCTAGCTCTTCCTCATTTTTCTAATCTTTCTATTTTACACATCTTGACACTCATCCTACCTCCTCTCATGTAGCCTCCTTTCTTATTTCAACATCTCACTTTCTTCTTTTCTGTCCACCTCTCCATTCACCTGATCAACTAACATGTAGTTATAGATAATTGTGCTTCATCGTTTGTTGTCGTTGTCCCTATATTCTGAAGAAGTCTACAGGCCGAAACGTCAGTATTGTGTTGTGTTCCTTCCTTGTAAAGCTGTCACCATACCTTGGGGTGTTTAACACTCCCCACCACTGGCTCCTAAACGAAAGCAGAACAACCAATATAATATTATTGATTATATAATAAACAACCAATAAAAAATAGCACCACCTAACATGTTTTTTTTTTTAATCTTGTTTAATCTTTTTAGTTTAAAAGAAAATGATGAAAACAAGTTTGTGGCTTGTTGCCACAGTTGTATGCTACCTAGTATCACGTGATATTACTGCCGCAGCGGAATGCTCAAATCCTCCCCCTGGCGTCCGGAAGATGGTCAGAGGCGTGGACATCACACAGGTCGACGTGGTTCCCACGCAACTGATTGGATCCAATGGTTTCATGAGCCCCGTGCTGAAGTTCACCTGCAGCGAGGGGAGGACCTGGAGAAATCCTACTGGTCAACAATTTGAGTTACCAGATCAGGTGAGTTGACCTAGTTTCATGATAACTTTTACGTCTATTATTTGTTTATGCCAATGCGATGATTTTATTATCATCGTTATTTTTGTTCTTGTTTACTAACGGCCTAGAAAGATCTTTGGCGTGCAATGAGATTAGCTCTCGCTGATAATGTCTTGACGATTACATTTGGTATTCACGGGGGCAATATTGACCCAAGACAGTATCTCTCAAACATGGACTTCATTTGAGTTCAAGAGACACTCTTTTTATTATATGTTTTATATATGTGTAATGTGAAATAAAAAGCAGAATAGCTCAGGCCAAAATAGCATTTCAGAAAATGAAAAATATCTTATGCAACAAATCTATGTCAATAGAGATGAGAAAGAGAGTTCATCGATGCTATTTAGAACCAATTCTGACCTATGGAAGCGAATCATGGACAATAGACAAACAAATGAAAAGACGATTAGAGGTCACAAAGATGGGATTTCTCAGAAGAATGTTGAAAGTTCCCTGGAGAGCTAAAAAGACCAATGAGAAAGTTCTCAAAGAGGCCAACACAAAAAGGGAGCTCTTTAAAAAACATCAGAAAGAAGCAAACATTTTTTGGGCACATCATGAGAAGGGGAAAGTTGGAATACTTGGTTACAACTGGCAAAATAAAAGGAAAGAAAGATCGCGGACGACAAAGAGAGAAAATACTGGATAGTTTGGTGTCATGGCATGGAAAACAGTCAACAACAGAACTCATACGATGCACTGTGGATAGAAGACTGTGGAAGGACATGATCGCCAACGCCAACCGGTACGGCACATGATGATGATGATATGTACCATTTTTGTATTGTTGCTTTGTTGTAAAGATGTGATGTCGTTCATTTTTATCATTATTACCATGACCACACATTTAGTTCTTTGTTATTATTATTATAAGGGAGCCGCGATAGCTCAGTGGTTAGTGAACTGGACTACAAAGGACAAGGGTAGGGTTCGATCCCGACCGACGGCTTCCGGGTTCACCCAGCCTTAAATGGGTACCGGATTTTTCTGGGAAGGTAAAGCGGCGCGGGCGTAATACCGACCACATTATCCCGAAAATCATGTACCGAAGGACTGTAAAATTTATGGTCACTAACACCATATTCCCCATACGCCAATTGGCGTGACGGGGGTACTTTACTTTACTTACTTATTATTATTATCTTATCAGTAATTGTTCACAATTACTTTCTGCCATTCATCAAATTTATTTTTGTTAATCTAAGTTAAAGCACATCAGAAAGCAAATGAAGTGGATATAAAGGAACAATAATTGAATTAAATATAAAGGAACAATAATTGAAGTGAATATAAAGGAACAATAATTGAATTAAATATAAAGGAACAACAATTGAAGTGAATATAAAGGAACAATAATTGAATTAAATATAAAGGAACAATAATTGAAGTGAATATAAAGGAACAATAATTGAATTAAATATATACAGGAACAATAATTGAAGTGAATATAAAGGAACTATAATTGAATTAAATATATACAGGAACAATAATTGAAGTGAATATAAAGGAACAATCATTGAATTAAATATATACAGGAACAATAATTGAAGTGAATATAAAGGAACAATAAGTATTTGACTTTTTTCCCCCTGAGACATTTACAATAACGAGTACTTGTTTATCAGTTTATAAAATGACATATTGACTTTCTGGTAGGTCTGGCACATGACGACAGTTCCTGGTGGCTGGCTTACTGCTGATACGCTGCTCTACAAAACGTACGAGGACGTGAGACGAAGTATGACCGCGGAAGTCGGCGGTGAGGGCTCCATATGGAAGTTCGCTTTCTCCGCCAGCAAGTCCTACACTAAACATCAGAATTCTATCACCAATACCTCAAGGTTCATCAGTGAATGCTCAGCTTTTGAGTCCGCCACTCGCGTCGACTTTAATCCCAGCTGGGTCATGGAGCTGGACCGCTTCGCTGCCGCTTACATAGATAGGAGGATCACTGGAACATTCGAGTCCAATCCTACAGCCTACATGAAATTTATAGAGAATTTTGGAACTCACTACTTCGGCACAGCTCACTATGGAGGCTATATTCGTGTCACGCAAGAGACAGATTCCTCTTATTTTTATTCCAAAACCGACTCAGAGGTCAAGGCCAATGCCAAAGCATCATTTCTGAAATTCATTTCTGCACATGGGGGTACCGTTTCAGGTTCGACAACTGTAGATGCTAAATTTACAGAAGTATCCACTCAAACTGTCCGATATTTTGGCGGTAACACAAATTTGTTGGCCCAGAATGAAATCACGAAGTGGCAGTCGTCTGTTGACAGTGATCCCTGGCTTTTCGCTGGTGATCTTCATCCTATCAGTGACCTGATTGTCGACGACACAAAGCGGTCATCGATGGTCAAGGCCGTCAATAATCATGTGTTGAAAAGTTATCTCGATGAACTTCTTCGGTTGATCGCCACAGCGAAGTCGAAACTTAATGACGCCATTTTGGATTCCCTGCAAACTAGAATTAATTCCCAAAAGATTAAAGCGATTCTAGTGGAGAACGAAGTTGATGCCTTGAGAAGGGACGTTGCTGATCAACTGACTGTGCCAGAGTGGTTTAGTAGCAAAACTCAGTTGTGCTATAAGTGGAGAGCTGACGGGGATGGAGGTCAATGTGGTGGAGGTGCTGCTAATCTCCTGTGTGCCAAGCCCAACTCCATGACGTCGGTTTACAGAGATGATACAGACGGGAGGGGCGGTGGCTGTCGTATGCAGTGGGGGATCCAGTCAAGTGGGTTTCCTTCCTGGTTTAGCCAAGTCAAGGTCTGCTACCGATGGCATCCAGATGGAAATGGTGGACAATGTGGAGGCGGTGCTGCTCAAGAGCTGTGTGCTGACATTAATGGCTACTCACCGGAATATCGTGACGATACTGATGGGAGGCCTGGGGGTTGTCAGATGTCGTGGAGGATTGTCGTTCCTAGCTCGGCTCCCCTCTGGATGAAGACCTCCAAGATGTGCTTCAGCTGGTACCCGGATGGTGATGGTGGTCAGTGCACAGGACCTTCACGAGATCTGTGTGCTGTGGCCAACCAATGGACGACCTACTACAGGGACGACACAGACGGCCGCAGTGGAGGATGCCGACTAAGCTGGGGGCTGAAGATAGAGCTTTAAACGGCACACAATTGTGAGCTCGTATTAAACTTACAGAGATAATCTAAATAGTTTTATGTTTGTGTGTGAATTTTACTTATTTTTTCTTTTCTCTCTCTGCATCATTTGTCTTTTCAGCGTTTAGGGAAAATGGAGTGCTCAGGCCCATACTCTGTAGTGTGTCTTTTGTGTTGTACTTATCTTGATTAATCCTTCGACTTGTAGGTTTACCATTCCCCTTCTTTCCGTAGTGTTCTTGAGTGTTGAAGCTCACAGAAGGATGATGTTTAGTACTGATGTGTTGCAGGTCCAAGTCATTTCATCTCGTTTCCTTATAGTTTTGTAAAGCGTTTGATGGGGATATCATGACTACACGTGTTAATAGCAGAGCGACGATGCTGTGTAGGTCATATTATTGTCGACTATCCAAAGAATATTTTTAGACTTAATTTTTGTAATTCTAGACGCTGTCTGCTAGAAATACCATGGGCAATAATTATTCTTGTGGAAACAATATGAATGAATACATATATGAACCAACGCTAAAGATGATCTTATGGACAATCGCCGTTATTGATTTAAAGATTGTTTTATTGTTTCAAGAAAATAATGAGGGGAGGGGATATGTGTATGATTACAGATTTGCAGCGATAAAGAACGACACAACACGATTCGTCGTTACAGCAATTGGCCCACCCACCTCCAACATCCACATGTTTTTGGTTAATTATGAATATCTCTCCAAAATAGCTTGACAATTATTCTTAGACAGGTTGTATCAAATAATCATTGTCTTGTTATTTCATTTTCTGTTGATTCCCAGCACTCATTTCTATAGTCAGTGGCGTATCATAACAAGTGTGTTGGTCCGGGCGTAAATATTTTAAAAAGTAGCCATAAAACATAAGAAATAATAGCATGTTATAGGGCACAATAATTGGCTTACACCAAGTGCCGGTAATACACAAACCTGCTTGGCGCCTACCGTTGGCGATTCACTCTACTCCACATACGTTCACAATGTCTAACATAATATTTCAGGTTAATAAAATATACTTTCTTTCCTGACCATATAATTGTTTTCATACTAACTTAATACAAATTGTGAATAACTATGGAAACGTTACCTATCATGTTGTACCGACCTCATGATTACATTGCCCAAGTCTATTCGTGTGTGTGTGCGTGTGGTTGTGCAGGTATCTGAGTGTGTGTTTATTTCCCGTTTAGCGTGATGTCATGAATTAGAAAATGATAACAAAAATAAAATTCATGTTTATATAATTTAAATAAAATCTGAAATTATTTATTGACATTATGTGTCGTCTTCTATGTGTGATGCCTGCTTGATATGAAGAATGCCACTCTTCTTTAACTTGGCTTTTTCATTGCTGAAATCAAGAGCTTTGTATGAACTTCAATTAGTCTCAATTGTTTCAAAATGAGTGATGACCATACATAGACGGCAACTATTCTCTTGCACTCCGCAGAAAATACAAAACTCTCATCCAGTTAGAAAAATGTTAAAGGCTGACAGATCACCCACTGCACCAAAAATTCCAAGACAGAACAAAAAAACAGACTCAAAAGGAAGTGCCCATACCATCTTGTAAGGTAAACCTTCAGATAACACTCATATTCTTTAGAACCAAACAAAGATCTATGCAAACCCCTCATACCCGAACCGTGGTCCAACCATAAAAATAAAACAAAAATAATCCCAGCCGTTCCAGGAATAGTCTCCAAACATGAACAATCTGAGACCGAAATGAGAGCCCTATCACTCATCATGTTCCAGGAAAAATATCCGAGAGATATGTGGACAGGGTTTTTTTCTACAGATGGATTCACAACTGAAGCCTCAGAGAAGGAAGATGCATGGCATCCATGTAACATGAAAAGCTACGAGGAACCGGTGATGACCTCAAACGCATCGTCTTGTTCGTGACTCAAGCCGGTCTAAACGTCTAAATGCATAGAAATAGCTGTTTGTAACAAGAACAAGAACAAGAAGGACTCACCCATTGTTTCAAGATGAGTGATGCCGAACATTGACCACAACCATTGTTCTAAGTTTAGTGATGCCGAACATAGACCACGCCACTGTTTGAAGGTGATTGATGGCCGAACATAGAACAGGAGGAAAGACCTCTATATCCGGGAAGGGGATAAACACTTATCCTACCCGACTTACTACCTCCCCACCCTGACGATACCACTGTCTCTAACAACGCGTTGGTGCGTCGTACGATCCTCCGGTTCATTCAGGACGGGCTACTTCCCTCCAGCTCTTCCCGCATGATCCTTCCTGATCACTGCTTGGGCAGACCCTCTTTCTATATGCTGCCTAAGATACATAAACCTGACTCTCCTGGACGACCTATTGTCTCTTCCATCTCATGTCTCACAGTTCTCATTTCTGACTTCATTGACAGTGTCTTTCAGCCCATAGTTATGGAGTTCCCTTCGTATGTCAAAGACACTAACGACGCCCTCAACATCTTTGCCTCTATCTCCCTCCTTCCTGATCGCCACTACCGCCTCTTCATTATGGATGTCTGCTCCCTTTATACTTCTATTCCCCACTCCGACGACCTCGAGCTCTCCAGTTTTTCCTGGACCGTAGGATCCAACCTTCCATCGCCACTGGCGTCCTCCGTCTAGCGGAATTAGTCTTGAACCTCAACTCTTTCGAGTTCAATGGCAATTTCTTCACCCAGATTAGCGGTGTGGCGATGGACACTAAAATGGGCCCTAGCTATGCTTGTCTCTTCATGGGCTACCATGAGCACCAAATCAGCCAAACCTACCAGGGCCCTCTTCCCCTTATGTATCGTAGGTACATCGATGATTGCATCGGTCTCTTGTATCTTTCCTAGATACCTCAGTCTCCTTGGGCACCTCTCATCTTCTCACTTCGGTCTTCTACAAGGCCACCGGCTCCCACAGTTTCCTCCGCTACGACTCCTCGCATCCTACATCCTGTAAGAACTCCCTTCCCTATTCTCAGCTTCTCAGACTTCGTCGCTTTTGCCAAGACGATGAAGATTTCCTTCACAATGCCCACCTCTTGCTTGATTTCTTCCGCCGACGCCTCTAACCAGAAGCAGCTTTCCTCCCTGCCCTCCGTCGAGTTATCCACACTTCACGTCAGTCTGCTCTTACCCCCTCTACTCATCCCCCCTCGGATAGAGTAGTGCTCGTCCTCACCTATCACCATCACCACACGCTGTGATTATGACCATTCACCGCTACCTCCCTATTCTCCGATCTGACCCTACTACTCGTTTGCTCTTCAACAACCTACCATTGGTGGCCTTTAGACGTGACCGGAACCTCTGTGACTTTCTTGTCAGGGGCCGTCTTCCTGCTGCCCTCCTTAGCCATCGAGGTACAATGCGCTGCAACCGCAGAGTATGCAAAACTTGTGACCACGTTCTCCAGACTGATACTGTCCTCTTCCCTACTGGTCCTTTCGAGATCAGAGAGGGGTTCACTTGCACATTGCGGAACATCATTTATGCCATCATCTGTAAGCGACGCAAGCTGACCTACATCGGTCAATCTGGTCGACGTATCGGAGATAGTGCCGTGAACATTTACATGACATCACCCGAGAAGCGGGCACTCCCGTAGCAGCCCACTTTAACTCAAGGTGCCATCGGGAGAAGGCTGATGTCTTGCTCACTGGCCTAGTATCATGGTCCTCTGATCATCACAGTCGTCTCACTCTTGAGACAGTCTGATCGCTCGTTTGGGGTTGCCACACCCCCCGTGGCATCAATGTATCCCTGTCCCTCTGAGGACCCTTCTCCCACCCCTGTACTCTTCTTCCTATTTCACCTCTCTGTTCGTCTGCTCCCAGTCCTTCTCCCCCTATCCACTTTTAGTAATCCCTCATCTTGCATTCTTCATCAAACCCCTCCCCCCTCCTCTGCGGACTACCTATATGAGTAGTATACAAGGGTCCATTTGATTATCATTTGGCCCGTAAATTAACAAAGATATATAGGGCGGCGCGCGGCGCGCATAAAGCGTGTGGCGCAGGGGGAGTTAACCGTGACATTTCGTGTCGAGGTATTGACCTCTAGTCCCGGTGACCCGGAAGTGACGTGTTTATGTCTGGTGTGTGCTGACTTTGGAGTTCTTTATGTACTTGATCGTTAGTGATAGGTTAGTAGATTATACAACAGCATTGAAAAACAAGCAATATAAAACAAAAGACAAAAGATATATTTTATTCTTTTATTATCTCAATAGGTGTATAACATACAGTGGATATTATATAACATTACAAAAATATTCAGTACATTGAGTCAATATATAGTACATGGATAACATTTATTTATAGATAGGTAGTTGGATGTCTGCTTAGCTCTATGTCATAAATGAATCATAAGGGGTGAAACTGTTAGAGATTGCTGGGTAGTCTAAGCTGGTAGTGTAAAGAGTTAAATATCTAGAGGAGTTGTCGAGACGTTATCATCAGCTACCTTTCTTTTTATATAGAAATAGGAAAGAGCATTTCTTGTTTGACTGTAGGAAAATATGGAATTATTTAAGACTTTGAAACCTACATTTTTCCCACCCTTAGCCTTTTGCGTAGCGAGAACCTCTAAAAACATATCTTTATCTAATTTGTTGTGTTGCTTGCTTAGCCCTTTACAACTGATTTTATCGTAATCCCCACTACAATGGTACGTCTTACTACATAAGCTAACAAGAGCTGTCCCTTCGTACTCTAGTTTAAAAAGCCCGGGCGTTCGTTTGGTGTATGCTTTAACACCCTTACAGTTTATACAGTCTGTCTTGCTAGTATGTTCATCGCAAAACTCGGCAGGAAACCAGTCTTTATATACACTATTAAACTCATCCCGCAGACCTGACTTAACTATATCCTCTAGCTTAGGTGCACTTAAAGCCAAGTATAAACTATCAGTATCTGTTTCACATAACTGAAAGTTGGACCTATCTACAAACTTATCTAAGAACTCGAAATAAAAATCTAACATACGAAGTTTTGCGTACTGGTAGACGAAGAAACCGATTTGTAGGGGTAAATCCCAAACAGTTTTCTTTTTCTCCATCTCAATTTCAAAAAGATCCTCCCCTATTTCAGTCATCTTTTTAAACCGGGAACTATTAATCATTTTCGATATCTCATCCCCCTGAACATACGAGACAGCGCTATGATTGGCCTTATTGGTTAGAGTCTTTACATAATTAGAGAATTAAGTTAGAGAAGTTAGAGAATTTACATAAAAACAACTTTTGAAATTACTACCCCAGTACCCATTTTTGGCGGTTACGCCCATGAAAGCGATAAAAAAAAAATTGAAGTTTAACCTATTGGCATACATCAAACATAATTTGTGACACGCCCATGTATCAAATTTGCCTAAAAAATCAACCAAAAATTAGTAGTACAGTATGTCATTTAGGACCCCTGAATGTGCATTTGAAGGCACATAAATCGTTATATAAATAGTCTACACGCAGATCGAGGCACATTTTTTGGTGGGTACAAATAATAATACATAAATATTATTATATGGGGAACTTCCGAGGCGATAATAGGGAATAATAGAACAAAGAAGTATATGTTAGCACTCGGAAAAATTGACAGACAAACAACAATAGAAAAAAATATGGTCCGAAGTGGGATCGAACCCGTACTCAGTGGCACCGCGCCTTGCCACGAGAAGCCGAACGCTTGGTACACTGCCACGCAGCCAACTAAAAAATTGGCTATTGCAGTAGTGTCTTCCTGGAAGCGTGGCAGTGTACCAAGCGTTCGGCTTCTCGTGGCAAGGCGCGGTGCCACTGAGTACGGGTTCGATCCCACTTCGGACCATATTTTTTTCGTTTTTTTCTATTGTTGTTTGTCTGTCAATTTTTCCGAGTGCTAACATATACTTCTTTGTTCTATTATTCCCTATTATCGCCTCGGAAGTTCCCCATATAATAATATTTATGTATTATTATTTGTACCCAGTATATAACCACTGGGAACTACTATTCGTGCTGTTTCGTCCAATAAATGTTTGTCTACAACACAAGTATTCAGCCCTACTGGGAGATACTTGCATTAATAGGAAAGTACAAATATACAATTTATTTCCGGTCTGTGATCGTTACCCTATGCTATAGTCATTGAGATCGCCTTTCGTGGAAGACACTACTGCAATAGCCAATTTTTTAGTTGGCTGCGTGGCAGTGTACCAAGCGTTCGGCTTCTCGTGGCAAGGCGCGGTGCCACTGAGTACGGGTTCGATCCCACTTCGGACCATATATTGTTCTTCGTTTTTTTCTATTGTTGTTTGTCTGTCAATTTTTCCGAGTGCTAACATATACTTCTTTGTTCTATTATTCCACATTTTTTGGTGCCGTTTTTCCTTATATGAGAGTCTACCGTTTTTTCCTTATATGAGAGTCTACCGTTTTTTCCTTATAGTCTATCCATCCTAAATGACATACTATACTACTAATTTTTGGTTGATTTTTTAGGCAAATTTGATACATGGGCGTGTCACAAATTATGTTTGATGTATGCCAATAGGTTAAACTTCAATTTTTTTTTTATCGCTTTCATGGGCGTAGCCGCCAAAAATGGGTACTGGGGTAGTAATTTCAAAAGTTGTTTTTATGTAAATTCTTGATACGGGGATGCTTAATATAAAGTTTGGGGTATGTCTAGATATGTAATTTACTATCTTTAACAGTTTCATGGGCGTAACCGCCAAAAATGGGTACAGGGGTAGTAATTTCAAAAGTTGTTTTTATGTAAATTCTTGATACGGGGATGCTTAATATAAAGTTTGGGGTATGTCTAGATGTTAAATTTACTATCTTTAACAGTTTCATGGGCGTAACCGCCAAAAATGGGTACAGGGGTAGTAATTTCAAAAGTTGTTTTTATGTAAATTTTTGTTATGGGGATGCTTAATATAAAGTTTGGGGTATGTCTAGATTTTAAATTTACTATTTTTAACAGTTTCATGGGCGTAACCGCCAAAAATGGGTACGGGGTAGTAATGTCAAAAGTGATTTTTATGTAAATTCTTGGTATGGGGATGTTTAATATAAAGATTGGGTTATGTCTAGATGTTAGAATTGAGTATTTTTAACAGTTTCATGGGCGTAGCCCTCATAAAGGGTCAAAGGGTGTAACAACCATAAAAGTGACTTTTAAGTAAATTTTTGCTATGGGTATGTCTAATATAAAGTTTGTAGTATGTCTAGATGTTAAATGACTATTTTTAACAGTTTCATGGGCGTAACCATCAAAAATGGGTAAGGGGGTAACACTCGTAAAAGTGGTTTTTAAGTATTTTTTTTTTTGCTATGGGATGTTTAATGTAAAGTTTGGAGTAACCCTATCTGTTAAATTTACTATTTTTAACAGTTTCATGGGCGTAACCGCCAAAAATGGGTAAGGGGGCATCACTCATAAAAGTGTTTTTTTAGTAAATTTTTGCTATGGGGATGCTTAATATAAAGTTTGGAGCAACCCTAGAGTGTAAATTTACTATTTCTAACAGTTTCATGGGCGTCCCCTCATAAAGGGTCAAGGGGAAAAACTCCTATAAAGTCGCCTGGTATTGCATCATAGGTCAAAATCTATTTTTAGAAACTCCACGGGCATCACGTCAGCAGTCAAAAGCTATTTTTAGTAACACTTCAGGTATTGCATCAGCGGTCAGTTCTATTTTTAGTAACACTTCCGGTGTTTCTGGCGTATATATAACGTGACTTTGAAGCTTGTAATCAGACTTTCGCTTACAGTTGTTGCCGACGGATGTGTCTTGTACCTTCAAACACATAAAAAGTAAGTGTTATATTAGATCTTTAATGTTATAGTATGTTACTTTAGTAACCTATTTTCGATAAGTTGGTTGTTTAGTATCCACGTGTTATTTTAGTAACCTAACTTCGCTAAGTTGGTTTTTTTAGTATCCACGTGTTACTTTTGTAACCTAATTTCGATAGTTTGTGTATCTCGTTGTTTACTTTTCTTGTTTTCTTTTCTTGTAATGTTTCAATTTCTTTTCTACAGATGTCTAACACTTGTCATCTCTGCTCCAAAACTTTCACCCGGAGCCGGGACATAAAACGACACGTTGCTAGTGTACATGGGCGTCAGGAATACAAATGTGATGTTTGTGAACGAGTATATACAAGAGTAGACAGCCTTGCCGTACATATCAAGACAGAGCATCCTGTATCTCTTGTCTCAGTAGTTCCAGCGTCACCAACTCCTGTGTCAGCCGATCAAGTACCTTCAAAAGAGCCCAGTGTTATCCCACATATCTGCCATATCTGTCAACAAAGCTTCACTGGAGCAAGACATCTGCGCGTGCATCTTGCTAGCCATGACATAGCTGTGGACAACTCAACACCATCATCAACACCACCAGGCCCACTGGTATCGACAACCTCACGCAAGCGGGGAGTAAAGAGTTCGACTCAAGAGCCCTCAAAGAGTCCAAGACTTATTAATGAAATAGACTCATTAAATAAGTTACCTCAAGATATTAGGAAGATATATAAGAACAACTGGTTAGCTATTAGAACACATGAACGTAGGACCAAATACATGGACACATACACTATATTTCATCAACCTGATACTCCTATAGATTGGAAGACCCTTGTAACCCCAATCTTCCAAGCCCAGAAAAAGCGTTTCAAGGTGAATTATAGTCATCATCTAGTCTTAAGACATAGAGAGACACAGGGACTGCGTTACTTTCACGCCAGCTCGAATAACGCGACAGGGTTAGACAAACCCCTGTTAGTTAACAACAGAAATGATTTTGAAACATTTGTTGATAGATTAAATGAAAGTGATATATTAGGGTATGCAAATAAAAACAGGGAGACAACCAAATATACATTAGAAGCATTAGTCAGTACGAGTGTTTATATTTATAAACTCCAAGATTATCCTATAGGGTGTCTGATAGATATCCCACCCTACATTGCATCAAATCATGGTATTAATATCCTTCAAACCGATTCCCATTCTAAAGTTTACAATGATAATCTCTGCTTCTTCCGTTGTCTAGCTGTCCATCGAGGAACTTCAAATACTAATGTTAGGAAGGTTTCGAGACTACTTTTCAAACAGTTTAACCCGTCTCTAAAGTTAAGTAACTTTTCACGGTGTAACTCTTGCTGAAATGTCTCTCTTAGAAAGTTGTTTTTCAGTAAACATAGATATTTTTGAGTTTCATTCTGAACAAGCCTTGCGTATTGTCCTGAGAAGTGGCAGTAGTTATAGTGAAACTCTCCGTCTTTTACTTTACAAAAAACCACTTCTTTTATATAAACGATCTTTCCAGGGCTAGTAAAAGCTTTTCTTGTGGAAAATGTGGGAAATTGTGGAAAAAGTTTGGGCGTATGGATAGGCATGAAAAAACTTGCAATGGGATTTGGCTGTAGAGACATATAAAGGTGGTGTTTATACTTCACCTGAAAGTGTATGGGACGCGATCAGCGCTGAAGGGATCAGTACTCCAGCGTGTTTTATTTACCCATTCAGGGCGACATTCGATTATGAATGTTATTTTGATAATGGGAATGTTCCACAAGAGACACACTCGACTACCTTTGTAGCTAAACACATGCCCCTCTCCTGCTCTGTAGCGTCAAATGTCCCTGGGTGGGAGGCCCCAAAATGCTTCATAACCAAGGGTGACCCACAAATTTTAGTTAGTCAGATGATTGATTATCTCACTGGTATAGCTGCTAAGGCATACTCGTTGTTGCGAGCTCGGTTTGAAAGTATTTTTACTCAACTCCATGCTCTGAATAAAGACAAGATAGTAGTTAGGTTTGATGAGTATTTAAAAGAGCTTCCAGTAATAGGGTTTAACTCGGGGAAATATGACGTCAACGTCATTAAACCTTATTTAATAAAGCACTTCATGGATGCCGCTCCACAAGTGGACGAAGAAGGTGATAGTATGGAAGAGGAAGAAGAAGCCGCTGCTGCTAACGAAGAAGAGGAAGATGAAATGGACGTAGACTACAAAGTACCAACACCGTTCAAGTTTATAGTTAAAAGAAACAATAACTTTATGTGTATTGCAACGCCGAATCTAAAATTCTTAGATACAGTAAACTATCTAGCCCCCGGGTTTAGCTATAGTAAATATCTGGCGGCTTATAAGATTAGTGAAACAAAGGGTTACTTTTGTTATGAATATATAGACGACCCCCAAAAGTTGGACGAGACAGAACTACCCCCACACGAAACGTTTTATTCGTCGTTAAAAAATGCCAACATTTCCAAGGAGGAGTACGCCCTGTGCCAAAAGGTCTGGAAGGACAATAACATGACCACACTTAGGGACTTTTTGGTGTGGTATAGCAACAAAGATGTAGTCCCTTTTTTAGAAGCCTTGGAGCAGCAGGTTCGCTTTTATGGGGAGCGGGGTGTAGACTGTTTTAAAGACGCCATTTCGGTTCCGGGTGTTTGTTTAAAGTATTTTTTAAGACCGTTGATAGGGGTGTAATGTTTAGTTTATGTTCGAGCAAACAGGCGAGTCTACACACAATAAAAGTAAAGTAAAGTACCGTCACGCCAAGTGGCGTATAGGGTATGGTGTTAGTGACCCTATATTTTACAGACCTTCAGCACATGATTTTTGGGGTAATGTGGTCGGTATTACGCCCGTGCAGTCTACACACAATGATTAGAGATAATATTGTCGGGGGTCCCTCTATAATTTTCCATAGGTATCACGAGGTAGGCAAAACGTTTATTAGGGGCGGACAGGTAGTCAAATCCATCCAAGGTTACGATGCCAACGCGTTGTATCTTTGGGCTCTGATGAACCCAATGCCAACAGATTACCCAATTATTAGAAGAATGGAGACCGGGTTTAGGGTCGAAAAAGCTAACTATTATGTCCAACAAAGTAGAGAGTGGCTAACGTGGGTCGCTCACCAGAAAGGGGTGGAGTTGAAAACTCAGTTTAATGGGAGGGAGTTTCGGTTAGGTGATAGAAATATCCCTGTGGATGGGTGGGATAAATCCAATAGAAGAGGCTATAATTTTCATGGTTGTTTGTACCATGGTCACAAAGACTGTCCCCTCACCAAAGATAAAGATAGAAACCCTGTTAATAATAAGCCCTTGTTCGAGCTGTTTGAAAAAACATGTGAGATACACACCTATCTAACTGAGGAGGTCAAAGTCCCAGTAGAAGTTATGTGGGAATGTGAGTGGCAGGCTCTGAAAAAGTCTGACCCAAACATTAGGGCTTTCCTTTCTAAAGCCATCCCCCGAGCTAGACCCTCTTACTCTAAAGAAGGGCTCCCTCTCAGTGATAAACAGATTCTGACTTCTGTTTCAGATGGGACATGTTTTGGTTTAGTGGAATGTGATCTACACGTCCCCGACCGCCTGAAGGAACATTTCAGTGAGATGACTCCAATTTTCAAAAATATTGACGTCACGCGTGATGATATTGGACCGTTTATGGGTGAATATGCCCTCAAACATAACTTGTTGTCAACCCCTCGTCGCACCCTAATAGGTAGTTATGTCGGTGAAAAAATTTTGTTGGCAACGCCACTGTTAAAATGGTATTTAGACCATGGATTGGTGGTAACAAAAATTTATCAAGTGATAGAATATCAACCGTCTAGTTGTTTTAAAAAGTTTGGCGAAATGGTTTCTGACGCTAGGAGGGCTGGTGATCTAGACGAAAGTCAATCTATAGTAAGCGATACGATGAAGCTCTTAGGAAACTCAGCCTACGGGAAGACTCTAACCAATAAGGCCAATCATAGCGCTGTCTCGTATGTTCAGGGGGATGAGATATCGAAAATGATTAATAGTTCCCGGTTTAAAAAGATGACTGAAATAGGGGAGGATCTTTTTGAAATTGAGATGGAGAAAAAGAAAACTGTTTGGGATTTACCCCTACAAATCGGTTTCTTCGTCTACCAGTACGCAAAACTTCGTATGTTAGATTTTTATTTCGAGTTCTTAGATAAGTTTGTAGATAGGTCCAACTTTCAGTTATGTGAAACAGATACTGATAGTTTATACTTGGCTTTAAGTGCACCTAAGCTAGAGGATATAGTTAAGTCAGGTCTGCGGGATGAGTTTAATAGTGTATATAAAGACTGGTTTCCTGCCGAGTTTTGCGATGAACATACTAGCAAGACAGACTGTATAAACTGTAAGGGTGTTAAAGCATACACCAAACGAACGCCCGGGCTTTTTAAACTAGAGTACGAAGGGACAGCTCTTGTTAGCTTATGTAGTAAGACGTACCATTGTAGTGGGGATTACGATAAAATCAGTTGTAAAGGGCTAAGCAAGCAACACAACAAATTAGATAAAGATATGTTTTTAGAGGTTCTCGCTACGCAAAAGGCTAAGGGTGGGAAAAATGTAGGTTTCAAAGTCTTAAATAATTCCATATTTTCCTACAGTCAAACAAGAAATGCTCTTTCCTATTTCTATATAAAAAGAAAGGTAGCTGATGATAACGTCTCGACAACTCCTCTAGATATTTAACTCTTTACACTACCAGCTTAGACTACCCAGCAATCTCTAACAGTTTCACCCCTTATGATTCATTTATGACATAGAGCTAAGCAGACATCCAACTACCTATCTATAAATAAATGTTATCCATGTACTATATATTGACTCAATGTAATGAATATTTTTGTAATGTTATATAATATCCACTGTATGTTATACACCTATTGAGATAATAAAATAATAAAATATATCTTTTGTCTTTTGTTTTATATTGCTTGTTTTTCAATGATGTTGTATAATCTACTAACCTATCACTAACGATCAAGTACATAAAGAACTCCAAAGTCAGCACACACCAGACATAAACACGTCACTTCCGGGTCACCGGGACTAGAGGTCAATACCTCGACCCGAAATGTCACGGTTAACTCCCCCTGCGCCACACGCTTTATGCGCGCCGCGCGCCGCCCTATATATCTTTGTTAATTTACGGGCCAAATGATAATCAAATGGACCCTTGTATACTACTTATATGTCCATCACCTCCGTATATTACATCTCCTCCTCTGGTGTATACTTCCTACTCCCCTTAATATAGACACTCCTAGTATTCTCTATTCTCTTGTGTCACCACTTCTCTACCCTTACAATTTCAGTACATCCCCTTTACCCGGGTGTCTACACTTAACCCTCTTCCATGACTCCACTTGTCTGTTCTTCAACCACTTTGACTCTACCTCTCTTTGGATCCCTCCTCAGTTTCTCCGTTTCCCAACTTCTCTACCTCTCTAGGCACCACTTCCCGCGTACCATCCCCCTATTACTCTACTTCTTTCTGTATCTCAGAGATACCAGGCCTAAACACTAATGGAAAGATAATCAATAACCTAAGATATGCTGATGATACTGTTCTACTAGCAGAAAATCCTAAAGACCTACAACAATTACTTAATGTGATAAACACAACAAGCAAAAAATATGGACTAGAAATGAATATCAAAAAGACTAAAACTATGATCATAAACAAAGAAAATTCTCAAGACCTACAATTAAATATCACAGTTGAGGGAATACATCTGGAGACAGTCCAGAGTTACAACTACCTAGGACATACTATAACCAATGATGGAAAATGCAAAACTGAAATAAACAAAAGAATAGGTATGGCAAAAAGTAATTTTAATGCCATGAAAAATATACAGTACTAACAACAAAAAAAATATCAGCAGGGCTGAAACTAAGAATGGCAAAATGTTACAACTTCTCAATATTCTTGTATGGTGCAGAAACATGGACATTAGACAAGAAAACAGAACAGAAAATTGAAGCCTTTGAAATGTGGATTTATAGAAGAATAGGTAGAATTGGATGGAAACAAAAGATAACAAACGATGAAGTTTTAAAACAACTGAAAATAAAATGAGAACTGCTGAACACAATTAAGACAAATTAAATTTTTGGGGCATGTTAAAAGACACAACAGCCTACTAAAAGTAATATTGGAAGGAAAAATACAAGGCAAAAGAGGCAGAGGGAGACCAAGACTAACATGGACGAGTAACATCAAAAGATGGACAAGTCAATCTATGTCAGCCTGCACCATCAAAGCAAGAAACAGAGTAGAATGGCGATCCATGGTAGCCAACCTTCGTTGCGGAGAGGGCACACGATGATGATGATGAATAGACCACAACAGACAAAATGCATGATAATGGCACAGGTCTTCATTGGGCACGACTAACGACACAAATTAATCAAATTATTCGCATAATTTGGTGACAAATGACTTTGGAGTGGTTTATCATGTATGGAACTACATATACTCCACTACAACGAAGCACCTATGGTAACAGACTAGTCATTTGGGGAATAAAGAGGGAAAACAACCCATTACATAAAACATACATTATAAGCACAAGTGATAATACTCAAAGTTGTCATCTAAGACGTGTTGCTACCCCAACACAATTATTTTTTTTGGTAGCTAAAAGTTTCTCAACTTCTATTTTTTATTCAATTATCTCTGGTATTACCTTATCAATTAAAAAAAAAAATATTTATCTTCTTCTATAGAAATGGTTAGTTATCGTCGTAGATGTTGTATGCAACTAATCTGATAACTGTTTTAGCTCTTTTGTCTCCATGCTTAAAACTTTGGATTTTATCAGCAAATACTTTTAGAACTGATTGGTTAGAAGATACTGCTTCGCATTCTACTGGAATTGCTTTGGTAGGGTTTTATTCTCAATAACAAGAATCAACTGAGTCTGGACAAGGAGTTGAATTAACTGATGCAGGAATCGCAACAACAGCTGGACTATGAGTTGAATTAACTGATGCAGGAATCGCAACAATAGCTGGACTATGAGTTGAATTAACTGATGCAGGAATCGCAACAACAGCTGGACTATGAGTTGAATTAACTGATGCAGGAATCGCAACAATAGCTGGACTATGAGTTGAATTAACTGATGCAGGAATCGTAACAACAGCTGGACTATGAGTTGAATTAACTGATGCAGGAATCGCAACAACAGCTGGACTGGGAGTTGAATTAACTGATGCAGGAATCGCAACAATAGCTGGACTATGAGTTGAATTAACTGATGCAGGAATCGTAACAACAGCTGGACTAGAAGTTGAATTAACTGATGCAGGAATCGCAACAATAGCTGGACTGGGAGTTGAACTAACTGATGCAGGGATCGTAACAACAGCTGGACTAGAAGTTGAATTAACCGATACAGGAATCGTAACAACAGCTGGACTAGGAGTTGAAATAGCTGATGCAGGACTCTCAACAACAGCTGGGCCTGGGCTATGAGTTGAACTAACTGACACATGACTCCCAACAACAGATGGATCCTTGTCCTCGAATGGAGAATTAAATCTGACATTCAAATGACTTATACAAGAAGCTAGATCAGTAATGGGGATGGTGGGCTTCTGTCTTTCAGTTATTAAAATTTGTATGAATATTTGACTTTAAGATGTTTCCTTTGTGTAGAGATAGTATGTGCTCTCCATAACGTTTTCAAGCGATAGGCTGCAGGGAGTTGAGTAGAACTAGAAACGCTGAGGTGTAGATTGAGTAGCGCTGATTAGTTCATTTTGTAGACAACTTGAGTCGCGTGCGCGACGCCGTCATTTTTATACACCTCGGCATGTGTTGCTAGAAACCTTAAATATCGAGAGTCAGGTTCGAGAGTTTTTGATAGAAAACAGCGCACGACAGCCTGGTTTCTTTCTAGAAAGTTCCAGAAAATTAATCTAGATGACATACTGAAAATATCGCGGAGGGCAGCTGGATCAGAGTATTGCTGAAATTGCACCAATTACCTTTATTGTTCTTCTTTATTATAATTATCTAATCGTGTTAAGTGGACGTCAATGAACTATTCTATTCAAAGTTGATTCAAATGTTCCATCGCTACATAAAGAAAACGTAACTGAAGCTCTTGAAATGTGATTTATAAAAGAATACGAAAAATTGTGTGAAACGGGAAGAAAGCGAATATTAGATAATGAAACTTGAAACAGCTGAAAAAGAATACAGAAAAATCCAAAAAGAATAATTAAATGAATTTGCTTAGATACATAAAGAGACGCACATTGCTGGAAGTCAGTTTGGAATGTAGAATGTAATGTAAATAAACAAGTGGCACAAGAAAACCTATGAATGACAGCATGTGTTATCAAGGCAAACAGCAGAATGAAATGACGCTCCATACAAGCAAATGCAACCTTCGATGAGGAGACGGCGTACAATTATATTGATATATTATTTGTAGTTACTTTCTCATATCTTTGTTGCATAAACGTACAAGTTATCGTGAGTTCACGGCATCATATTAGAAAACCGTGTAAGTCAATGCACACAAATGCACATCTTTTTGCAAACCAATGATTTTGCAAATTTCATAGACTGAAGATGTAACAAAGCCTGTCAAGTTATCGGGCAGATCTCACCTCTACTGTCGAACACAGAAGTAACGTTCGATGCGACCTATTTATAAGACTATCTTTATACCAACGTTGTGCTACCTGTGCCAGACATGGACCTTAGACTCAAGAACTATTAGAAAATTAATTAATAGATAATTAGATAATAGATAATGAGATAATTAAGATAATTAGATAATAGATAATTAAGATAATTAGATAATAGATAATTAAGATAATTAGATAATAGATAATTAGATAATAGATAATTAATAATAATTAGATAATATATAATTAATATAATTAGATAATAGATAATAGAAAATTAATTAATAGATAATTAGATTATTAAGATAATTAGATAATAGATAATAGATAATTAGATAATAGACACTTAGATAATTAATAATTAGATAATAGATATTAATAATAATTAGATAATAGATAATTAGATAATAGATAATGAGATAATAGATAATTAATAATAATTAGATAATAGATAATAGAAAATTAATTAATAGATAATTAGATGATTAAGATAATTAGATAATTAGATAATAGACACTTAGATAATTAAGATAATTAGATAATAGATATTAATAATAATTAGATAATAGATAATTAGATAATAGATAATTAGATAATAGATAATTAGATAATAGATAATTAGATAATAGATAATTAATAATAATAATTAGATAATAGATAATTAGATAATTAGATAATTAAGATAATTAGATAATCGATAATTAAATAATAGATAATTAGATAATAGATAATTAATAATAATTGGAAAATTAATATGGTCGCAGCTGGGGTTGATATGTATGCGTGGGATAATGCAGAATTGCAGGTACATGCGATTAGGGTGCAAACTCCAGTTCATTTCGTGATTGTTAATGTGTATGCCTGTAATGGGAAGGTGAACACACAACAATGGCAGAATCTCTTCGAGTTCGATGAAGAGAATGTCATTTTCTGCGGAGACTTTAATGCTAGAGGAAACCAGTGGGGCAACGTCATAACCAACAAGCAGGGAGAAGACCTAGAGAACGCACTGGTGTCGGCCGATTTAGTGTGATTGAATGATGGAAGGGAAACAAGAATGGCCACTCGAACAGGGGACTCTGATAGTGTCTAGACCTGGCACTGGTGTCTTCCACCTTCGCACCGGTTTGCAGGTGGAGTGCACTGGGGTTCCACGGAAGTGATCACTATCCATGTGTCCTCCTAATTGAGAAAAGCAGAAATAAACGCCAGAAAAGAAAGATCCACACATTCAACTACGAGAAAACAGACCAGGACGTTATTAGCAAAATCAGACATAGGAAACAGAGCGCCCTTCGTAGGAGGCAGGAGAGATGGACGCAGCCACCCTGGTGGAACGTAGATGTCGAGGAAGCTTGGCGGAGCAAGAGACAAATGGTCAAGACATGGCAGAAAGCCTGAAGGACTGGAAGAACACAACCTGAGCTCTTGAAGCGTCTGAAAGTAGAGGTCGACCAAAAAATGATGCACTTTAAACTATGCGTTAAGCAGGCTAAGGATGCCAAATGGGATGACTTCTGTAAAAAAAAGTGTGCTCAGAAAAATCGCTCGCCACATTCTGACGCCTTCATCAGTGCATGAATGGCACAACACGACACAGAGGCATACCAGACTTTCACAGGTCGGATATGGCACAAATTTGATGAGAGCAAAAGGAAGGCCCTGCTTGCTCGCTACATTCTCCAGACGGACCAAAGAAATGAGGCTGTAAGAATGAGGATACGGGGATCGCTGTCAAAATTGTGTAAGGATGTAGGGCTGGAAGAAGATCTCACAATCACAACCGATACCATTCGCACGACACTTAAAAGGTCACACAACACTGCTCCTGGTCCAGATGGTGTTCGGTACGATGACATAGGCGATTTAGCTGACGACGACTTGACAAAACTGGCCAATGAATTTAATGCCAGTATTCGGAGTGACCAGATTAAGGAGGAGTGGCTACACAGCTACTTACTACCGCTACCGAAGCCAAACAAGGACCATTCTCAGATCAATGCCTACAGAATCATCACAATGCAGAACACTACGGGCAAGCTGCTGGAGAAAATAGTTGCCCGTGTCCTCACCTGTCACCTTGAACAGAAACGCGTATTCCCACCCACAATCGGAGGTTATAGATATAAGAAAGAGACATGGCTAAATGCGGCAGTCTTTTCCTATGACGTTTTCGAAGGCTTCCACAGACGAGATGAGACATGTGCTGCTGCTATAGATCTGGAGGATGCATACAACAGGGAACCATTTGAATATCTCATGCATATGCTCTTCAAACTGGCGGTACACCCCTTCCTCATTAGATGGATCACCGTGGCACTGTTACAGAGGAAGGTGATACTCAAATGTGGAAGTTGGTCTTCCGAGCCAACATCCATTTGTCAAGGGCTGCCACAAGGCTCACCATTGTCACCAGTTCTATTTAACGTGTACACAATAACGTTCACGGACAACAGCTGGATGGGAGGGGAGGAACTATGACTTTTGCTGATGATACTCTGGTATATAGACAGGGAAGAGGCAGACGGGGAATCGCCTCCACAATTCAAGATGAACTCGATCGCATTTCTTCCTGGTGTGGGGTTTCAGGTGCCTTGGTTAATCCTAATAAAGCATCAGTTTCATGGTTCTCCCTTAACAATCATATAGTTAATACGACCACACCGGTAATACGAATGGGAGCTGATGAGATGACCAGGGACAAGTTGATGACATACCTCGGAGTTAAGTATGATCACAGCCTGTGTTTTCGGGACCACGTCGACCATGTGATAACAAAATCCCGCAAAGGATTAGCCGCCTTGAAGGTCATGGCAGCTGCCAACATCGAGCAGAGGCTACTTACTCTTCTGTTCCAGGGATTGGTCCTCGCACCAATCGAGTATGCCCTGGCAATTCTTAATGTCAGTACGACTCAAATTGATAGGCTGGAGAAAATACCAAATGAAGCCATGCGCATTATCCTGGGATGTACGAGGGACACTCCCTGTGTAGCAATGAGATATCTTCTTGACTTTCCAACCATGGATGAACCAAGGTCTGGAGAGCACGAGCATACCTGAAGATTAGTACAGATACAGAGCATCCATTGCACCACGTGCTCAACACAGAGAAAGGTGCCAGGCTAAAAAGAGGCGAATCATGGGTGGTCCGAGCAGAAGATGCCATCAAACAGGTCTGTGGGCTTACCAATATCAGCGCTTGTGAGGAGTGGATACCGGTGCCTACGTCATTCAAGGGGACTTTCTCGTGTATTGTCACACTCGACATGAAAAGTAGGGAACAGAACCCGGTTGTGGTTAATGCTGAGGTCAACGGTCTCATCTGCGATAACACCGATGAGAAAGACGCAGTCATCTATACAGACGGATCTGTAATACGACACCAAAGAAGTGCATGGGCATTTACAGTACGCTCGGCAGGCAGAATAGTCAAGGAAGACAGTGGTGCATACGTCATGCATGACAATGGAGGCGATGGCAGTGACCAAGGCATTCAAATGGTTAGAGTCACCAAAAAGTGAAGGCGGGCTTTGTACGCATGCAATGGGTAGAGTCGTTGCAGAAATCCAAAATACGTAAGGTCACCTTTGTCCATGTCCCTGGACATGCGGGAGTACGGGGAAATGAAAGAGCGGACAGGTTGGCTAGCTGCGCTGTCGTTGAGGACGGGCAACCAATGGATCGGGCGGACATCAGCAATGCCCTCCGAGATGTGGGAAGAGCACATGACTTCGACAAACACAGATCCACGTCACTTCTTCGGATGAAAGAGGTGGGAGTTAAAATAGGCAGAGCCAGAAATGAGAAACTTAGTGGCCGTGTAAGAAGACTTATCAACCAACATAGAACTGGAGTCGTCAGTCGCTGGACACTGAGGGCATTGCTGAGGAGGGGATCTGAGCACCTAAGGACATGTTCGGAGTGCAATGATGATGACCCGCAAATAACTCAATAACTCAATAGAAAATTAACCACCACAGAAATGAAGTGTGTCAGACGCCTGACAGGAACAGCTTGAGAGATAAGATCGGAAATGAAGGGATACGAAAAAGACTAGGAACAGAACCAACTATTGAATACATAAAGCGAGAACAGATCAAGTGGTTTGGGCATGTGATAAGACACAAAGAACAAAATCTAACACAACGAGTCACCAACAAACGATACGAGAACACCGGAACAAGAGGCGGACCAAGATTTAAGGTGGATAAACGAAATACTAGAAACACTTGGTTGTATAACAGCAGAAGAAGCTAACGGAAGAGCAAGAACTCGCAAACCACATGTTCCCTCGATGCCGAAAGACAAATGAGGAAGTAAGGAAGGAAAGAAAGAAAGAAAGAAATTACTGTTTTACTAATACTTATGAACATAGATTGCGACGGGTACCTTTTTCTTCTTGTTTAATAGCACCACATTTCCGTTAAATGGAGAGTGATGAATAATTTGGACTTATTAGTTTTTGTCCACAGCCACAGCTTATTTAGGAGACAGACAACCATCTCAAACCCTCTGCTAACTTAACAGTTTAGACACAGTATGGGGTCAAAGGTTTGTAGAGTAAACCATTTATACAAATCCCCGGTAAACAAAGGGAAACCACTGTCGTATTTTACCATGAATAATCATTACCTCAACAACACTTAATTCGTGACGGACATTTAAGATGGTTCCATAGAGATCGTTTCGTTCGCTAGTTTCACGCTCATCAGGTGACGCTCCACCGTATCCAGTGACTGCAAACAAAATTAACTGTCCATGGATAGGATGGAAATCAAAATAAACATACAAAGGAACTAGATACACACGAGAGACAGGAGAAATATTTCAAATAAATTAAAAATAATTCATCTGGAGGCGAAGGCCCGCCTCCCAGCACCTGAGCTGGAAGTTGTCAGCGACCCACACCTGATGGCTTGCGCCAGGATCGGTGAACCAAAACCATCCAGACCCTGCTCCACCTCTCCGTGGTACCTCCAGTAACAGACTAAACCTGTCTAGTCTGGCCAAGCGTGCAGGGATCGAAGAGGGAAGACAACCCGGTACTCAAAAATGTCGTGCTGAAGTCGGATGTGTTGGGCCGAAAGGCGCAAATATAACAGTTATACTGCAAACCACAACACAACGCAGACACGTCCACTACGTCCTTGTAAGGGAGGATGATGAAGAGGAATATTCTAGTCTACCACGATACTCTAGAATACTTTAGTCATCGGGCGAACGCAAGCAACCACCAACCAAATAATTCATCCACGATCGTGACCGAGATTCCTGATTCTCCTATGAAGTCTATTGTCAGGATTTTGGCTTATCTTCCAAGGTGGTCGGGCGTGGGTTACACGTCAAGTTTGTGTACTGCCGGCAGTCTTGTAGGAGTCACCACATGTATTCCAAACTCAAGATGGGTACAGCTAGTCTGTGCCACTGAACCCAGGCAGACATGAACAAAAAAAAAAAAAATTATAATAATTTCTTCAGGGGACAAGTCACGAAGGATTAACTATTTTCGAGTAAGAGAGGTCAAGACAGGTAATGCGGAGATACCGAATAATATCAGACCGATTAAAGTTAGTTAAATTAAAAGGCAGGCCACAACATATTAACATTATACAATGCCCCATCTGGATGCGATACAGAAGTACTATGATAATTGTAGATGCATGGTTCAAACACCATCATCACACGCCCATGGGCAGGAAGCGCATTAGAGAAAATATTCGTAACCAAATAGATTATGGGAATAAAGACGTTCGACAGCAACTTGACTGAAAGCTGCCAGCAACCATAGTTTATGGTTTATGCCAGGATCGGTGGACCAGATTTATCCAAACTCTAATCCACCTCTTGGCAGTGCCCCTAGTTAGCCTTAGTAGCGGACTAACCAGTCAGTCTGGTCAAGTGAGTTGGGATTGAGAGGGAAGGCAAACCAATACTCAAAAATGCCGCGTTGAAGTAGAATGCGTCGAAAGGTGCAAATATGATAGTTTTACTGTTGAAAGCAACACAACGCATTTACGCTCACCTAACGTACATTTAATGAAGGATAGATGATGGAGAGGTACAACTAATCGATTAGTTATCGGGTTAACGCAAAGAAGAGAAATAAATTATACTTCAATCAGTAACGAATTTAGGAACATCTTATCTGTGGAAACTAGGCGACGAGCTACTGCGACAGTGACCGTGTACCTGTTGTTGGAAGACACAGAAATTAACATTAAATACAATATGGAGTGCTGCACGAAATATACAACTTTGACATGGTTTATTTGTAGGAAGAGCTCTGGATATAAAGAGATTTATATTTGTAGAAAGAGCTCTGGATGTAAAGAGATTTATATTTGTAGAAAGAGTTCTGGATGTAAAGAGATTTATAATTGTAGAAAGAGCTCTGGAAGTTTATTTATGTATTTTGCGTTCGCCAGCTTTCACCTCAGGCGAAGTCCCTAGACACTATGAACTGAATTGTGCATGTTAATCCGTTTTTTTTCCGCAGCAGCCATGTGTTCCTCGCCGCTCCGTCTTTGGAGGTACTCATTTCTTTCCGTCGATGAGTAACTGACGTTTCAAGCCGAGCCTCGCTCCCCATCGACCAGGGCTGGTTGCCGCAGACAGAAATCACAAATAACAAATCCCAACTGGTGCAGCGGCGATTTGAACTCTTTACCTCTCTGTTTCGAGGCCGGCGTCTTGTTCCGAAACCAACCAGTCTCCTAGGTGTGGAAATAAAGAGATCTACATTTGTATAATCAGCACTGAAAGTGAAGATATATGCGCTCTATTGACTACATCAAGACATTTTATAAAGTAGAAAGTATAAATATAGTTAGCAAAGTTGACAACAAACGGCAGCAATAATAGCTAATAATTAAGATGAAAAATATCAGTCAGTAAAACAGACAGGGCATAAGATAAATGCGTGTGGTTGTCACGTAAACTTTTCAATTGATATCATCATCATTATCATCAAGTACTATACCTGCTGGCGTGGGTGATCATGTTTCTCCACAACCTTCGATCTCGATCATTTCCGTTGTTGAACAAGCCAAGCCATTCTCTTAAGCTGTCTGGTACCTTTTTTTTTCTTTGCTTCCCTCTATCATTTCGTCCCTCAATTGTTTTCCAGCTATAACAGTATATTCCAGCTGTTCCCTTCTCATTGCATGGCAAAAAAAAAATTGATTGTTTCTTCCTAATTTTGGATATTAGCTCTTTTTATGCTTTGGCCTCTTTCAGAACGTTTTCATTACTCTTATTAGCTTTGGTGGTATTTTCAATATTCTTCTGTAGAACCACATTTCCACAGACTCCAGTGATTTTCTTTTCTGTTGTCCTATTGTCCATGATTCACATCATACGTCAAGAGTGACCCTGCATAACATTTAAGAACTATTTATCTTGTTTCTATTGTCAAAAATGGATTGTATAGTATATTTCTCCTTTTTTTGGAAAGCTGCTTTTGCTTGAGCCATTCTGCATCTCACCTCAGTTGTACATCTACCATTTGAGGTTAACATTGTTCTCAGATAGTTAAATTCATTTATCTGTTTTAACATTGTTCTCAGATAGTTAAATTCATTTATCTGTTTTAACATTGTTCTCAGATAGTTAAATTCATTTATCTGTTTTAATATTGTTCTCAGATAGTTAAATTCATTTATCTGTTTTAATATTGTTCCACTTGTCTTTAGTCCCCATTAACATCGTTAGCTGTAGACATTAAGTTTTTTTTTTTGACATAATTTTACTTGGCAATATAAGAAGGTAGTTTGCCATTATTTTCTTTCTTGGCAGTGAGTGTACAAGTCGGAGATCGCAGCCATTGTGCCTATAAATAAGATACTCTGAGTTCCATCACGGAGTGAGGACCATAATCGGCACTATTTGTCGGCTGCTTCCACAACATCATCATCATTGAGTAGTTTTGTTATAACTTGTACTCCCAGCTCTCCTACTGCATTTATCCGTTTGATTGTTATATTGTCGGGACCTGGAGCTTTGCCTCTTTTCATGTGTTGAATTGCATCCTCCACTTTACTCTGTATCAGTGGTGGCCAACTTGAGGTTGCCCGAGGGCCGGATTAAAGCCAAGGCCAAGACCCGCGGGCCACACTTAAGAATATCGTCAAAAATGACAGTAGGGACCTATGCGATATAGTAATATATAAATAATGCTTGCACTTTGACTACATATTTGATTTGTAACAAATCCATTAATTATTCATTTTAAAATTACCTTTAATGTCTCAGTGCGACGATTGTGACTTGTCACAGCTTTCCAACAGAGATTTGAAGTCCACTTCCATTTTTGACGTGGCGATTCGGAGAGTATGGGACAATGTCGAATCGGTCATTCTGTTCCTGGTCTTAGATTTAATTAAACTTCATGGAAGAGAATGTTGTCTCGCAGAGATATGTGCTGCCGAATATAGAGCACATCTTTAGTGCCCATTTTCTCAGACACGGGTAACGTTCATTTGGTAGCAATTTCCAGAAGTCAGCTCCTAATGCCTTTACAGTACTGAGGAAGGGGTCACACTGAAGGTCACACAACTCTAGTTGAAGATCTGATGGCTGGCACTCCACTGTGCACTTAATTGGGTTATTAAAAAGTTCCGTTTGCGGACGAAACATTTCAAAATCTTGAAATCGTCGATCAAATTCACAAATCAAATGTTCAATGTCAGCTGCGTACTTACTGAAGTTTGCACTTTCTATCTCTGACAACAACTGCTTACAACTTGAAAAATGGAACAGATCATTTTTTTGCAAAGAAAGTCTAAATAGATTCAGCTTCTTTTTAAAACCATCAACATATCCCATCAATTGAAAAATGGTCTTTTCCCCTTGTAGCTGCAAATTCAATATGTTCAAATTTGTGTGATGTCTGTGAGATATGCCAGATTATGAAGGAAATTAATGTCTTTGAGTGCATGTTGAAGATCATGGAGCATGGTAAGTTCTCTCGCAGGAAGTCATAAATGTCATTCTTCAGTTCAAAAAATATTATTAAACATTTCCCTCGACTAAGCCATCTTACTTCTGTATAAAGCAGGAGATCACCGTAGCTAGAATCTACTTCCTCTAAAAATGATAAAAACTTCCTGTGATTTAAAGACTGGTGTCCTCCTCTTATCAAATTTGTTATTTTCACAACAGTAGCCATGGTGTCTTTTAGATTTATGGACTTTGCACAAAGGGCCTCTTGATGAATTATGCAATGCAATGTAGGTACGTTAATTTTGTTTTGCTTTAGAAGTCCAACAAAACCAGTATTTGAACCAATAAAAGCTTTGCAACCATCAGTACACACTGCAGACAACTTTCCAAAACCACCTACTTCATCTACGGCACTATGAACTGCAGAAAATATGTCTGTCCCTCTACAAGTGTCATGCAAAGAGCAAACTTTCAACAATTCTTCAATAACAGTAAAATCCTCCTGGATAACTTTAACAAAAATAAGAAGCTGGCAAGTGTCAGTGATGTCAGTACTTTCATCAATCGCGAACGAAAAATATGAGCAGTTTTCAATACAAGATTTTAACTTTGAGACAGTTGCAGACTGATGTCTTCTGTTCTTCTGGCTACAGTTTGTTTTGAAAGAGGCACATATTCAAATTCTTTGGCTATTTTTTTCTTGACCGAATGCCTTTGCCATTTGAATCGCACATTTCTTCACAAAATTTCCGTCAGTAAAGGGTTTTTTAGATTTTGCAAGCTCATAGGTAACTGTATATGATGCAATGATCGATGACTCTTTAATTTTATTGCCTTTGTATACATACTTTGCTGTTGATTCAACTTTGTCTTCAGCTGTTCAACGAAAAGCTTCCTAGCTTCAATGCTATGTTTCTCATACATGTTTTGATGATGTGTGGCATAGTAAAAAAGTAAAAGTAAAGTACCCCCCGTCACGCCAAGTGGCGTATAGGGAAATATGGTGTTAGTGACCCTATATTTTACAGACCTTCAGCACATGATTTTTGGGGTAATGTGGTCGGTATTACGCCCGTGCTGTTTTACTTTCCCAGAAAAATCCGGTACCCATTTAAGGCTGGGTGAACCCGGAGCCGTCGGTTGGGATCGAACCCTACCCCTTGTCCGTAGTAGTGTGTGGCATAGTGCCGTTTTAAATTATATTCCTTCAAAACGGCTAACACTTGAACGCAAATTAAGCACTGCGGTTTACTATCCTTATTGAAGATGAACAAATAATCTAATTCCCATTCAGGTTTAAATATGCGATTTTCACAATCAACTTTTCTACGTTTTAACATGATTTAATACAAAATCTCACATCAAAGTTAAAAGTCACAGAATGTTGGTCCACTATCGAAAATAAGTCCAGATTTGACAGTTATACACAGACTTGTGTTTGACAATGAAATCAAAAGATTGTGACCAAATAAACACGTTGCAGTCATTTTATGGACAAGACAAGACGATGGGATCAAAGGGAATGAAGGCGAACAGTGAAACATTTTGAATGTAACTTCAAAGACAGAATTAGAGCTACGAAGTCCCCTCACCCCTGTCCCTCCCAACCTCATTAACCCCTTACCGCGAAATGAAAGAGCCACCACAAGTCCAGACGACAAATGTTGAGCCAAAGATCTGACGCTATCACCGCACTGACAATAAAGCAACTTTGCGGTACCAACTCGAAGCAAAGACTTTGAATATTGTCGGCACCATTAGTTGTGCAGTGTGTGTGTGTGTATGTGTGTGTGTGTGTTATTTGAAATTATGTTGCCAATCTAGCTATTGCGAGAAATTGACAGAGATTTTCAAATTGTGTATTCTGTGAACGATAGAAGAGTTAACTCCGACACGGATTAAAACCAGGAGAAATCGGCTATTAGGGGTAAAAAATGAAGTAAGTCCGTGGAGCTTCGCGGGCCAAGAAAACTAGGCTGGCGGGCCGGATCCGGCCCGCGGGCCGGATCCGGCCCGCGGGCCGCCATTTGGCCACCCCTGCTCTGTATTATTGCTGGTCCTGTGTCTTTGTTTGAATTGTTTAGCTCTGGTCTTTCATCATCATAGAGTTGACTGATATATTCTGTCCATCTTTCCATTGTCTTCTCCTGTCCCATTATTATATTTCCTTCCTTTGATTTCACACATCCTGAAACTTTGACTCCTTTTCTTCCTGTTTTTTCATTTAACTGATTGTGCATACATTTGGAGTCTTTCTTTTGTTGTTTATCCATTTCTTCACATTTCTGCTTTAACCATCCTTCCTTTGCTTCTCAGCATTTGTTCTGGGTCTCTTTGTGCAATATTTTGTATGTCCGTTCTTCTTTCTTATGTTTTCGTCTTTCATCCATTAGTTGTACTATTTCTTCTGTCATCCATTTCGTTTGTTGTTGATTCTTTTAATTCACTGGTATTTCATCATTTGATGTTTGTTGAATAGATTGTTTGAGCATTTCCCACTGTTCCTTCATGTCCTGTATTTTCTCGATGGCATTTATATATATATATTTTATTATCGTACTGTACTTATCACTCATATGTCTATCTACTCTAAGCATAACTAGTTCTACTTTTATATTTCTTAGGGATATCTGTGTCTTCCGTAGTTTTATTCTTATCTTTCCAACTACTGGTACATGGTCACTATTGCAATCTGCTCCCGTTTTTGTTTTAAGTTTCAACAGGAGTTGGAGTCCTTGCCAATAATAATCAACTCTAGAGGGCGCTGACGAATTTCCTTTCTGTACCGCCATTTTGAGAAATTGTTAACAACGTTGGTGCATAACTCAATTAAACTGTTATTTTAATTCATTTTGACTTTGTAAAATGGCACAGTATATACAGGTAGTTGAAGATGAAAATGACGAACCTGTAGAAATTCCAAGTGAAGGTGATGGCACTCTACTTTTTAACTACATTATCAGCACAGTTTCCAGGCGCATGTGGTCTGAAATACCGCAATCCGGACAGTGGTGCGTTCCGCGGCATACGGCTTTTGGACGGCGTTCTGCACCCTCCAGATGGTCTTTGGGCAACTACCTATATATTGCAGTGTTTCCAAAAGGTGAGAAATTTAATAAAGTTATTATAATTTTTAGATAGTAATCACTGTCAAATATAACCTAGAAGACTTAGTAAAAACTTAGTTCTTAATCTTAGTTCTTAGTAAAGTCTATAATTATAATAAGCCTGGTTGAAAGAAAGTTGAGATCAGAATATGAATTGAATATGAACTGATCGTGTCTGGCTCACAACATGCCTGCCAAATCATGCAAATGCCCAAATGAATGGCAACTTCCAGGCCAGAAGAGAGTAGAAGCAAACCTCTTAACTTTCAGGACCAGATTGAGATTGACCAGAACAGGAAACACGTAATTTTAATTTAGGTTTTGGACCAGATTAATTTTTCTGTTTAAAAAAATTTCACCCTTTCATTTGACTGCTTCACAATTGAGATAAATGTGAAGTGATATGTGTTAGTTATACATCACTGGAAAGGAAAATGGATACATAAAATGAAAATAGCAATATATTTATAATATTTGGTTATTTGTAGGAATAATAATAATTATATTTAAAAAAAATAGAAAATATTAAAGGTTGGTAATTTTTAATTCAAAATATTGTAATTCACTTACCTTTTCCATGTTTATAAGAGTATAAGTGTTGCTATCAATACTATCATCCATTTGTTTTGAATATTTATACAACATAATCAATCCAAATCCCTCCAGAATACAGTTTATTTGATTAATTTATGTCCACAAATAACGTGAGAACACCAGACCCAAGGGTGACCATGAAAAAGATGGAATATTAGATAAGTAAAGTATGAGACTTGAACCGGCGTCTTAGCACGCGAGTTTCCACCCCATATATGTGCTCTCGGCGCCTATCCAGAAATGTCCAGAGATTTCTGGATAGTGTTGCTTCAAGCATCGAAACTCACTATGCGAGGCGTAGAGACTTTGATAAATCGAAACTGGTAACTTCCGGTAGCTATGAATCATGAAAAACCAAATTCGATTTTTTTTTCTACATCACCGCCATTTTCTGAAATTGGTTAAAGGACACGCATTTTCCAGATGTCACATGACTTCTGTTACTATTTATATAAGCTAGGTGAAAGGTCAGGAAATACCTACTGTCTGGTGAAAGAATTATTCGAATACTCATAGCCGTTTTCAAGATATTAGTGCTTGAATGCATTATTTGTACATTTTAAATGATTTTTTCCATATTAAACAGTAAATTTACCGGCTGTAATTGACAAACAGAGATTTTAAAATTCAGCACCCATTTAAACATAAAAATGCATGCACCCAATTGAAAATGATCTGCCAATACCGTCATGTAAAAATAATAATTTAAAGGGAGCAGAGCATCTCCATGGGTAGAAATCACGTCACACACCGATTTTGATAGTCAAATCCCATGTCTCAGAATAACTCTGCTTTTTTTTAGAAAAATAAAATTAATTAACTAGTAACATCACAAAAACAATGGATTTGTAAAATTCATTTACATTTAAATAAAAGTGTGTAAAATTTGAAAATGATCTGTCCATTCCTTTATGTAGGTACTTTGGCTTTTTTTTCAAAATAATTTCTAATAATTGAAACCAGGATAGCTAAATAGCCCTCGAAGTGAGTAAAACAGTGATACCTGAATCATGTTTGTACGACAATTAGAAAAAAGTTACGATTTTTTAAGTGAATTATTTCTGTGTTAAATGATGCAAAGAAGAAAAAACCATAGCGCCAGGTTGGCCATGCAAAAAAAAAAGCCAAATTTTAAATAAGAAGCCCAATTTTTTTTTTTTTAAATTAAAATTATTATCATTACATTTGGTGTACATTTTCAAAATAATCATTATATTTGGTGTACAATAAAAAAAAATAATACTTTTTATTTGATTTGCGTCAAAAATAAGTCATTTAAATTGATTTATATCAAAGTAATGGTAATTTTCAGGAATTTACGTCAAAAATAACAGTAATTCTCTGCAATTTATGTAAGAATAATTATAAATTTCTATGATTCACATAAAAATAATACTGAATTTCTGCTAAAGAAGTCACATCATTATTATTGTTATTTTATGTGTATAAGAAGTATAATTTTATTATTAATTTTTTTTTATTCATTAAAAAAATATATGTATACAGTATATAAATAAAAAAAAACTTTCAATTCAATAATTGGGAATATTTATTAATATTAGGCAACTGGAAATACTACATTTTAAATTAAATATAACTAACTTATAACTATAATAAAAAAAAAAAACGTTGAGTGAGTCTGAGTTAGAGGCACTTGATGATGGTTGAAGAGACCAAGCATGGGGGAAAACCGGAAAATTTTGTATAATGATGGTGTGGTCGTTCAAATGCCAATAATTTCAATAGGGGCTATCATATCCATTTAAAATTTCCCACAAATATGTAGAAGTGGTTATAGAATCAGGTTATCTTTATAATTTAAACCTACGTTCGCAGGATTTTTTTCTGCAATGACTTAAGTTCAACAGTGGACATAAGTCTTTGATCCCTGCTGGATCGCCGCCATGCTAATCAATGGGGAAAACAAATGCCGATAATTTCAATAGGGGCTATGATATCCATTTAAAATTTCCCACAAATATGTAGAAGTGGTTATAGAATCAGGTTATCTTTATTATTTAAACCTACGTTCGCAGGATTTTTTCTGCAATGACTTAAGTTCAACAGTGGACATAGTCTTTGATCCCAGCTGGATCGCCGCCATGCTACCAATGGGGAAAATTTTCGATAATGGTGAGATTATTCAAAATGCCGATAATTTCCATAGGGGCTATGATATCCATTTAAAATTTCCCACAAATATGTAGAAGTGGTTATAGAATCAGGTTATCTTTATTATTTAACCTACGTTCGCAGGATTTTTTTCTGCAATGAATTAAAGTTCAACATTCGAAATAGTCGCCGATCGGCCATGTTATTTATATGGAGCGAGCAGGGGCATCAATTTTCGCGATTGCCGCAACATCCTAACACGAATCATTTTGAAATTTCACACACTTATGTAAAAATGGACGCTAAATCTAATATCCATATTATTTTACTGCATCATGCTTTTTTTCGGGTGAAAATATGATGAGACCGTCGTATGTAGCTGAAACATGCGTTGTAAGACAAAATACAATCGTTTTAGATCACTTCCGACTTTTTAAATAGGCGGACGGAACTCTCATGTTAGGAAACAACTTAAGTTTCGTATAAATAGCTTCCGGAACATCATCGGAAAACGATTTGCATATACGATGTAAAAATTCGGATTTTTTTCAGACGGCTCCTGGCCACATATATTTACTTAAGTGACGTCATAACCGGTAACGGCGTCTATGGAGATATCGAAGTATCTACTTTATGTCTATATAATTATTAAATGGCAGGGACTATCCCCGTTATAAACCATTGTGCCATCATAATTGGCCAACTCTAAATTTTCCAGGTTGATGGACAACTATCCAAACGGGCCCGATGATATTTTCCTCTATGTTCCTCTTAATCAATTTAAGTCAAAATTAATTTATTTAAAAATTAATAACTTTTTTCTAATTGTCGTACAACCATAATTAAGGTATCATTGTTTAGCTTGCATCAAGGGCTATCTAACTAGCTTGTTTTAAAGGACAACAAAATCACAAAATTTCAAAATCAAAGTACCTACAAGGCGACATTCCTCACCTTCCCAGGTACCTAATTCTGTTGACCGTGGGGTATTTTTTTTCTTCCAACCACGAGTACAACTCACACTGCTCTCAGCGGGAATCGAACATGGGTAGTCCGAATGTCTGTAGTCCAGTCGGTGGTTTTCCAAACTAGGCTACCGAGGCCCCCTGGAATATTAGAAGCACTAGGAAACATAACAACAGCAGAGGCGAACAGAAGAGCAAAAGACGGCAAATTATATCTCCCCTCGAAGCTGAAAGGCAGATGAGGAAGGAAAGAAGAAGATGTCACACAAAACAAAATTATGTACATTTTTGTAAGTGATCCCAGAAAGAAAAATATTATAAATTTATGTGATGTCAGAACAATATTATTTACAAGTCAAGTTTATTATTTTTATTTGCACAACTGGACTTATTTTGTGTGATATGTCCCTAAAGTACCAGTTTCATTATCAGAATCACTATCATTTGAATCCTCCGAGGCACTGATAGCTCTGGAATAGAAGGCATCCACTAGCTAAACTTAAGCCAGATCGTCTTGCCTTTTTAGCATAACATTTACTAATATTGCGACCCATTATCACAACAACAACAAAATATTGTCCAAGTCTAGATACTATTAACCTGATAAAAGGTTGAAGATACTATGAATACTCTATTTCTGAATAACAACAAGGTTTCGAACATAGAAACATTGCTTGTTTCTGCCTATATCGTTTTGATTGACTGCAAAAAGTACCAGCAGTGGACGTGGCCTTAATGTGACAGAAATTTTAGAAAAAAAAAACAAAGAATATAATTTAACAATTTTTTAGTGTTCAAACTCCGAAATCACGTGGTATCAACAGGAAATTCTGTAACTCCGAGATACGTAGCCTGTATGTCTTCTTTCACAGGCTCATTGTTTATATAGATGGCTCCTGCTTTTTGTTTTGGGGAAAGAGTGAAAAGTGTAGTACTGCATTTGTCTGTATTGATGCTGATACACCATCTATTTGTCCATGAATTCAGTGCATTCATAGCTCTTTGTAACAATTTGGAGGCCACTGTTGCATACTCCTCTGTGCACCACATTACCAAGTCATCTGCATACATTGCCACTTTGATACCATGTGGTAGTTCAGTAACTAGGTCATTGATGTAGATCAGAAAAAGTGTTGGAGATAGTACCCCTCCCTGTGGAACGCCCTGGCGCAGTAAGACCTTCTTACTCTTAAGACCATCCAGTTGCACTCTGGCTCTCCTGTTATGCAGGTATGCTTTGACCCCATTTGTACATCCTGCCATTTACTCCATAATTTCTCAGTTTCTTCAAAAGCCCTTCCTTCCATACCTTATCAAATGCTTTCTTTAGGTCTATCCATGCTGCTAGTACCAGTTTCTTTTCTTGAAACGCATCCTCAATTTCCTGGGAAAGATAGGTTGCCTGATCTTCGGTAGAGTAACACTGTCTAAAGCCTGCTTGTTGTGGGACAAGGAGATTTTCACTTTCCAGGTACCACTGCAGTCTGAGATTGATTATACGTTCCATTGTTTTACACAAACAGCTTGTAAGGCTGATTGGTCTATAGCTGGATGTCATTGAACCATCTTTTCCTGGCTTTAGTAATGGTATCATAATTGCTTCTCTCCATGCCTGTGGCACTTTACTGTGATCCAGCAAATGTTGTAGATCTGCAGTAGTTTTGCTTTAGCTGCAGTTCCCAAGTTCTTAATCATTTCATTAGACACTCCATCACTACCTGGTGACTTTTTCATTTTTAATTTGGATATTGCCAGCTCTAGCTCTCTTTGTGTAATGGGTATTTCCATGACTTCATGTGCAGTCTCTTCTTGTCTTGCATTTTGTTGTTTTAGACGGGTCTCTTGACGTTTCTCTAGGCTAATTTCAATATTGTTGTCATTTGCAAAGGAGTCTGCAAAGTGATTTGCTGCATGTTTACCTGTTAGAATGTTTCCATCCTTCTTCAGTGTAATTTTTGTGTTCCCTTCTGTACCCTCATCATTCAGCTGTTTTTACAAGCTTCCACACTTTTCTTGTGTCTCGTTCTAGATTCATGTACTCTGTTTTCTCTTTCCAACTTCTCCGTCTGGCTTGTAGTTTAGCCCATTGAAATTTGGCTTTAGCATGCTGATAGTTATTGTGGTGTTCCTGGCAGGGGTTATTTTCTGCTTGTTTTCGAGATGTTTCCATGTCATTGTGCAGTTGCTCTAGTTCACTACTCCAGTATGGTTTGTAGTGTTTCCGTGCCCCTCTGGGTATTGTTTCACTGGCAGCTTGTATTATTAGTCTACTGAATTCATCAATATTTTGTTGATGTCTCTGTCTGTATTTAGATCTTTAGTCAGTACACTGGTGTAATGTTGATACATTTTCCAGTCTGCCTTTTTGTAATTCATCTGGAGAGAGTGCTGCTCTCCCTGACGGCCTCATTTTGCACCACTAAAAAGACAGGTCGGTGGTCGCTGCCTCCAAGTTGTTTCCCAACAATACGTGTGATATTCCAATCCAGGTCTGGTGAATGGAAAGCAAGGTCTGTGAGAACTCTCCTACATCCGGAAATCAAGTATACTTCTACCTTTTTAGCTCCCAGTGGAGCATAGGTCTTCAACAAACACTTTCCCAGTCGTTCTGTTTCTTGCCATTCTTTTAAGATCATTCCATGTCTTCTCCATCATCTTCATCTCTGCTTCTGTCTGTCTTCTCCAAGAATTCCTTGGTCTTCCTCTTTGTCTTTTCCCTGGGGATTCCAAAAAAAGGGCCTATTGTGTAATACCCTCGGTTGGCTTCTGTAGTGTGTATCCTATCCAACGCCATCGTCTTCTTCGCTGTATCTCTTTATCCACTGATATTTGACTGGTACATTTCCATAATTCTATGTTAGTGATTTTGTCCTGCCATTTCCATCCTTTTATTCCGCGTAAGCATCCATTAATGAAAGCCTGTATCTTCATGACTGTCAATTTTGTTGTTCTCCATGTTTCACAGCCATATAATAGGACCGACTTAACATTTTGAGTTGAAAATATTTATTTTTGTATTTAACCTAATTTCTTTGGACTTCCCAGTGCAATGAAAGCTCCTCTTGCTTTTGATATCCTTATTTTGGTATCATTTTCTGTTCCTCCCTCTTTGTCTATATTACTGCCCAGATATATGTAAGATTGTACATCTAGTAGAGGTATTTCTCCTAATTTATTTTGGTTATTGCCAACTGCATTAATTCTCTTAATGTTGGTCTTATCTCTATTAATCTTCAGTCCTAGCTGTTGTGATCTCTCATCACGTATGCTCATTTTACCCTGCATCTGTTGATGGCTGTGTGATAGGAGAACTATGTCATCAGCAAAGTCTAAATCATCAAGTTGCTTGGTCAGTGAGCACTGGATCCCATTTCTATTGTTTTGTTATTTTCATAATCCAACCTATGGCCAGTAGAAAGAGAAATGGAGACAGAAGGCATCCCTGCCATACTCCTGTTCTTATTTCAAATGCTTCTGTAAGCTGTCCTTTAGTGTGCACCACACTACATTTCGTTCCTACATACATTGTTTTTATCAGGTTAATAAACTTGATTGGGATTCCGTAATGACTCAGCAACTTCCAAAGCATTCCTCTAAACTATCTAATGCCTTTTCGTAATCTATGAATCCAATATAAATTGGAGATTTTAGTTCTAAACTTTGTTCAACTATTGTATGCAGGGTAGTTATTTGATCAGCACATGATCTGTTCATCCTAAAACTTGCTTGTTCATATATCAAATGTTAAATGTTTGTCTATGGCCTCTTTTAGTCTCTCCAGAATGATTCTGCTTAATATCAGTGTTGGTGAGGAGTGGATACCGGTGCCTATGTCTTTCAAGGGGACTTTCTCGTGTATTGTCACACTCGACAGGAAAAGTAGGGAACAGAACCCGGTCGTGGTTAATGCTGAGGTCAACGGTCTCATCTGCGATAACACCGATGAGAAAGATGCAGCCATCTATACAGACAGATCTGTAAGACGACACCGAAGAAGTGCATGGGCATTTACAGCACGCTCGGCAGGCAGAATAGTCAAAGAAGACAGTGGTGCATATGTCATGACCACGAGTAGCATGACAATGGAGGTGATGGCAGTGACCAAGGCAATCAAATGGTTAGAGTCACAAGACTACACCCACGCATGTATACTGAGTGATTCGATGAGCATGATAAAAAAAAGTGGAGGCGGACTCTGTACGCATGCAATGGGTAGAGTCGTTGCAGAAATCTAAAATTTGTAAGGTCACCTTTGTCTATGTCCCTGGACATGCAGGTGTACGGGGAAATGAAAGAGCGGACAGATTGGCTAGCTGTGTTGTCGTTGAGGACGGGCAACCAATGGATCGGGCGAACATCATCAATGCCCTCCAAGAAGTGGGAAGAGCATAGGACTTCGACAAACACAGATGCACGTCACTTCTACGGATGATGGAAATGGGAGTTAAGGTGGGCACAGCCAGAAATGAGAAAATTAGTGGCCGTGTAAGAAGACTTATCAATCAACATAGAACTGGAGTCGTCAGTCGCTGGACACTGTGGGAATTGCTGAGGAGGGGATCTCAGCACATATGGACATGTTCGGAGTGCAATGATGATGACCTGCAAATAACTCTGCTTAATATTTTTCCTGGCACTGATAGTAGCATAATTTCCCTATAATTTGTGCACTCCTGTAAACTCCCTTTCTTTGGTAGTTTGATCATATAACCTTCTTTCCAATCTATAGGTATTTCTTCTCTTTCGCATATTTTGAATATGAGGTTATGTAACATTTGGTAGAGGTGTAATATCTGCTTTGATGGCTTCCAAAGGAGTTTCATCTGGTCCTGTGGCTTTATCATTTTTTTTTAGCTTTCATTATTTCTTCTTTGCTTGGTTTTCCACAGTTAACATGTAACTCTTCTTCTGCTGTTAGTATATCTGGAGGATTATTTGAGCCGGGTCTGTTCAAAAGTTTCTTCAAAATGTTCTTTCCATCTCTCCCTTTGTTCCTTTATATTACTAAGCAGATTTCCTTTCTTATCTTTAATAAAGTCATTGATCTGTTTGTATCTTCCACTTAATTTCTTTGTGCTGTTGTACAGTTCTTTTATATTCCCTTTATTTGCTGCTTCTTCTGCCTCTTTAGCTAGTTCATATATGTATTTCCTCTTATCCCTTTTAATGCATCTTCTCACTTCTTTGTTCACCTCTGTGTAAGCTTCCTGTGTCTTGGCTTTATTACTTCTCATTTTGCTTTTACTTATGTCTGCTTTCTTGTTCTTCCTTTCTTTAATTTTATCCAGGGTCTCTGCTGTCATCCATGCCTTATTCTGGCGTTCTCTTTTCTCCAGCGTTTCTTCACGTCTCTTTCCATATATCCTTTACCTGTTTCCAATGATAATCTATATTTATTGTATTTTCTAGTTGTTGGAGGATTTGGTATTTGTTCGGAATGCACAGAAGACACTAATAGAATGGGAAGCAGTTGGGCCAAGACTAATGAGAGCAACATTTAAAACAACAAAAAAAAAAACAAAATAAAATTACACAGAAAGTCAGAATAAGGCATGGATGACAGCAGAGACCCTGGATAAAATTAAAGAAGGAAATCAAGTATTGGGTGAAATAAAAGCAAAAACCAGTGAAAACGAAACAAATATTAAGCTACACTCGTCAGAGCTGAATTTTCGGATAATGGTTAGAAATAACACTTTTTATCGAATTGACATGTCTGATAATAGTCCTGAAAGAGTTAAGACTGCAGCAGCAGTGAGCAAAATAAAAAAAAGTATGAGAAAATTAAAAATAAGCAGAGAGTTATTTATTAATTACACGAAAAAAACGAAATCTAAATAGATTCAGCATTTATTTATACATAAGTGTGAAAATTTTGAAAGCAATCTGTATTTGCAGACTCGTCTAAAAAACTATTAGATGAAATGGACTACCAGTATCACCTCTTAAAAATCATGTGCGATCTTCCACTGCCAACTTTTGATTTTCTGGGCACGTACAACTGTCCATGTGGTGTCCCATGATATTACTATAATCCTGTTATTCACTTTAGGGCAAAATTATTTCTCTTAAAATTCATAACATTTTTCTAATTGTCACGCAAACATAATGAAGGTATATTTGAATATATGATTGTATGGGCTCATCATCATCGAGTGTCGACTCCACATCGAAGGTTGGTTATCATGGAGTAACATTCCGCTATGTCTCTTGCTTTGATGGTGCAGGTTGTCATAGGATGTGTTGTCCATCTTTTGATGTTAATCTTGGTCTGCCTCTTTTACCCTGTATTTTCCCTTTCAATATTACTTTTAGTAGGCTATTGTGTCTTTTAACATGCCCCAAAAATTTCATTTGTCTTGTTCTAATTGTATTTGAGATCTAATTGCGCTTGAGATCAATCATTCAAAGACTACATGAAAGCTTAATTCCAACAGGTGACAAAATATACATGGAAAACAAACCAGTGGAAGAGGTCGATTACTTTATCTATCTTGGAAATCACATTGATCGAGAAGGGGATACAAGCAAAGAAATTAGAATCAGAATAGCTAAATCAGCAATGTCTTTCAGAAGCCTTGAAAAGATGTGGAAATCAAAACTCATCAGCACAAACACAAACTTAGACTATTCAAATCAAATGTGCTATCAACCCTTACGTATGCGTGTGAAAGCTGGAAAACAACAAGATATATAGAAACAAAGCTGAACGCATTCGAAAATAAATGTCTAAGGAAAATACTTGGTATAGCGTGGAACGAATTCAAAACAAATGAGGAAATTAGAGAAATCGCCAATCAACCACTAATATCTTCAGTAATAAAGAAAAGACGATGGTCATATGTTTGACATATGATGAGAAGAGATAATAACCGAATAGCAAAGCAAGCCCAATGTGGGAAACAACAGGTAAGAGAAAAGAGGAAGACCCAAAGAGACACTGAGAAGAACATTGATGAGAGAGGCAAGAGCAGCAGGAATCTGCTCCCTCAATGAGATAGAGCTACTTGCACAGGACAGAGACAAATGGCGAGATTTGATAAAATATCTTTAAAAGAATTGAAAACTGCTAGAACAAAAAATTCAGATAAGAGGAGGAGTATCTTGGTTTACGCCCTATAGGTGGCTACGGCTCGAAAGGTCAATAGATAGAATTGTGTTTAGTAGTTCTCCTTTCATTTTTAGTTGTTTTACAACTTCATCTTTGTTTTCTTTACTTTCCATCCAATTCTACCTATTCTTCTATAAATCCACATTTCAAAGGCTTCAATTTTCTGTTCTGTTTTCTTGTCTAATGTCCATGTTTCTGCACCATACATATATTATACGATACTTATATATATATATATATTGAGAAGATATACAATTTTGCTATTCTTAGTTTTAGCCCTGGTGTTATTTGTTTTGATGTTAGTATACTTTTCAAGTGCAACGCATTAAGTACTTGGGCACAATAATAAGATGAGACACCAAAGAAATTAGGTTAAATACAAAAATAAATATTTTCAACTCAAATGTTAAGTCGGTCCTATTATATGGCTGTGAAACATGGAGAACAACAAAATTGACAGTCATGAAGATACAGGCTTTCATTAATGGATGCTTACGCGGAATAAAAGGATGGAAATGGCAGGACAAAATCACTAACATAGAATTATGGAAATGTACCAGTCAAATATCAGTGGATAAAGAGATACAGCGAAGAAGACGATGGCGTTGGATAGGATACACACTACAGAAGCCAACCGAGGGTATTACACAATAGGCCCTTTTTTTGGAATCCCCAGGGGAAAAGACAAAGAGGAAGACCAAGGAATTCTTGGAGAAGACAGACAGAAGCAGAGATGAAGATGATGGAGAAGACATGGAATGATCTTAAAGAATGGCAAGAAACAGAACGACTGGAAAGTGTTTGTTGAAGACCTATGCTCCACTGGGAGCTAAAAAGGTAGAAGTATACTTGATTTCCGGATGTAGGAGAGTTCTCACAGACCTGCTTTCCATTCACCAGACCTGGATTGGAATATCACACGTATTGTTGGAAAAACTTGGAGGCAGCGACCACCGACCTGTCTTTTTAGTGGTGCAAAATGAGGCCGTCAGGGAGAGCAGCACTCTCTCCAGATGGAATTACAAAAGGCAGACTGGAAAATGTATCAACATTACACCAGTGTACTGACTAAAGATCTAAATACAGACAGAGACATCAACAAAAGTTGATGAATTCAGTAGACTAATAATACAAGCTGCCAGTGAAACAATACCCAGAGGGCACGGAAACACTACAAACCATACTGGAATAGTGAACTAGAGCAACTGCACAATGACATGGAAACATCTCGAAAACAAGCAGAAAATAACCCTGCCAGGAACACCACAATAACTATCAGCATGCTAAAGCCAAATTTCAATGGGCTAAACTACAAGCCAGACGGAGAAGTTGGAAAGAGAAAACAGAGTACATGAATCTAGAACGAGACACAAGAAAAGTGTGGAAGCTTGTAAAACAGCTGATGATGAGGGTACAGAAGGGAACACAAAAATTACACTGAAGAAGGATGGAAACATTCTAACAGGTAAACATGCAGCAAATCACTTTGCAGACTCCTTTGCAAATGACAACAATATTGAAATTAGCCTAGAGAAACGTCAAGAGACCCGTCTAAAACAACAAAATGCAAGACAAGAAGAGACTGCACATGAAGTCATGGAAATACCCATTACACAAAGAGAGCTAGAGCTGGCAATATCCAAATTAAAAATGAAAAAGTCACCAGGTAGTGATGGAGTGTCTAATGAAATGATTAAGAACTTGGGAACTGCAGCTAAAGCAAAACTACTGCAGATCTACAACATTTGCTGGATCACAGGTAAAGTGCCACAGGCATGGAGAGAAGCAATTATGATACCATTACTAAAGCCAGGAAAAGATGGTTCAATGACATCCAGCTATAGACCAATCAGCCTTACAAGCTGTTTGTGTAAAACAATGGAACGTATAATCAATCTCAGACTGCAGTGGTACCTGGAAAGTGAAAATCTCCTTGTCCCACAACAAGCAGGCTTTAGACAGTGTTACTCTACCGAAGATCAGGCAACCTATCTTTCCCAGGAAATTGAGGATGCGTTTCAAGAAAAGAAACTGGTACTAGCAGCATGGATAGACCTAAAGAAAGCATTTGATAAGGTATGGAAGGAAGGCTTTTGAAGAAACTGAGAAATTATGGAGTAAATGGCAGGATGTACAAATGGGTCAAAGCATACCTGCATAACAGGAGAGCCAGAGTGCAACTGGATGGTCTTAAGAGTAAGAAGGTCTTACTGCGCCAGGGCGTTCCACAGGGAGGGGTACTATCTCCAACACTTTTTCTGATCTACATCAATGACCTAGTTACTGAACTACCACATGGTATCAAAGTGGCAATGTATGCAGATGACTTGGTAATGTGGTGCACAGAGGAGTATGCAACAGTGGCCTCCAAATTGTTACAAAGAGCTATGAATGCACTGAATTCATGGACAAATAGATGGTGTATCAGCATCAATACAGACAAATGCAGTACTACACTTTTCACTCTTTCCCCAAAACAAAAAGCAGGAGCCATCTATATAAACAATGAGCCTGTGAAAGAAGACATACAGGCTACGTATCTCGGAGTTACATTTGATAACAAACTATCTTGGAAACAGCAGATAAATAAGGCAACCCAAAAAGCAAGGAGAAAATTGGCTATTCTAAGAAAGCTGTGTGGAACTACGTGGGGTGCGAGTGGGAAAATACTCAGTAAAGTTTACCAACAGAGTATACGCCCACATTTAGAATATGGATCATCTGCATGGTGTTCAGCATCAAACACCACACTTCAAGAACTGGATAAAGTACAAAACCAGGCACTTAGGGTCATCACAGGAGCAATGAAATCAACACCAATATTAGAGATGGAGAAATTGTGGAGGATACCAGCACTGAGAGAACGGAGGGACACAAAGGTGCTGATACAGGCAGAAAATTTGCTTGCATGCCGAGACATCCAATGAAGGACCGATTCCAAAATCTTGCATTGGGACGACTTAAGAGAAGCAGTTTTATCCACCAAGCCAAGCGTATTAGTAGACAAACACCAGACATGCCAAGAGCTGTTAACCCCCTACTGCCCATACCAGAACAGACTCCCTGGACAGAGGAATCTGGATTATCAGTTCAAATACGGACAGAAGTGAAAGGAATAGTTGATAAAGAGGAACAGAATAGTCTACAGCGAAAAACAATAACTCTCAGTTTCCTGGATGAAGAATACCCACAAGACCTATGGATTCGTGTGTATACAGATGGATCAGCACAGAATGCAGTAAAAAATGGGGGAGCAGGTGCATATATAGAATACCCAAATAACACTAGGGATATGAATAAAATAGCAACAGGGAAATATTGTCACAATTATGATGCAGAAATACAAGCAATAAAGTTAGCAATAGAAAAACTGCTGAACATTAATCTTAGCCCGCAGCCTGTAGTGTTTTTGACAGATGCAAGATCAGTACTCCAGGCACTACAATCCAGAAAATTACCACATCTGCAGACCTTATTGACTGAACTCTGCAAGCACCACAGGGTTGCCCTGCAGTGGATCCCATCTCACTGTGGAATACCAGGAATGAGAAAGCAGATCAGTTGGCAAAGGAAGGTTCAACAGGCACACAACTAGATACACCTGTTACATACCATCATAAGAAACAGATAATCAAATCAATCAGAGGACCACAAGCCCCAAATCAGGATGCCTTTTATAATATGAATAGATATGAACAAGTTATCATTATACGTCTCAGAACAGGACACAATCGACTCCATAGTCACATGTATACAAAATTCAAGATCGGCACCTCAACTACTTGTACATGTGGACAGGCGCCCAGACTGCTGAACACATACTTCAAGACTGCACTGAATATAGTAGACTGAGGAAAATCCATTGGCCCATAGATACAACACTACAGACAAAACTATATGGGCCACTGCAAGAATTACAAAAGACAGTAACATTTATACAGGAAACGACATTGCAGATATAGACAATGCTTCAGGCGAACGAAAGATAGATAGATAGATAAGATGAGATGGAATATGCACCATGAAATTAAAAGCAGAATAGCTCAGGCCAAAATAGCATTTCAGAAAATGAAAAATATCTTATCCAACATGTCAATAGAAGAGAATAGAGAGAAAGAGAGTTCATCGGTGCTATGTAATCAGTTCTGACCTATGGAAGTGAATCATGGCCAGTAGACAAACGTTGTTGCCCATGCAGCATGTTTCCTCTCTCCATGCAGCCGTGCTATCCAAATGTCTGACAGGGCTAGGACAATTTGGTGCCAACTGCATTGCAGGAATTGCTAGAACAATGTTGAAATCAATACTGAACTACTTTAGAGACTCCATCTCAGGATTGCATTTACCTGAGGAGGAGGAGGTTATGGCGCCTACGTCTCACCAAATGTTACTTCAGAGGGCATATGGAACATTTTATAGAATTAACCACCCCATGCAACTAATTCATCCCACCCTCTGTAAGAGCCACTTCTGTTTTTTTCTGAAATGCAGTCTACTAAATCTTATTCCACTTAAAGAAGGCCAAGATGCCCTTTCAACAGCAGAGCTGATCAAGGACTGCTCACCTCAGTGGTGCTTCTGGAAACAGGCAATTCTCAAACACAGTTTGAAGAAAATAAAAGCTGAAGATTTTGGTTAAAAAATTACTTTAAAATGAATAGTATCATTCATTAATACAAATTTGGTGTTTTTTTCTCTTGACAGAAAATAAACGCAAAGGTGAAGATGGTTTTGACAATCCTGTAGCTAAGACAAAGAGACTAGACAGACAGAAGTGTTCAGATCTTATTGTTCTGGGTCTACCATGGAAAAGTACAGAAGATGACCTTACCAAGTACTTCCAGCAATTTGGGGAGTTGGTACTGGTCCAGGTAATCTATTGCACTAATTCAAAATAAGAAACAACTTAGCTTCTAATATGTACTTTCCAAAAAAATGATTAAAGTGGTTTCTTTGAATTGCACATGTAATTGCCCAGATTTTCCATAAAAATTGCAATTCTTTACCAAAATCATGTCAACATAATTTTTGAAAAAAGTTACAATTTTAAAGTCACTTCTACAGTGATTAGTTTTTGCAGTGCATTTAGATCAGCATGAGTCATGATCAAGATGGTGTTTTTGAGGTATTCATCTGTTCTCCATAGTTTGTCATCCCACTCTCTCTCTGCGATCAAGACTCAATCAGAGTAGGATTCCAGACTCTCTCATGAAGTCAGCTGTCTGTTTAAGCGAATCGATTGCCCCATATAGTTTTTCTTCCAGGGAGGTGGGCGTGGACCACATTGCTCATCTCAGGTCTGTGTACTGGGGGCAATCCTGTAGAATATGTTTTGTAGTCATATTGTCCAGTGTACAGTGGCATAGGCTGGTTGTACCTATTTTGAATTTGGTCAATATGTGATTTCTCATTCTATTGTGGCCAGTGCATAGGAGAAGTATGATGACTTGATCCCTCCTTGGTCGTTGGTGGTATCCGTCACTCTCGTTATGCTTTGGGTGTTTTCGTTTCCATTTTTTCATGGAACTGACCCTTGAGGATGGATTTGGCTTCATCATAACTGAGCGGATGGTTCTCTTGCGGTAATCTCCCTCCCTCTTTAGCTAATTTGTCTGTGCGTTTGTTCCCGTGTATATTACAGTGTGATGGTATTCACTGAATGACTACTCTCTGGAAGTTATTGCATAGTTGGTCCAGGGTTGTTCTCAAGTCATCTAGTTCATTGTTCTCTGGACTTTTTAGAGCTGATAATATTGACAGTGGATCAGTCAGAATCACCAATTTATTGTGCATGTTATTTTTGTGTTGAGTAGCCAGTGTTGCAGCATCTCTGATGGCCTCAGTTTCTGCTTTAAAGTTGTTTGAGAATTTTCCAGTAGCTATTGACTTGGTGATCTCGTCCTGATTATTCAGCGTCAAGAACTCACCTCCCCCCTCCATTTCTGGTGGCATTTGTAGCAGAGCCATCTGTGTATATGTGGGACCAAGAGTCCTGTGGGTAGGTATCGTGTATGTGTTTTTCTGCTACGTGTTTTCTTTCTATGTCTGATTGGGTGCCTTTTTTCATGATTCCTGTTATATTTTCCTTAAGTTCTGGTATTTTATGCTTTCCATGAGGAGATGTATCAGATGGGCCCAAGGGTTTCGATATTGTTTGGGAAAGTACTGGGTCTCCAGTAGTTAGTTCATTGGCAATTGCAGCGAAGTTGCTCCTCTTCAGTAGTACAATTCCGGAACCAGTTACTCTTTGGTGCATGGGGTGGCTACCATGATTTAAATATCCTTATACTAGCGGAGTTAATGTGTAGGTCTGTACCAATGATCTCTGCCTCTCTGTTTGTGACTATATCTATCAGTTTTGCTGGGATGGAATTTTTAATAAGTATAAGAATTCCACCTTTGTGACCTTCCCTGTCTTGTCTAAATGTTTGGTAGCGCCTGATCATAAGTCTATGCTGAGGATTAAGATGAGTTTCCTGGATGCAGGCAACGTCTATCTCCTCCTCTGGTAGTCTGATTGTTAGAGCTTGTTTTTGTGATATATGCCCTCCGCATTCCAGTGTATTATATTCAGTTGTTTCTTGAAGCCTTTCCGGTCAGTGGTAGTTTCTATCATAATTAGAGTCTGTTAGATCCAGTCTGATTGATTACTTGTTAAAACGTTGCACTGTGTTCTGCGCCAGTGGCCCAGTGCAACCGATTTCAGCCAGCATTTTATTCAGGTTTGCTTTCCTTAGCCTTTGATTGTCCCCAATCTTCCTGCAAGGCAGCAGATTGCCTTTTCCGTAGGGGGATTCTGCCCTTAGATGGTTGGCCCTCCCAGGCTTACGAGCACCATCTGCCCAAGTTTGGTGTAGTAATTAGTTAATCAGAGCTTTCGTAAAGGTCAAAGAAGGTGTTGACCTCCTCCTGCGTTAGTGGACGCATGGTTGTTTACTAATTTAGTTCATTTAAGGTTACAACTTGCCTGGTGAAACAATCTATAATTCTGTTCTGCAGTAATAAATTAATTCTGCATAAAAGCAAATAAAAGGACCATAGTGTAAATTATCAAGATGTTATTCTGAAAAGTTTTAGTTACAAAAGAGTCTTGTGTTAATTTTAAGAGAAATAGAGATGTTTGTAAATTGTACCGTCATTGAGTGCAACAGAAACACTAAACTTTTCAAACTACTTGAAACTGCTGTTGTGTTGCCTTTACTATGGAAATATGCTTAAAGAAGAAAACTGCAATAAATGCTTGCTTGCATCTTTATTATTCTCATGTTTCATTCAGGTTAAAAGAGATATCAAGAGCGGACAGTCAAAAGGTTTTGGATTCATTCGATTTGTCAACTATGAATCTCAAGTTAAATGTTGTGCCCAGCGTCACATGATTGATGGTAGATGGTGTGACGTTACAATTCCTAATTCTAAGGTAAGGAGATTCGCTTTAGAATAGATGTGTATAGATGTGTTTGTGTAGATTTGTTACAGTTTATCAAGTATTTTGTCTGTATTAACCAAGTGTGCAATAATAAAATATGATGTAGTTACAAGTATTGCTCAATGAAATTTAAAGCAGAGCTGTCTTATATTTGAATTGTTTGTGTTTCCATAACAAAATTGTCTCTTGGTGATATAAACAACTCTGTCAGTGCCGTGACAAGAATTAATAATTGCAATAATATAGTCATTTGTCTAGTGACTAGTTTTATGCACTTTTATATGCATTATTAATTTTTCTGCAGAATCAGTATGTTTGTATATTGTTGAAACTGGATTAGTGAATAGTGAAATAATTACCAACAGTTGTGTGGTAAATGATGAACAGGTGTGTCTTATTGATGGGTAAACAATCATACAATGCTTAGGTATTGCAAGAGTGTTTTGTAATTGTAATGGTTGCAGTAACATTGCAAGCGTATGGCCTTTCCTTTCAAATAGAGTCAGTCATCATTTGAATGCCTGTGTTCAATGAGCTTAATTTTTTAATGTGAATTATGGAACAAATGGACACATTAATATTTTTGTCTGAAATAAGACCATTTTTTATTGTAGGGAGGAGGTGGGGTGGTGTGAGCCTATAGAACAAAATATAAGATTTATTGTGATTGTGTATTAAGTGTATACATGTTTGGTGTCTTAAATATTTTGTACACCCTGCAAGTTGAGGTTTGTTATAGATGTCAGGTTTTCATGAACCAATCTGTAACTGAGCCAAATACTTGATACTTAGAGGATTCATTCCAGGGCATAATAAAGTTGTTAACATATAAGTTCTGATTTACTGTTAAACTGTGCACCAATCTTTTTATCTGTTGATGATACTTTGTTCAAGTCAATATTTGGATGAAATATGGCAGAATATAAACACTCTCTTTGATTCATTAAAAATCTATTAATTGAAAAAGCCATTGGAATATTTCTTTCAATTTTATCAGAAATAATTTATATGCCAAAATGTTAAAATTAGTTTTGGTTCTAGCAGTAGAAACTGATATAAGCTATCTATAGGTGTTGAAACAGGCATATTTAAACATGCTAGAAGTAGCTTGTGTTTAAACAAGTCAACAAAAGCCAAGACAATGTCTTGCAACACTTGCAGTACCAGAGCAACTACAGATCTCCACCATACAAGGAAGGCTACGACTTTTCTCCTTATGTCAGTGCAGGGTTCAGCAACTATGACTATGGTTCTGGATATGAGGAAGAAAGTTACTACCAGGTTTGTAACATTATTATTCTCGCTATAGGCCTTGCCAGTTGACATGGTGAGCTATTCAGTCGTGTTTGTTTCATCAACTTTTGATAGTCACTTTGGCAGATCAGAAAAATGTGTACTTTTTTATCATTACAAGCTATATTAGAGCAAAACAAATTTAATTTAGTAATTTAAAAAAAAAACGCTAATATGATGAAAGAGTATTTTATTTTGTTTTGTGGAAATATTTGCCTTTGGGCTTTCTTTAAGATGTTTTTTTTTTTATCTGTGTCCATTTCAGTTCCAAATTCACATTTTCAAATTTGGTCTTTTCTGGTCATTTTTTTTTTTTTAAAGAACACATAAAAACATTTGTCGTATGAAAATGCTGAAATTAGAAAATTCATTGCTTGAATGATGCTGAATATAAATTAATTCCATTGGTTGAATGTTTAGGAAAAAACATGACTTAATAAATTCAATCTTGCACAATACATATTAGTTTCATTGATGGAATATTTTTTAATATAAAATAATTTCCTTGGTTGAATGTTGCTCAAAAAAGCATGATAGCATTGGCTAGTAGAGTATTTACTATGCAGTTTGGATAACAAAGTTTTGGTGAGTATTGTTTGGTTTAAAACTGACTATATTAAACTTATAATCTAAAGTATGTTGATGATACAGTCTTAATCGCTAAGAGTGAAAATGGGTTACAAGAAATGTTGGACATTATAGTGAAAGAAAGCAAAAATAAAGAACTCTTAAATAAAGCCTTCATAGCAAAAAGAGAGAGGTAATGGTAACAACAAAGAAAAACAAATCTCAGAGCAAAATAAAGACAAGTGGAACAATATTAAAACAGGTAAATGAATTTAAATATTTGGGAACTTTGTTAACCTCAGACGGAAGATGTACAAAAGAGGTGAGGTGCAGAATGGCTCAGGCAAAAGCAGCTTTCCAAAAAATGAGGAAGACACTATGCAATCCATTTTTGACAAATGGAAACAAGAAAAAGAGTTCTTAAATGTTATGTAGAACCAGTCTTAATATATGAATGTGAATCATGGACAACAGGACAGCAGACAAGAAAATCACTGGAGTCTGTAGAAATTTCATTGCTTGAATGATGCTGAATATAAATTATTTTTAAGGCCTGGTACTTGATGTTGATATTAAACTTACAGAGAGCACTTATTACTAATGCGTTGTCTTTAATATTCTCTATTAGTTCTAACTAGTCTTTGTTACATATTTCCCTAGTTCTTTTGTCATTTATTTCTTGCTCATTTGTTTTCCAAATATTTGAGACTGTCTACCCTGTGCTCTTTTGCACAGATATCCAAGCTTTTCTATATAAATCCTTTGGTTTTAGTTTTAAAATGTTTTGTTTTGCTTGCCAAAAAGACAAATTGTTTTTCTAAATTTCAAACAGAGAACCAGAAGTGAGGGGGATGTATTTTCTGTAGCAACCATCTGGAAAATGTTGGTAGTTATTAATAAAAATATTTCAGCTGAAAGTTCTCTTCAATTGTTTTGTGTGACTGAAAGCAGTCATTGCTATGTCAATAAACAGAGTGTTGCGGGAATTGCACAGTGAATATGTCACATTAAGTTTATCTGATGTTCTGGTGCAACGATTGTACTCAATTCTATGTACTGTATAAATGACTGATGACGTTAACAGTTTGATTTTTTGTGTGTGTATATATAGCATAAACTTGTCTTATTCTAGTGAGCACTTTCTAGCCATTTAGAAACGTTAACCTTTTTTGTTGTCTTTGTATAATGTTCATAATGTTTGTTTCTGTTTAGTTTTTTTATGTCTGCATAACTTCATTTACAGGATTTTTAATTTACCAGCTTTCCTGTTAGCTATATATTAATTAATGTGAGCTTGCTTCAACATTGTGAAGCTTCATTCTGCAGATATCTTGTGGGTACCACAACCTATGACATCAGAATTATCTTTAGTATATATGTTGGAAAATACAACAATTCATATAATTTCCTTGATGTTTGCTTTTCACATTAGATGTGCTAATGCTTCTTTTTCTACCTTTGTCTGCAGACTGTTTCTTGACATTAAATGGATGTACATGTTTATGTTATTAATTATAATAATAAGATACATTATCTATGAATTTTGGCCAAACATTATATATAAAATTTTCATATTGCATTTTTTGCTTGGCCAGGCTAGTTAGTATGTTTGTATGTCTGCCACAGGGAGATGGAGTAGGATCTTGATCAATTCTGGCTCACTCATCTTAGTGCAAGTAGTCATTGTCAGTTTCAGCCTGTACTTGCATCTTAAAATGTTGATGTGTGTGTGACACTAATCATATTACAGATAAGCAGCTCACAGAATGTTCACTGCATTGCTATTTTTTCCCATAAATGTTTATCTTATTCTTTGGGTTATATAAAGTCAATCTGCGACTTGAAATTATAATACACTAGCAATGGCTCATAAAAGGGATTGTAGGAAAATATGTTTATGGCTTCTGTTCTACTTTTGAATTATGTCTTAATGATATCCTGTTATTTGCTCTTTGTTATCACACATCTGTTTATTTTTTTTAAGATTTAACCCTAGATTACTATACCTATCAGTAACTCTCCCATTTAAGGTACCATAGTAAAAATTACTGCCACATAAATGTAACATTAGATGCTCTAAAAATAGTAATTTTTCTGAAATCTTGACACAGTACCGTGTGTGTTCACACTAGGCATAACACTTGGACTTGAAATTCCTGGCTCAGCTTGTTTTATGACCGAGTTTCACCTTGTGGACTGGATGTGTTACAGTGTTTATCTGTAGGGTAGCTGAAAGTCTGTCCATATGTTTGGTTACAGCATAGTGCTATTCACTGCGTTTCCTGAGCTACAAAGGGTTGTTTGATGTCTAATGACCAAGAAATTTCACCGGTCACAGCAACAACAACAAAAAAATATTAAACGATTGAACGATATTAAACGTATCTGAAATAAAATTATAAATAATTCAGACAGCAATGGAAACATATACATTCATGGGTCACCGGAAGTGCTGATTATGGGGGGGGGGGTGTTAATGTTTGAACACGGGGAACGTTACATTTTGAGGAATTTGTGTTTTGATGTGGAAAATTTTACTAGGGTATTGTAATCTAGGGTAAAGTTATTACTTCTCTTTGTGATATTTTGTGGTGAAGTGTTCTTTTTGGGCACCTGATTCATCATGTTTAATCAGTGACAAAATCATGGTAATAACATTTCTCAGGTATAAAAATTTGTTGTATATCTTTTTTAAAAAAAAAAAAAAAAAAGAACTAGCTGTTGTGTGGATGTTGTATGCTAAAAGTTACCCATATGTCAGGGAGAATAAGTTTCCATGTACCAAAAACAGCACATTAAACTATAATACCATTTCTCCTAATTATAAATTATATCTGATCTTTTATGAAACTTTAAAAACCGATTTAATTTATTTATATGAACTGGACTACCACGGACAAGGGGTAGGGTTCGATCCCAACCGACGGCTTCCGGGTTTACCCAGCCTTAAATGGGTACCGGATTTTTTCCTGGGAAAGTAAAGCAGTACGGGCGTAATACTGACCACATTACCCCAAAAATCATGTGCTGAAGGTCTGTAAAATATAGGGTCACTAACACTATATTTCCCTATACGCCACTTGGCGTGACGGAGGTACTTTACTTTACATTAACATTATAATTAAAAGATTTAACTTCATTTTGATTACATAAAGTTTTATATGTCTCTGTCTTCCACATTCACCTGATAATTACCCCTCTTAATCATCCAGCTTTTAAATGCTTGGTTGGCTTAGATACTGTGTTGTACTAGTTTACAGCGGCAGGGTTAGGTGGTCTAGAGGTAAAACATCTGCCTCTGGGCAGGAAGGCCCTGGGTTCAATTCACACCACATATTGTTGGAATTTTGCACATCCATAGTTTCGTTTTGATTTTACTCTCCCCAATAGGTGTTCAATAGTCAAGCACATGGTTCGACACAAAAAATGGCGCCGCCGGGTATGTTCAACCTGAATATAAAAAGTCTGTGTCGGTGGATGGGGCAGATGAATCGAAAATGATCAACGGCCCAGAAGGCGAAAACAGCAAAGTGTGTGGTACACATGAGGCATATTCAGAACACGAAAGACGAATATGGCAGACCACCGTGAAAGAGATTGGAACCACATCACGTAACACTCCAAAGAAAGCCATGGAGAGAAATTCTAACTATTGTTTTAAGAACGAATTAAAAATAGCTAAATGGGATGTTAGAACCTTATACCAACAAGGTATATTAGAAAATCTAATGGTAGAAGCAGAGCGATTAAACAGATATCTTAGGCATATCAGAAACAAGATGGAAGGAAAGTGGATACATACAAGACGATAAATATACATTTATATATTCAGGTATTCACTGCCAGATACAAGGATATAGACAATGAAATACGGAGAATGTGCAAAATGGCAAAAGAAGACTGGCTCAACCAAAAATGTCCAGAAGTCGAAACTATGGAAAGTAAACAAAACTTAAGAGAGATGCACACAGAAATAAAGAGAATGACTAATAAAGACAAAAAAAAATTGCAGGATGTATTGCAAACAAAGAGGGAAGAATGCTAACAGACAACAAAGATATAATAGATAGATGGCAAGAATATATAACAGAATTATTTCATGATGAAAGGGACAAAAAGCTAGACATAAAATGTACATACAACTATAAAATCCTGAAAGCTGATGTATAAAAAACTAAAAACAATGAAAAAGGGAAAGGCAGCAGGACCTGACAATATACAGATAGAGATGATACAGGCTCTAGAAGAGTTTGGCATCGAAGTGATCACAGGAATATGCAATGACATATACCATACAGGATTCATACCAAACGATCTAAAAACATCAACTTTCTCATTGCATTGCCTAAAAAGAATGGTGCAGTTGAATGCAGTGATTTCAGAACAATAAGCCTAATGAGCCAGGTAACAAAAATTGTACTAAAAGTTATACAGGGAAGGATTCAGAATAAAATCAATACTGAATTAGATGAGCAACAATTTAGATTCAGGAAAAACAGTGGGACAAAAGAAGCCATAAATAGCATGAGAACATTGATTGAAAAGTACACAGAAGTAAACAAACCAATATATGCCTGCTTTATAGACTACACCAAAGCTTTCGATAGAATACACCATAACCAACTTATAGACTGCCTAAAGGATATAAATCTAGACGACACAGACATACGACTAATGTGTAATTTGTACTGGGAGCAAACAGCAATAATAAAATATAACAAGGAGAACTCTACACCCATTGATATAAAAAGAGGAGTAAGACAAGGATGCATCCTATCACCAAGCTTGTTCAATCTATACACTGAGCAAATCTTTAAAAACATCTCAGAGATGCCAGGCCTAAACATTAATGGAAAGATAATCAATAACCTAAGATATGCTGATGATACTGTTCTACTAACAGAAAATCCTAAAAACCTACAATAATTGCTTAATGTGATAAACATAACAAGCAAAAAATATGGACTAGAAATGAATATCAAAAAGACTAAACCTATGATCATAAACAAAGAAAATTCTCAAGACCTACAATTAAATATCAGAGTTGAGGGAATACATCTGGAGACAGTCCAGAGCTACAACTACCTGGGACGTACTATAACCAATGATGGAAAGTTTAAAATTGCAATAAACAAAAGAATAGGTATGGCAAAAAGTAATTTTAATACCATGAAAAATATACTAACAACAAAACAAATATCAGCAGGGCTGAAACTAAGAATGGCAAAATGTTACATCTTCTCAATATTCCTGTATAGTGCAGAAACATGGACATTAGACACAAAAACAGAACAGAAAATTGAAGCCGTTGAAATGTGGATTTATAGAAGAATCCTACCAAAGGAGGAGTAAGACGTCTCCTTTCCTCCACTAGTATCCGGGATACCCCTGGGCAAGGTGGAGCTTCCGTTTAGCCCCCCCTATCCGGGTTATGTGAAGCCATTGGAGCAGGTGGTGAAAATGGTGTTGTGGGAGCAGCCGACAAGTAGTGCCGGTTATGGTCCCCACACCGCGATGGCAGACAGAGGATCTCATGTATAGAGACAAGGGCTGCGATCTCCGACTAGTACAGTCACTGCCAAGAAGGAAAGGAATGGCAAACTACCTTCTTAAATTGCCTGGAATAATCATGACAAATCACACAGCTAAAAGACCAATGAGGAAGTTCTCAAAGAGGCCAACACAAAAAGGGAGCTCTTAAAAAACATCAGAAAGAAGCAATCAACATTTTTCGGGCAGGCACATCATGAGAAGAGGAAAGTTGGAATACTTGGTTACAACTGGCAAAATAAAAGGAAAGAGAGATCGCGGGCGACAAAGAGAGAAAATACTGGATAGCTTGGTGTCATTGCAAGGAAAACAGTCAACAACAGAACTGATACGATGCGCTGTAGATAGAAGATTGTGGAGAGACATGATCACCTACGCCAACCGGTATGGCACTTGATGATGATGATGATAGAAGAATAGGTAGAATTGGATGGAAAGAAAAGATAACATGATGAAATTTTAAAACAACTGAAAATAAAAAGAGAACTACTAAATACAATTAAGACAAGACAAATGAAATTTTTGGGGGATGTTAAAAGACACAACAACCTACTAAAAGTAATATTGGAAGGGAAAATACAAGGTAAAAGAGGCAGACCAAGACTAACATGGACGAGTAACATCAAAAGATGAACAAATCAATCTATGTCAGCCTGCACCATCAAAACAAGAAACAGAGTAGAATGGCGATCCATGGTAGCCAACCTTCGTTGCGGAGAAGGCACTCGATGATGATGATGATGAATAGGTGTTGAGATTTGATGTCTAGCCCACTTGGATAAGTGCAAAAAACAAGGGACCATGTAAGTACTTGCACATGTTAAAAGAACCTTCAGCGGCAGTTCAAAGTAAAAAAAAAGAGTAGGCTGCTATCCAGTAAAAAATTGTTAAAGAAAGTCTTCCCATGCCGAAGATGGTATCGGGCCAAAGAGCATAGATAGCTCGGCTTTGCCATAAAACTAAGACACAATCCATTCCCACTTAGAGGGGTAAATGATAAAATCGCCATGAGCGTATAGCCGGTCTTGGGATATACAATGAGCCATTATGATGATGTAGCACGCACACGCAATGGCTGCGCCCATGGATTCATTATTACTCTAGTGAATGCAGTCTACAACGAATGAAACACGGTACATATTACCTAAAGAGATAAAACTTCTGCTGACTTGATGGAGCCCACCACATTAATGCGTTGTAACATGTAAATAACTTGCATCAAACAACTCCAACAATGGTCATCGAACATCACTCAGTGTGACGTAAAACGCAGATCAACACTAGACGATGGATGGTCGCATTCACAACACTTAATTTGTCAAAACAGACTATTGCCGTGTCTGCAACGCCAATTCATCGGCACAAATGTGTTAAGTAGAACATCATTTCGACTTGAATGCAGAAAATTGCAATGGACAGCTGAAATTAATCAGATCCGAAAGCAATTTCTGCAGCGATCGAGAGAACATGACTTAGTTTCGCCATCATGGAAACGGAAGTCCAAAGAAGACTGGTTTATGGCAATCCACGATATCTGTGCCTTTTGGCTTGATACATCCATCTTTGGTATGTGTGTAATTGTGGCAGTTTTAGAGTTGATCTCTGTACAAAATCTTAACTAAAATCATTGAATTACAATTTCTCTGGACTTTCCATCAATTTACAAAGAGCTGTGAACTCCCTGGCAACCGCAGGCTTGAAGATATAATGTAACCATAAGTTGAATTTACAAAAAGAGTTTAACTCATTATTTGATAGTTTTTAAACGTGTTATTATTTTGTTTATTTACAAAAAATTAGTTATTTATTTGAAGTTGGTCTCGCAACATAAATATATTTTTTGTGTGTTGGATATTTGTTATCAATGGTGCAGGTACAAAACTGATGGGGTGGAAATTAAGATTTGTTTCAAGAAGTAAATAATAATGTAATATTAAAAATTATTCTTGCTTTTTCAATTTATTTGACAGGAGGGAAACAACCAGATGATGAACCGTAAAGTTTTCATTGGCCGTGTGACAGAAGACATTGGTGCTGATGAATTGCGCAACTACTTCAGCAAGTTTGGTGAAGTGGTGGATGTGTTTATCCCTAAACCATATCGTGCTTTTGCTTTTGTCACATTTGCTGATGCAGAGACTGCCCAGAACCTGTGTGGTGAAGACCACATCATCAAAGGTGCTAGTGTTCATGTAAGCAGTGCTGCTCCAAAGTCTTTTGACAAGGTTGGTGTCACATGTGCATTTATGTATTGATAGAACTATGGATTTCCTTGCACAAAGTACTTTCTTATATTTTGTTATTTACCTTATCATTTACAGTTTTACTCCTTGTTGTGAAAAATTATAAACTGCTAAAGACTTTCTGTGTTTGTTTGAAAGTTAATGAAATTGTACCTTTTTTAGTACATCAAGCATTGCTTTGAATATTTGATTGCAATATAATCAATATTCCTGTTAGAAAGAATATGCGTAGCTAAAGCCGTATATAAAGTATGTTTGAGAGACAGAATAAGTAGAACATTTGGGGATAATCAATGAAGGGGAGACAGATTATTCTTGTGGTATGGGTCAGAAAAGTATAAAGATTGCTGCAGGATTGAAGAGAAAAGATAATTCTTACTTTTATGAAATTGATTCTTAGTGTTCTACATCCTTGTAAATGTATATATATATTTGTGTGTACCATTCTGTTGAAAACTTGTAGTTTTGTTAACACACATACTTTGACTTATTTCTTTTTTTAAAATTTATATATTTGCAGGGTGCAGAGCGTAAAGGTTTTGGACAAGGTGGTGGTGGTGGTGGTGGTGGAGGAGGAGTTGGTGGCAGTGGAGTTGGTGGTGGCAACTATAACCAGGGTGGTGGTTGGGGCCAAGGCAGAGGTGGTGCCCCTGGGCCTGTTGGTGGTAAGATACCCAATGGAGCTGATCAGATGGGAGGAAATATTGGCATGAACCTTCTTAACTCTGCCATGCTGGCAGCGGCTCAAGCTATGCTTCAGAACCAAGGTGGTTGGGGTGGTATGACACAGGGCCCTAGTCAAGGGGGCAGTGGGGGTAATATGGGAGCAGGTGATCACCAAGCTCCACCTGCCATGGGCAATCAAGGAGGCTTTGGTAGTATGGGAGGAGGCAGTGGGGGAGGTGGTAGTGGTGGAAATTGGTGGGGAAATGAAGCCAGTTCCTCCTCAGGAGGGCACTATGCTGGAGGTTGGGGAGGTTCCCATGGAGGAAGAGGCAGTGGAGGCTGGAGTTAAGTTGAACACTCCAAACCATGATGTATTGAAAGAGTAGAAAAGAAATTTGTGTGGATGTTACAGGTAGGAAAACTTGTACTGAAGTGAGGCATGGAAGATAACAGACAGCAAATACAAGGGTGGGTGGCTTGTGGATTTTCATTGATGAATTTTGCAGCTTTTGTCTGTTGTTTTAAATATTTGTATACCGTTTTCATACCCCATCTGGCTACTATGCCACTATAAATTCACACAATTTGAGGCAGTTTAATTGTGTATGTGTGTGTTTTGTTGTTGTTGTGGACACATTAATATTGAAGTATCCTTTTTCTTTCTTTTAGCGGTACAAGTAATTTAAAAAAAAAAATGCAGTTCCTAGAGACTAATGAAACTTACAAAATAAATAATTAACCTTTTGAAGTGTATCCACAAAAACAATAGAAAGTAACAGGCATTTATTGCCTGATAATAATTTCTTATCAGAAGTTTTAATGCATTGACACATTGGATATGATTTGATAAAGTCTTGTTTTATTTGATTAAATATTATTGCTTTCAGGGTGGACGTATTTTAAATATGGATCACCATTCCTGGTGTTTGTTACTTTCACTGTTTTCTCCTTCACTTAATCAGTGTCCCTCTATCCTTCCTCATTCTATAACAGTGACAACATTAGACGTATAGCTTTGTCAGTCAAGATTTGGCAGTGATGGCAGTTTTTTTCTGTAAGAGTCTGGCAGTTTTGTACTTTAGTATAAATTAGGGACAAAATGTGGGTTGCTTGATTGATTAAGGTCACTAGTGTGTATTGATGGCAGCAGAAGTAAGAGCATGTCTGATGGCAAGAGTCAAAGCAAGTCCAAGAAGAAAGCTTTACAGTTTGTAATACTCTCTGTATGTGCACATTTGCAAATATTTGATATTGTGAAAAAGGAAATTTGGACTGTGTGATGTGCGAACATTTGAGAAGTGGACATGCTATATGATGGTGCAAGATAAGGCAGCAATTGGAATAATTGTGAGCTGGGATTTGTTCATTTGTGGAAAGTCAGTTGATTGTGTTGATGACTTTGGGAGTTCATTTGAGAAATTAAGTGATGATGATATTCTATCAAATTTTGAATGTCAGCTATCTGGCGAAGATTGCACTGATATTTCTAGAATGATTGAACTATGAGCCAAAAATAACAGGAGTCAAAACATTGAAGACCATTTAAAGACTCCCAAAAGCATTGTTTAATCAACTAGACCATTAAGATAAAAATCAAACCCAGAATAATTGCACTGTTCTTCACTAACAAATCCCAACATATAGACCTCAACAACAAAAAAATATCTGTGGTGACAAAATAATTGATCAGGCAATCCTTAAAATAAACAATTATAAATTGTTTGCATTTGTAGTTTGCAGAATTGCTGAGATTTATCATTAGCCAGCAACTTGAGTCAATCACTAGTTTTAGAGACTGGCTGCAGCAAAGAAAAAAAATCAGTTAGGCTAAAATCAAATGTACTATGTATGCGTGTTTATAGAAACAAAGTTGTTTTGTCCTTGGTATTTTTTTTGTTTTTCAATTCATATTAAATGACATACATAGATTTGATAAAATATCTTTGCTTTCATACATAACAAAATTCTTTTTTTATTGTTTTTTTTTTTTTACCATGGCATGGACATAGTTTTAAAAAATATAAGGAGTTTTTTTTAACAGTGTCTTTTTGTAGTTTTGTTGCTTGTTTTTTTTTTTTTAATTTAATCCTTATGTCAGTTCATGTTAAACAGTTGTGTTTTTAAGATAAAATATGGAAAACAAAAATTAAATGGTCTTCATATATTGTGAGACAGTTTTTGAGTGAGTCATTTCCTTTGTGTGTGAGTGTGCACTTCTGTGTGAGTGAGTATGATTATGTGAGAACAAGAGAGTGGACTTTGAAATGGGGCGACTGTAAGCCAAGCAGTAGAGGTTGAAATATTGAATATAACAGTTTGTCGTACACATGGAAGTTATGGTGTACATCTGTTGCAAAAATGTGCATTTTATATTGACATAATTGTAGTGTCAAGTAGACCGACCAGTCTGATTGATTAGTTTCCATTTTAGAATTAAATCATCATTACTGTTTGTGAGTATTCATTTGACCTTGTGCAGAGAATACAAGCATGTCCACATAATCCATACAGTAGAGTATGCTATGGTCATTGAAAACTGTTAGTTCTAAGTCTGTTTTCCACATATCTCCTAAACTAACCTGTTATTCTATTGCTGTGTATGTGCAAACTTGGCTGCTTTTGTCCCCATGGTAAGGTGCTGATTAGTTTTTTCACCACCTCTATCTGTGTTTGGTTTAGTGTTTCAGGAAGTTAGAGCTGCCTCAGAACATAGGTGTGAGAACTAGAAGTTGTCAGTTAGTATTGGACATGACTTCTTGTCTTCAGTATCCAAATTTACTAACCATTACTTGACTGTGTCTCCCTTTTCTCTCTTGAAATCACTTCTAAATAGCTGTGCATGTTTCTCCTATTGAGTTATTGTTTCCCTCACATCATCATTTTACAACTTATTACTATACAAAGAACTCTACATTTGGGCTCTGGTACCATTACTATATTCTAGAATGTCACAGTTGATTCTTTTGTACGGTGACATTTTTTTAATCATTTGCAAAGTTTTGGGCACAGTTGCAAAAGGTTTTTCTGCAGGTTCTCACAGTTTGTAAAAATGTCTGTGACCTACCTAGACACTAGGTGAAATATGGATCAGTTTTAAACTCAAGTCAAGGATATGCCATCAATAAAGAGTTTTGTGCACCAACTGAAAGTTTCTGATCAATGGTTGGATGGCATATGGTATTTGCTGCTGTAATGTTGCACATCTCAAGCCTTAGCAGGTGAAATGCATTGCTTCCTATATTGGGTAAATCATTCAAAGGGTGAGCTGTTTAAATATTTGGAAGTAATTTGTGTTCTGAGCCTTTCTTACAATTATGTTGGGCAGTTCATACTGAACTGCTCAATTATATTTATTACTGTATTTATATACTCAAACTACTCAATATTGTTGTAGACAAGGTCTGACAGCAACAAAGACAGTAGTGGCTGCATGCCTGAAGCAAAGACTACTTACTGTTTGTTGTTCCTGTCTATGATGAATTATGGGCAGGACATTCTAAACACACCAGCCGAACATATACAAATAGGAGATGAACACATGTTCTGTGTCCTAACAAATGTCTGCAATAAAACATTGTATGGCCTACATCATGGACATAGTCAATAATCATCCTCATTCCTAATAAAAGGCAATCTATAACTTTGTGAATATTATCATGCAATCAGTCAGCCAAGCAAAGTTGGGCTGAAAATAATCCTCAAGAATGCAAGAATTCTCAAGAAGCATCAGTGTTCTTTTCTTTATTTTTTCTTTCTCTCTATCTGTGTTCCCTTTCACTATCATAGTGAACATAGAGAATAAACATCACACTGGCCATGACATGCCCATCGTGTCATCCAGACATTGCTACCACCAGAGACTATACAAGTCTTTCTATATGATATTCAAATGTTAAATTAGACCTCAAATGCCTTGCATTAGTTCCTGTTAGAAATATAGCTAAGGCAACAGAGTCTATAGAAAATATGGGCAGACAAAGCCCAAGAGTCTGGAAAGGCAATCTATCTATGGGAACAAGCATCCAGAAAATAAACCTCAACCTCTGAAGTTAGAAAATGTAGACACTGTAAAGTAAGCAGACATCTATGCAATGCAACAGTTGCTATGTAACAAACTCTAGACTGATAAGGGGGGGTCACTTATACGAGATCTAGCCAATCAGGGATGATGAGGTTCCCCAGGCCCACTTAGCAACCCAAACTTAGAAATGACTAAGGAAAATCGAGAACAAGAGTTTAAAATAATGCACTGGAAGGTAGACTGTATAAAACAAAATAAAACACCAGAATTTTGTTAACAATGTAGAGATGTGTTATGTATGGAGAAATCCAATCTCACTAGTGCACACAGATTCTCCATAAGGCAATTTTGAATTTCAGAGAAGACTGACCCAAAGTCTATCATGAAGCAGACCCCAGTCAAGGAAACTCAAAAGATCCCAAATGCATGACACAGAGTACTACCAACCTGAAAACCGACAAACAAAGATATTTACCAGGAAAACTGGATAATTGTTGATTTCATCAGTCACTCTCCAAGTTGAGAGGATACCCAGACCTAAATACAAATAGTGAGTAGGTGGAAGACACTCATAGAAAATAGCCCTGTCTTCTCAAAAAGCCCAAACTCATATTTCTCCAGGTCTAGGTGTACCAAAAGGCCAAATTTAGCTTTAGCAATAGAAAATATGTTGAAATATCCAAATATTAGGAGGCGGTAGTTAAAGACTCATTACTGTGTAAAGACCCAATATCATTCACAGAGGTCAGCCTTTCCATTTGGAACTGTCAGTAAGCAAATTGGCATCGCTTTACTTCACAGATTGAGTGCAATATGAAGGAAATCAGGATAGCAAAAACAGCCCTAAATTCCAAACTGTGCATCTTCAGCAAGATTATTCTCTATGCAGCTGGAGGAATCATACCCAGACTCAGAAGGAAGGACTACCAACTATTCTAGATTCAAAACTCCACACTGAATTCAGCAACTGTAATGAAAATAATGCCACAGATGAAAACACCAGTCTGTACAAGACAAGGGCAACCTTCAACAGAAAGAAAAAAGTATAAGAGAAAGCTGACATCACGTTTCAAACAGATTACACTTGCAGATGATTTTGCAATTTTGTCAGCCACTGTCAGATCACAATACCCTCTTAATCTACTAAAAAAAAAAACTGGACAATGTTAAGAACTGAGGTCTAAACAGCACAGTTACAACTACAGTTTTCTCTCTCTTTACACAAGAAAACACATTGATAAAGCTGGGAAATTTTACAACACACTCAAACAGGTACGCCAACGAAATAATAATGAAAAAAATCTACAGTATATCCCAAGGAACATCAACAGACAGTAAAATGGGGCTTGATATCAATCATGAAAAGGTTGGTTCCAACAGATGAAAGAATATACATGGGAAACAAAATAGTGGCAGAAATCAATCACTTTATCTATATTGGAAGTCACATTGATCGAGAAGGGGATACAAGCAAAGAAATTAGAATCAGATTAGCTAAAGCAGCAATGTCTTTCAGAAGCCTTGAAAAGATGTGGAAATCAAAACAGAACAAAAACTAAACTTAAGACTATTCAAATCAAATGTACTATCAACCCTTATGTATGCATGTGTGAGGTGCAAAACAACAAAAGACATAGAAACAAAGTTGAACGCATTCAGAAATAAATGTCTAAGGAAAATAATTGGTATAGCGTGGAACAAATTAAAAACAAACAGGAAATTAGAAAAATCGCCAATCAACCACTATCTTCAGTAATCAAGAAAAGATGATGGACATAATGTTGGACATGTGATGAGAAGAGGTAGTAACTGAATAGCAAAGCAAGCCCTCATGTGGGAAACAACAGGTAGGAGGAAAAGAGGAAGACCCAGAGAAACCCTGAGAAGAATATTGATTAGTAGGCAATAGGATTCAGCTCCGTCAATGAGATCGAGATGTTTGCACAGAACAGGGACAAATGGTGAGATTTGGTAAAAGATCTTTGCAAGGATTGAGACTGCTAGAAAGAAAATTTTGAAACAGGGAAAGAGAATCTGAGTCTATACCCTATGGACCAACTATGGCTTGAAAGGTCGATAGATAGATATCCCAAGGAGCAAATAAAATGATTCTAAAACAATGCTACACCACAGCAATCAGACCCACATGGAACTCAGAACAATCCTGGGAACAATAGAAAAAATGCCTCCATTATAAACATGATGAAAATAGCTGTACCTTGAACCTCTTGCACTCTGCAGAAAGTGCAAAACTCTCACCCAGTTCAAGAAGTTCAAAAGGCCATTACCTACTGCATTGAAAGTTCCAAGACTTGAACCAAAAAAAAAAAAAAAAAAAAAAAAAGCACTTCTGAGAAGAGCCCAAACATCTGGCTAGGAAAACCTTCAGATGATATGCACACATACAAGAATTCAAGAAAGACCTGTGTGTAACCCTTAGATCTGAACCAAGGACCAAACATCAAAACAAATAAAAGACAATACTGAAATACCTTTCAAAATAAGCAACTTGTGACAGAAATGAGATCCTTGTCATTTGTACTAAAGGAAAAATACACCAGATACATCTAGGCATGGGTATTCACAGGTGTGTTCACAGCTGACGTAGCAAAGAAGGGAGGCAGTGTAAAAATACCCCATGGAAAGAAAGAAACCCATCCTAGAGTAGTCAAAGAGATTCCTGAAACAAGACAGGAAAATAATGGGCATTTTCATGTAATACTCACACTGCACGTTGATTGGATTTCAGTCTAGTCAGATGTCCAAACCATTTAGTTATTTATTGTTCATTGTAGTCAATAGTTGGTTTTACACCCACAATTTTGCTTTATTCCTAGTTACAAATTATCTCTTGTGCCTTTCTAGCTTTGTTTACAGCTTGTCTTATACATTTTATTCTGCATGTTGTTATTTTATTCTTGTCTAAAGAATTGTCCGTGACTGACACTGGTGGACAATATGAACATTGTTTCCATTAATTTCTTTTTTGTTTTTGCGTAGACTCTCTTTCAGATGTTTCCAAATTGATATTATTTGGTAGCTTATTATTGGCTTTCTGGTTTCATTTTTTCCGCCAACTGTAAAAATACTGCCTAAGTACTTGAACAGTTTCACATGAATTAGAACCTGCCAGTTGTTTGAACAATAGCTTTGGGTTGGATTACGATCTATTGTCATTTCTGTTTTTATTTATCTTCATGAATACGCTGGAGAAAGAGTTAGTACAAAAAGATCTTATGTAGATATCACCAATGAGGAAATGTGAAGCAAAATCCAAACTTACTGTCTACAGTAAAAGAATTAAAATGGTACAAACAATACAAGAAGAGCTGCAGGTTTTGCTAAGATCAATTGGTTGAATACCAAGCAAGAGAAGATAATGCAGGCAGAAAAAGTAGTGAGGAGACAGCATTGTCAATGTCAGAAAGGAGCTCTTAATCATGCTTGTTGTAGGAAAATAATGAGTCATCTTCAAGAGTACCCCAAAGACTAATGATAATTACGATTCCACATGCTGTGTGTAGTGAAGAAAAAAATGAAACAATGTCCATTATTTTCACTTGTAGTAGAGATACAACCATTGTTGACATACAGTGCAGGTTTAGACTTGTATTGTTAAAATCTATACATGTTTAGATCCTTCAAAAGACGTGTAAATCTACTGTCTTGATCTATGTAGGATCTATATGAATGAAATAGCTGATACTAGTTTTGAGGACACAAAAATAGTAAGAGTTTACAAGAAAGATATAGTCTTTTTCTTATGTTTTTTGGAGACTGGCATTGTAATTAATGAAGGTATAGGTATGTGATTCCACATATAGAGTCCAGTTGATTAGTCAAGGGACAGCAAGGAGTAGAAGTGTGTTTAGCCTTTGACTATCAGGTTGTGCCTGGAGTGCAGTGTGCTTAACTCTAGTAATAAGTAAACAAATATCCCACAAAGTAGCAAATATCTGGCCTCAGCAATCAAATGATCTAAATTCAGAGCTATCAAGTAAGATTTGATAGATGAACCAGTTGCACAATAATACCATCAAGAATGTGAGAATTATGTATGTACTGTAGTGGATAGGCATAAAAGTTAATAGAACACATTTGGAAAGAAGTCACAAACTGTCAGTTTCATTATAGTGGATAGGGATAGTGCACTATATTAGAGTGGGAAATTCATTGCCTCAGTTCACATCTGTTATCATTTCTTCATTGGAAGTCAAGTACTCAACTTGTCTTGCTCTTCTGTTTACAAAGTGTCAGCAAATGTATTCACATTCTAGAAATGAACTTGAGTAGTAGATAGAAAGTTGCCATGAAATGATGATGTGAGAGCAATGTGGTAGGAACATAACTGTAGTGAAAGAAAAAATGTTTAGTGATTGTTTATTAAAGGCTGGATGAGTTGATGTAGGGTTATGAGACTCCTAACTTGTTTATTTGAAAATTCATGCAGTCAGAAGTTAGGTACCTGATATCTAGAGAAATCATATTAGTAGTTATGTTTTGAGAAAGAAAATGCAAAATACATTTTTAGTTCTCATTAGGAGAGGGTGGCATTGGATGTAAGATTTTGTTGTCAGAGTAAATTCATAAGCACAGTCACAAGTACAGCATAAATACTTACTCTGACATGGATAGGTTTATACTGTAAGTACTGTAAGTGTGAGCAATATATAAACAATTTGCTGTAGCTGTGTGAGCCTGGCACATTTGTGTTCAACTGAAGATGACTGATTGAGTTTGTATAAAGTGTTTGGTGTAAAGAACCTAGTGTGATGTGGCATAAGCAAGTTGTCAGCAGCAGAATTGTGACATATACTGGACAAGAAAATGATGTAAGTGTTTTTGTGTTTGACTGTGTCCCCATGATTAGTTGCAAACACATGCCTGGTTATTATAACCAGAAAATTTTGTTTTACTCAACTTTTCAGCTCATTATGGTTTATATTCTTTAACTATTACATCCTTGTCCTCATTTTGTTTTGTTTTTTGTTCTGACTTAACTTTTGTACTCCACTTTATTGTTGTAAGTTCTGAACATTTGTCACCAATGTTGTCTCCTGACTAAAAGTAGAGTAACTCTCAGTATAGGTTCCATTACTTTGGTGCTTTGTTTTGGCAGTTTGAATACTCTGGAACCCCCCCAAAAAAAAATCTGTGCTTGTTGAAGTTTTTCTTCTGACAGGTTTGTCTGGGTAGAAGTCAGCCTAAGTAGTACACATTGGGCCTTCCATTAAAATGATGGTGCAACATAGGATCAATTTCATGTAATGGAAGGAAAGCAAATCATTCTGTTTGTTTCACGTGCAGAGCTTGAAGCATGCCATGACTACAGTGAAAGTTGTCTGTAAATCATTGGCACAAAAATGTTTATACTTTGCTAGGCATTACATTTTCTAAAATGTGAGAATGATGAACGAGTTGTGAGGTTGAAACTAATAATCTGATAAGTAAGAATTTATCATCATAGTAGGAATAAGTGAGAGCAGATGAACAATGGGGAATTCCTGACTGCAATAAAACAGATAAATAGAAAAGATGAACAAAAACTTGGAGAATCAATATGGCTGTTGTACTTAACTCTGAAATCAGGAGATTAAACAACAGAATGGATTTTAATTATGAAACTAAAATGCTAAACCAGAAGTGACAATTATTTTAGAACTGCTTTCCTAAACAAACAAAAATTTGATTAAATGAGTTTACTGATAATGGAGCAAAGAAATAATTGTAAAGTTGCCAAATAAAAAGAGACCTTGTGGGCTGCAGTTAATTTCAATATTTCTAGTACTAATATAATCTTCTATATACATTTGAGAATGAGTGTGCAGAATGATTCAAGTTGATCTTGATAACCATGACAAGTCATTGAAGTGGCTGACAGAATAAGAAAGCCAGGTTAATTAATTAGCTTTATAGGATTATTTGTTTTTTTTAAACCCTATGATAAGGACAACAGTTGAAAATCTTTTATAATAACACAATCTGTACCATGGGCCACAAATCATGGCCTTAGTGACCAGCACAAAAAACTTAGAAGCCATGTTTTGCAGCTTTTAATTTATTGATGTCTTCTCATAATTCTCTTATATAACCTCTTTTCTAACTTCCTGAGCAAATTGTCTGAACTGTGTTTTACTAACATTTTCATTAATTTTTTTGCAGTTATTTTAAATTTTAGAAAAAAGCCAGGCCACAGCGTGTAAAACCCCTAAGTAGTGAATGTGTTAATATTGACCATAATTAAAGATAGGACTTAACAGTATAAGTACAGTAATACTAATAGATGGGCAAAACTTAATACTTGTAATGTTTAAGTGACTGATTTTGTTTGGATATGTCACATGATATTATGTATTTTTGTTTAATTCATTCATTTTTTTCTGCAGGTGACCTTCCCTGTCTTAGAGGTTGGACACAGTTTGTCATGCAGTTTTATTTCAGATATAATATTACTATTTCTACAGTACGGTTCAGGTATCATCATTTCACTGTTGCATACTTTCTTCTTCTCTTTTATTTAATTTTGTGCTACACTGTCTTCCTTGCAACAATCATCATCATCAGTGCCGTCTCTGCAACAAAGGTTGGCTTCCATGGAGCACCATTCTGCTCTGTCTCTTGCTTTGATGGTGCAGGTTGTCATAGGCTGATTTGTCCATCTTTTGATGTTACTCATCCATGTTAGTCTTGGTCTGCTTCTGCCTCTTTTACCCTCCAGGATTACTTTTAGTAGGCTGTTGTGTCTTTTAACGTGGCCCAAAAATCGCATTTGTCTTGTTTGAATTGTGCTTAGTAGTTCTTGTTTCATTTTTAGTTGTTTAAAGACTTCATTGTTTATTTTCTTTTCCTTCCATCCAATTCTACCTATTCTTCTACACATCCACATTTCAAAGGCTTCAATTCTCTGTTCTATTTTCTTGTCTAATGTCAATGTTTCTGCACCATATAGGAATATTGAGAAGATGTAACATTTTGCTATTCTTAGTTTTAGCCCTGGTGTTATTTGTTTTGATGTTAGTATGTTCTTCATGACATTAAAATTACTTTTTGCCATTCCTATTCTTTTGTTTATTTCAGTTGTACATTTTCCATCACTGGTTATAGTATGTCCAAGGTATTTGTAGTTCTGAACTGTCGCCAGGTATATTCCTTCTGTTTTGATATCCACTTGTGGGTTTTGATTATTTTCTTTGTTTATGATCATAGTTTTAGTCTTTTTGATATTCATTTCTTGTCCATATTTTTTGCTTGTCATGTTTATTTCATTAAGTAATTGTTGTAGATCTTTTATGATTTTCTGTTAGTAGAACAGTATCATCAGCATATCTTAGGTTATTGGTTATCTTTCCATTAATTTGTAGGCCTGGCATCTCTATGATGTTTTTAAAGATTTGCTCAGTGTATAGATTAAACACGCTTGCAACATTAATTGTTATAAAATGAGTGAAATATTCTGATAGTTCATTAAAATCACGTGATATCTATCTATTGCTATACCGATAGAACCTGATGTGCTGCATTAGTGTTGTTCCACTCATAGTACCTCAAACTATATCTTCTGTTCATCTCTTGAGTCAGATTTATGTCATTGACACTCCCATAAAATGCAGCTGTGATTGTCTACAGATTTATGTCATTGACATTCCCATGAAGTGGAATGCAGTTGTGATTGTCTGCAGATTTATGTCATAGACATTCCCATGAAATGCAGTTGTGATTGTCTACAGATTTATGTCATTGACATTCCCATGAAATCCAGTTGTCATTGTCTACAGATTTATGTCATGGATGCTCCCATGAAATGAAATGCAGTTGTCATTGTCTACAGATTTATATCATTGACATTCCCATGAAATGAAATGCAGTTGTCATTATCATGAAGTTGAATGCAGTTGTCATAGACATTCCCATGAAGTGGAATGCAGTTGTCATAGACATTCCCATGAAGTGGAATGCAGTTGTCATAGACATTCCCATGAAGTGGAATGCAGTTGTCATAGACATTCCCATGAAGTGGAATGCAGTTGTCATTGTCTACAGATTTAGATTTTTATCCAACCCATTGAGCTCTACTTGTGAAGCTCTCATTAACCTGACTTCCCCAACACATCTTTGCTCCTGTTTGTGTTTCACAGCCTTCTGACTCTTTTCTTGTAGGTTCAGTTCACACACACTGGAAACATTTGCCTTGGGTGTGTACTTTTTCCATTTATTACATTGCCTGCTTATGCACATTTTTCAGTTTATTTGACTATATCTTTAACAAAAAAATATGCTATGTGGATCCCAGTCCTTATTGAGATAAAAGGAATAATTCCATTATGAGAAGAAAAAAAAAAGTTGTAAAGCAGTTCATGTAGTGGTACTTTTAAACATTCTGAAATCACACATAGTGTTTCTATTAGCTGGAAGTATTACTGCATGTCATGTGCTTGAAATGGTGCTATATTGTTCACTTCTACTAATTTTTGAGATTTGTCCTTCCACTCCTCTCTTTAGGGTGCTGTCTAGCTAGCACTAATCTGGTTGTTTACAGTAATATTTAAGATTCACATCCTCTCTAATTTGGTTTATCTGCATCCAGACTGGTAGTTATAGTCTTATTTCTTCTATAATTACCTCTAGTCAAATAACTAACAAAAGAACTGACTACACAAGATGAGGTTTTGGCAGGAATGGTGGTGAAAGTACTGATAAGAGACATATTTTGACCTGGAATTTCAGGTAAGTATTTTAAACCAAAAAAATTTCTAACGTTTCTTTTAAAAAAATATATATTCTGCTGAAATATATCAAAGCAATGCGTTTGTAAAGAAAATAGTAAATTATAGACAGAATAATAACAATTAAAAGATCAAGAAACAAGGAAAACCCTAGAAGAAAAACTAACAGACGAATTCAAGAAACTCAAAACGAAGTATGCACAGTAGAAGAAGAGTGAAACAATTTAAGGAAACAATAACCATCTCTAAAACAGTTTGTGGAACGAAGCTAAGAACAAGAGAAGGGAAAAAGAGCACCCTGTGGTGGAACGAAACAATCAAAGAAGCAATTAAAGACAAGAAGAAACTGTTTAAAACTTGGAGGGAGAACAAGAACCATGAAAAATATTTAAAATATGCCTTAGTTCGAAAAAGAGTTAAAATTTTGATCAAAGAAGCTAAGCAAAAGAATTGGACAGAATTCGGACAAAACATAAGCAGGGACTTCAAGACAGCCACAAGAGATTTGTACAAAGCAGTAAAAGCCACAAGAGCGAGAAAAGAAAACCATGACCCTACTGAGCTGATAAATGACAAAGACGGACAGCTTATATCAAATAACCATTGTATGCAGCAGAGATGGAAAAAATATTTTGAAGACCTGTTAAACATACCAACTACCAATAAGACAACAAAAACCACGCTAGAACTCACAAATACTGAACCCAACATCATGAAAGAGGAAATCGAAGAAGTAATCAAATATGCACCAAGAAATAAAGCACTGGAGATAGATAACATACCAATAGAAATAATAGCAGCAGCAGGAGAAGCAGGACTGCAATGGCTGCACAGAACATTTAATGCAGCATGGCACCAACAACAAGCCCCAGAAGACTGACAACAGGCAATCATCATCTATCTATCTATAGTCCTTTCGAGCCGAAGACGGCACATAGGGCAGAACTACAATCTCAAAAACAGAAACCTTGCGTGCCAAAGTGGCACATATTGCAGAGAATACTGCTTAAAAAGCCTATGGTTCTGTTTCCATAACAATGCTTTTTACAAAGACAGCTTGTCAAGCCATCGATCAACCTCCATAGTCGCCTTTTACGACATGCCTGGAAGGTCACAGTGTCACTATTCTTTACTTCCCATGTAATGAGGCCACGGTAACACATGGACCAATATGGAAAAAGAAAGGTAGCAAAAGAGACTGCAATCAATATAGAGGTATATCTCTTCTCAGCCAAGTAGGAAAGCTATACGCCAAAATCTTGGAAAAAGGGCTGATACCAATAATAGGACTACAGTTGAGGATGTACTGACGCACTATTCACATTAAAACAGCTTGCAGAAAAAACAACAGAACACAAATCAAAACTTATACATAGCCTTCTTTGACCAGGAAAAAGCATTCGACAGAGTAAACAGAGAACAACTGTGGGAGATACTAACAACATACGGACGGAGTAAGCCAACATCTAACCAACCTTATTAAAAGTCTCTACATCAACAGCAGCTGCAGGGTCAGAACAGCAGCAGGCTACACAGACCACTTCGAAGTTATATCAGGTGTAAGACAGAGGTGCGTACTATCCCCCCTACTGTTTATTACATACATGGACCATATATGCAAGCTAGCCAACCCACCAGTGACAGAGGAGATCAACGAGCTTTTATTTGCAGATAACCGGGCACTAATACATGAAACAATAGAAGACCTACAAGAACACTTAAACAAACTCAACATCTCAGGCACAAAATACAACATGAAAATCAACATCAACAAAACAGAAGTCATGAATGTCTCCAAAAATAAACAGAACATCAACATAACTATAACAACAACAGCAGGCAGGCAGACAACTAAAACAAGTAGAGGAATTCAAATACCTAGGAAGTCTAATAACAAATGATAATTCTCAAACAACAGAGATAGAATCAAGATGCAACAAAGCTTGTCAAATCATTGGACAGTTATCACCACTATTGTCCAGCAAGGAAATAACTCTGGAGGCAAAACGAGCACTAAACAATACAATCTTCATCCCAACGTTGTGCTACCAATGCCAGACCTTGGACCCTAGATGCAAGAACAATAAGAAAAATAACCTTTACAGAGATGAAATGTGTTAGACGAATGACAAGAAACAGTCTGAGAGATAAGATCAGAAATGAAGAACTGAGAAAAAAGCTAGAAATAGCCCCCGCCATAGAATATATAAGGAAACAACAAAGATCAAACGGTTTGGCCACGTGACAAGGCAGAAAGAACAAAACACAACACAACGAGCCTTCAACAAATGTTGTGAGAACACCAGACCCAAGTGTCGACCATGAAAAAGATGGGTCGATGGAATATTAGAAGTACTAGGAAACATAGCAGCAGAGGCGAACAGAAGAGCAAAAGACCGCAAATTATATCTCCCCCGACGTTCAAAGGCAGATGAGGAAGGAAAGAAGAAGAAGATAGACAAAGAATAGGACAATCTTAGGAGAGATATTAAGACAACTAAATCAATCTTTTATGATTCCCTGGTGGAGAAAATGTGCAGGAAAATTTTAGAAAATGAAAAAAATGCATCTCACTTTTAAATGATCCTTAAACAAACAAGCAGAAAGAAGAAAATCAATAAATTGCAGCAAAGTTAACAATAAAACACCAAGAACATGTTGCTCCAGAGATATTAAATCAAGTCACTGCTTATAATGGTTGTATAGGGTAATAGAAAGTGAATATTAAATTGAAATGTTTACATGTTACTTTCAACAAACTGTGCTTACATTTTATTTTATTAATAAAAACATGAAAATGATGAATGTTGTCAGTTATATTCATGTTTGTACTGTCATTATGTCTTCTGGTTCTATGTATTTAACTGAAGAATTTAAAGGTAAAATAAATTGTAGGATATTTGTAGTTAACATTGAGAGTAGTTTCTGTGGGCAGCTCACAAAAGCTGGAGATGTTATCATTACAATTAAACTTGAAAATTGCATATATTTAATTTCTTGAAACAAATTTTGATAACAAACAATATATTTGGAAAATCTTTTTTTAATGATGTCAGCTGCGTTAAAATAACAAACCATTTACACAGCAATGACAAAAAAGGCACAATCTGATTATCATCAGTAATATGTCTGGCTATTAAATTCACTTTTAAGTCCAAAAATGTTATATACATCAACATTATGAAACAAATCCTAGCAGATAGAATGTATTACACAGCAGCAGTTTATATCCAGCAGGCTGTGTACACAAGTGATAAGGTTCTGTCCTGCACTCAATAGCAGCAGCAAGTGATAAGGTTCTGTCCTGCACTCAATAGTAGGCAGCAATTGATAAGGTTCTGTCCTGCACTCAATAGCTGGCAGCAAGTGATAAGGTTCTGTCCTGCACTCCATAGCAGGCAGCAAGTGATAAGGTTCTGTCCTGCACTCAATAGCAGGATGTACATAAGTGATATGATTCTGTCCTGCACTCAATAGCAGGATGTACATAAGTGATATGATTCTGTCCTGCACTCAATAGCAGGATGTACATAAGTGATATGATTCTGTCCTGCACTCAATAGCAGGATGTACATAAGTGATATGATTCTGTCCTGCACTCAATTGCAGGATATACACAAGTGATATGATTCTGTCCTGCACTCAATAGCAGGCAGCAATTGATAAGGTTCTGTCCTGCACTCAATAGCAGGATGTACACATGTGATAAGGTTCTGTTCTGCACTCAACAGCTTAAGAATGTTTCACATAAAATTGGTTAAGCGTGTGATTCTCATCATCATCATGTACCCTGCCGGTTGGCGTAGGCGATCATGTCCCTCCACAATCTTCTATCTACAGTGCATCGTATCAGTTCTGTTGTTGAATGTTTTCCATGCCATGACACCAAGCTATCCAGTATTTTCTCTCTTTGTCGTCCGTGTGATTCTGGTATTTAAAAAAAAAAAGTAAAGCACCCCTGTCACGCCAAGTGGCATATAAGAAATATAGTGTTAGTGACCATAAATTTTACAGACCTTCGGCACATGATTTTTGGGGTAATGTGGTCGGTATTACGCCTGTGCCGCTTTACTTTCCCAGAAAAAAAATCCAGTACCCATTAAAGGCTGGGTGAACCCAGAAGCAGTCAGTTGGGATCGAACCCTTTCTCTTGTGAGTCTGGTATGATGTGGTTTTATTAGTGGGCAACACTATGAACATCTCTGCCACTCGGAGTGTTGTGTTGGCACACGGGCTAAGCATGGTTTGTATGGACAAAAAGTTAAAATCACCAGCACAAATATGCAGGGTACATGATATCAAACATAGTACAAACAATACTGAAGGATTTAACTACATTATGCTTGTGTTTATAAGCGGTAATATACAAATGTTTGCACGTGGCATAACCACTTCCGTCATTTCTGAAGTTTTACACAATACATATCCCTGTTATTAAACATATAAATTGGATATAACAAGATAACTGCTATAATGACAATATTTTGCTGGTCCTGACGATCTCATTCTAACTGCACTCAACAGTATTTGCCAAATGATCATTCCCACTAACACCAGATACAAATATACTCTCATACTTGATGCTGGCAACCATTTTTAGACTTAGGGGGAAGGTTAGGCAATGGAAATAACACAAGCTGAATTGCATTTGGAGACTCAGACAGATGTTCACAGGAAATAACATCTCTGTCTATTTTAACTCTGGCCTGGGTTTTTGTTTACATAAGTACTGATTTGTGGTCGTATGCAGTCTGTCTGCCGTATGCAGTTGCTTAGGACTGTCTATCTGATTTTGGTTTTTCTTGATATTCCTGCAAAGCAGTAACAGTTTGTAGTCACAATACAAAGTTCTTAAACAGCAGTCTTATCAGACTTGAGAGTTAAGACAATATGTTTGTATGCAATTTTCCTTCTCTTATGGAGATTTGTCTGTCAGGACCACAATGTATATATTAATTTATGGCTTAGATTTCATACGCCAATTTTGTTTCTTCACGGCTTGCTTCCTTGGCATACACACTTGGATATCAATTTTAAGACTTCAGCTGATACCGTATTATTTTGTATGTGAGGCAACCATTGGCACTTGATAAATCTTATGTTTTGGTGACCCAAGGTTCCCTCCAAAGGTGTCAGCAACAATGTTTTTCTATAATAGCACATTTTTGGGTGATCATATCGGTATCACGCCAAGCCACCATTACTTCCCAAAAATATATCTAGGTGAACCCTGGACCCCTGTCAGTCAAAAAAAATATAAAAATTCAGCCACTTTTAGTAAGGGAAACTGGCCATTCTGATCAGGAAGCAAGCACGCTAACCACCCAGGCTCCCCACCTAACCTGAGAGTAACTAAAACAAATCTGTACACATTGGCAACTACACTAGGCATGCAATCATTCCTAGTCCCTCAGAGAATAAGTAAACTGAGATGATTTAGATTGACCTTCACAACAATTGCTTTGTGTGACTATATAGTTATCCAAGCAGTGAACATAAGGAATTATTTTAAAAGGATAAAACAGTGCTTTCTAGAACTAATCCAAATAAATAAAATGTGTTAGACTGAACTATACAAGGTTATCTCCCGTGCGCTGCCGGGGCCCGAAAGGGGAGTAAAGAATAGCGGTGCTGTACCCTACCAGGCATGTTCGTAAGAGGTGAGAAAGGAGGGTTAGGCATGGGACTGGCTATCCCATACTGTAAAAAAATAAGCTGAAAAAACTTCACAAACATGAACAAGTCAAAGAAAGATAAAGTTAATCCATCAACCAGGAAAGAGAAGGGCTCTCTGTCTAAGAGACGTATGACACAATCCGGAGAAAGCCATAAGGAGTCCGGGTTGCCGACTCACCCTTTGTCTACCAGGAATCCTCCAGAATTGGCACCTGGAATGTTCGTACCCTTAACGAACAGGGAAAAGCAGCACAAGTGGCAGCAGAAATGACTAACTACAATATACAGGGTGTTTTTAAAGTTGCAGTGCAGTGAATTTCTACTCTCGGAAGAAAAAACGTCGCCAGAAATGCGGTTAACTAATGCGTCACACAAATTGTAAAATAAATGGTATTATTCAAATATACTTGACTGCTATCGGCGAGCTTATAATGGGCAATGTTGGTATTAACACAATAAAGTTGTGTCTAAAGCATATGTTGAAAATGTCCACCACAGGCCTCAAGACATGTCGTGATTCGTCTTTCCATATTTGCGAAAACCTTCAGAATAATGTCTGGTGATATTTGTTTAATCTTGTCTACTATTTCAGTCTTTAGGTCATTAATTGTCTGAAGATTATTTTCATAAACTTTCCCCTTCAATGCCCCCCACAGATAATAATCTGGGGGTGTTAGATCTGGTGAACGAGCAGGCCAGATTCCACGTGAAATAATGCGATTTGCAAATATGCTTTCTAAATAATTGAGTGTTGTTGTGGCTGTGTGTGCTGTTGCCCCATCCTGCTGAAACCAGGATTCCATAATTTCCCGTTCTGTAAGGTGTGCTATGAACGGTTCCAGAATTAAAGTACGGTAACGTTCTGCATTTATTGTTTCATTAAAAAATATAGGTCCTATTATCCGCATACGACTTATAGCGCACCACACTCCGACTTTTTGATCGTAAAGCGGCACTTGATGAAATTCATGGGGGTTTTCACTGCTCCACAGCCGATTGTTCTGACTGTTCACATAACCGGATAAATGAAACCAGGCCTCATCAGTGAAAAAAGTGACGTCAAGGATGGCAGCGCCATGTTCATAAATAAAATTCTGAAACCACATGCAGTAGTTTAAACGGGATTCATAATCTCTTTCTTGGAGTTGAGACACTTCAGTTAATTTGTATGGACGATAGTGTAGTTCACTTCTTAAAACCTTGTGAACAGAACTCTTAGATATTTGCACCTGTTGAGACAAGTGGTTTAAAGATGCATTTGGACTCATTGTAATTCTGTCTTGGAGTTCCATAATTTGGTCTTGTGAAATTGAAGGTCTTCCAGATCGGTATGCATCTACCACACTGCCGGTTTCACGAAACTTTTTGATCAATTTTGTAACAGAATTTCGGTGAGGGACTTGTGAGTCTGGAAATTTCCTCACGAATTGTCTAATGACCTCATCTGTATATTTACCGCCATTGCGAAAGACATGCTCAACCAGAAATACCCTGTTTTCAATCGTCAACACCATTTCCTTCAAGCAATGAGACAGTGAAAGTAGCGTAGTGCCCGTCCTTTACGTAAATAAAACCTTAAAGGAAGCAGCGGTTTGTTCATAAATGTGGTTTACAAAATTGTGGTACGTAGATGATGATTACGTCATTTACTGAATATTAGAAATATTCACTGCACTGCAACTTTAAAAACACCCTGTAGATATTCTGGGAATGTGTGAACCAAGATGGCTGGGAGTGGAGAGAATAAAATTGAATACAGGGGAGATGATTTTATCACCAGGAGCACAACATAGCGAAGAGGTAGCTATAATGCTATCAAAGAATGCACAGAAGACACTAATAGAATGGGAGGCAGTGGGACCAAGACTGGTGAGAGCAACATTTAGAACAACCAAAAACAAAATAAAATTACACATTATACAATGCTATGCACCAACCAACGATAAGGATGACTCAATTAAAGATGATTTTTATAAATAGCTACAATATCAGATGGATGCAAGACGAGCCAAGGATATTATAATCTTGATGGGAGACCTAAATGCTAAGGTAGGATCAGACAACAGAGGCTTCAAAAAGATTATGGGAAAACATGGACTTGGAGATATAAATGAGAATGGAGAGATATTTGTGAATTTCTGCGCCCTTAATCAAATGAGCCTAGGAGGAACAATATTCCAACATAAAAGAATACACAAAGCTACATGGGTGTCACCAGATCATAGAACGGAAAATCAAATTGATCACATATGTATTAATAATAAGTTTAAGTCATCCTTACAGGATGTAAAAGTATATAGAGGGGCAGATGTAGCTTCTGATCATCATCTTCTGATAGCCAAACTTAAAATTAAATTAAAAAGGTATACTACAACGAATAAGGGTAGAAAGTATTTCAATATAGGGTTTCTTAAAGAATAAGGAATTAAAGATAAATTCGCAGTCACAATATCAAACAAATACCAAGTCCTCCAACAACTAGAAAATACAATAAATATAGAAGATCATTGGAAACAGGTAAAAAATATATGGAAAGCGACATGCGAAGAAACACTGGGGAAAAGAGAACGCCAGGATAAGGCATGGATGACAGCAGAGACCCTGGATAAAATTAAAGAAAGAAAGAACAAGAAAGCAGACATAAATAAAAGCAAAACAAGAAGAAATAAAGCCAAGGCACAGGAAGCTTAAACAGAGGTGAACAAAGAAGTGAGAAGATGCATTAAAAGGGATAAGAGGAAATATATAGATGAACTAGCTAAAGAGGCAGAAGAAGCAGCAAATAAAGGGAATATGAAAGAACTGTACAACAGCACAAAGAAATTAGGTGGAAAATACAAACAGATCAACGCCTTTATCAAAGATAAACAGGAAATCTGCTTAGTAATATAAAGGAACAAATGGAGAGATGGAAAGAGCACTTTGAAGAACTTTTGAACAGACCCGGCTCAAAAAATCTTCCAGATATACTACCAGCAGAAGAAGAGTTACACGTTAACTGCGGAAAACCAAGCAAAGAAGAAATAATGAAAGCCATCAAACTATTAAAAGATGGTAAAGCCACAGGAACAGATGAAATTCCTTCGGAAGCCATCAAAGCAGATATTAACACCTCTACCAAGATGTTACATGATCTATTGGATAAAATTTGGGAGAGGGAAGAAATACCTAAAGACTGGAGAGAAGGTTATATGATCAAACTACCAAAGAAAGGAAGTTTACAGGAGTGCATAAATTATAGGGGAATTATGCTACTATCAGTGCCAGGAAAAATATTAGGCAGAATCATTCTGGAGAGACTAAAAGAGGCTATAGAGAAACACTTGAGAGATGAACAAGCAGGTTTTAGGAAGAACAGATCATGTGCTGATCAAATAACTACTCTACATATAATAGTTGAACAAAGTTTAGAACTAAAATCCCCACTTTATATTGGATTCATAGATTACGAAAATGCATTTGATAGTTTAGATAGAAGAATGCTTTGGAAGTTGCTGAGTCATTACGGAATCCCCATCAAGTTTATTAACCGGATAAAAACAATGTATGAAGGAACAAAATGTATTGTGGTGCATGAAGGACAGCTTACAGAAGCATTTGAAATAAGAACAGGAGTAAGGCAAGGATGCCTTCTGTCTTCATTTCTCTTTCTACTGGCCATAGATTGGATTATGAAAATAAATCAAAACAACAGAAATGGGATCAGTGGTCACTGACCAAACAACTTGATGATTTAGACTTTGCTGATGACATAGCTCTCCTATCACACAGCCATCAACAGATGCAGGGTAAAATTAGCATATGTGATGAGAGATCACAACAGCTAGGACTGAAGATTAATAGAGATAAGACCAACATTAATTAAGAGAATTAATGCAGTTGGCAATAACCAAATAAAATTAGGAGAAATACCTCTACTAGATGTACAATCTTACATATATCTGGGCAGTAATATAGACAAAGAGGGAGGAACAGAAAATGATACCAAAATATAAGGATATCAAAAGCAAGAGGAGCTTTCATTGCACTGGGAAGTCCAAAGAAATTAGGTCAAATGCAAAAATAAATATTTTCAACTCAAATGTTAAGTCGGTCCTATTATATGGCTGTGAAACATGGAGAACAACAAAATTGACAGTCATGAAGATACAGGCTTTCATTAATGGATGCTTACGCGGAATAAAAGGATGGAAATGGCAGGACAAAATCACTAACATAGAATTATGGAAATGTACCAATCAAATATCAGTGGATAAAGAGATACAGCGAAGAAGACGATGGCGCTGGATAGGATACACACTGCAGAAGCCAACCGAGAGTATTACACAATAGGCCCTTTTTTTTTTAATCCCCGGGGGAAAAGACAAAGAGGAAGACCAAGGAATTCGTGGAGAAGACAGATAGAAGCAGAGATGAAGATGATGGAGAAGACATGGAATGATCTTAAAAGAATGGCAAGAAACAGAACGACTTGGAAAGTGTTTGTTGAAGACCTATGCTCCACTGGGAGCTAAAAGGTAGAAGAAGATACAAGGTTATGCAGAGTGAAATTGAGGTTTGGACATAATTGTAAAGGTATATAATGAGATGATTACTGATTGAAATAACTTATCTACAGTGAGGACAGACCCATGGGTGTCCACTAAATTCCTCTTTTTGGTAACCTCCATCCTTTTTTATCAGCCAGACTTTCAAATCTCCAGATATTAAAATTTCCCCTCACCGATAGCTGTATCAAAAATGGTCATAGAGAAACCTCATAATATTAGCCTTGTTACTTGGTTATTGATCCAGCAAATTGTTGGCTTCTGCCATTTAACTCATGATTATGGGGCATTTTCTAATCAGCCAAAAAAGTACTGTCACACCAATGTGGAACAAATGACCAGCTGTGCTCTGATCTAAGTTAGTGAGGGCTCCCTGTACTCATTCGCTACCACCAATTGCCTGCTGGCTGCACTGGCCATCACTATTTCTCCAGGAATATAAAAGTGTTGACACATCACTGTGCCTCTACAACGGTTTTCAGTCACAAGAAAACAGAGCAATTTGCCCCCCTGTTATATACAGTAATAATCTATTCCCTTCCCAACCATACAGAACCTATGCATATTATGTGCACAAATGTGTACAAATGTAGTATTTTGAGACACATACTCTCAGATTATAATAAAATGCCCCAGTGTTCACACTGTAACATGATGTTAGTCTGATGGGAGGAACCATCAAAGCTGACTCATGTTCAAAAGTGTCTTGTACATGTCTAAAGGTCCTCACAAAAGATTAACTCAAAACAAGTCAGCAAAGTATATCAATGTGTGTGTGTTGACATACAGGGTTTTTTCCCCTCCATTTGTAAGCCCATTGTACAAATTTGCCTTGAGAAAAGAGAGAAAGCATGGCATCCTATACAGACAAAGTTCTACATTTAAGTTTTTCTTTTTGAAGTCAGCTACAGATCAAGAAAATAGTTTCTGATGCACCTTGTAACATGTGACACAGAACACCACCAATATAACTAGACTGTTGAAATTCAGTGTTTCATTTCTGACTCACACTTTTAATTCCTGCCCTCTGCTGGCCAGGTTAACCTTGGTCCTCTATCTTTCATTTTCCTTCAAGACAACCACTGTATAGCAGTACTTGTCATGATTTCTGGATAATCTCAGTACTTGAGTCCCAGCTTTAACATGTAAGTTAACCTGGTGTATTTTACAATTTGTATTTTTTAATCTGGGCTAAGGGTGAGTGCACTGGACAACAAAATGCAAAACATAGAGCAACATAATTCTGCTATTCAGTGAACAAAAAATAAGAAAATTGAAAAGAAATGTGTGCAACAAACATTATACAGGGGTTGCTGTCTATTTCAGGATGACAACTAAAATGGTTAATACTTAATTTTGAGTTCAGAATTCTCATATTTTGTAATAAATGACCTTAGTTCATGTATGGTTAAGCAAGTTATTTAGGTTATCTATGCTGTGAGTGGCGTCACTACTTTTTTTTTTTAAAACATGACAGATAAGAATTGTTGAAATTGCAGTTGAAAATGGAACAGGAGGTGAAAAGTGTGTAATGTGAACTCAGAAACATTTTTGTATTTATTTTGGTTCGTGGTGGGCTCCCTGCAGACAGACATCATATAGACAGATCATAAATATGAAACTGATAGCTCCCATGCCACTACAGTCCATACTCCAGATAATCTTCATGCTGTGAGAATGGTTTTATCTCAGAGCCCCACTAGAATCGCTTCTATCACATCATTCTTTCCCAAGAATACTTCATGCAGATTTTCACTTGTACCCTTACAAAATTATTGTGCTTCTGAAATGAGAATGACAAAGGACAGCCAGTGGAGTTTACAAGGTTATATGTCATTTTCTGTGCATGACAGATTGTGAGTCACCCTGCAGTTGTATAAGCTAAAGTATTTCTCTTATTTTTCATTGTTATTAAATTGAAATGACATCACACTGATGGTTTCAGTAGCTCTTTGACTGTGCACACACACACACCTAGCTCTCATTTGCAGGCTGTAAACTTAATTTTCTTAAACTAAAGCAAACTAAAATGCTCAATGTGAAAATCTGGTGACACTTCTAGTCATGAAGCAAACCTCACAGTCATTTTCACTTTTTCACATTTGACTATAAACAATAAAAATAGGAACCAATAGTGCTTTTATACATGACAAAACTCTTAAGGCACAAATCCTTTCTCTAAATGATTCATGTGACAGGGAATTTGACTTTCACGTGCATACTTCCTAAGATATGTGCATGTTGGTCTCATCATGATACCTTGTTCACAGAAAGTATCAAATGCAGTCTGCAAAGAAAAAAAAACAAACAATATTGTTTTATTAAACAACTAATCAAGGACTCCTAACAACAAACAATAAAGGCTGAAGAACTCATGATATTTGTAAAGTTAAACATATTTTCATTAAAACTGAAGTGGACATAAAAAAAAAAAAAGAGAAACAAACGGATCTAATCAAAATAATGATCAGAATAATAAAACAAGCACATTTTATTTGAAGAAGCAAACTTAACAAATCACAATGCTTCTGTCTCACAAAAATCACTGTACTACATTTAATAGATAATCTAATTCAACAAAGATTTACTAAAATAACCTAATGCAATAAAGATGTACAAAAATAACCTAATACAACGAAGATGTACACAAATTACCTAATGCAACGATTTACAAAAATAACCTAATACAACAAAGATGTACCAAAAATCATTGCGGCACTATATGAACACATCCATAGTCCATCAAATCTAAGGTTCAGTTTGTAAAACTAAATGTGACTTACTTTTGCTAAAATTTTTGCAATCCCTTTCCCCTGGAACTCTGGGGGAACTTCGGTATGGTACAAGTCTACCAGATCTGGTCTAAGCCACTCATATTCTAGCTTTGCCTGTACCTCAGGCTGATTTGTGGTGCTTTCTGAATATGACAAAGTGGAGTGTCATTGACAAATATAGAGAGAAAAAAATAGACACATTTATAGGCAAAGAACTGACTTACATAGTACAAAACAGATTGCATGTAGTCTAAAACAATGGAGAAATTGACATGCATGTTGAAAATATATATGCAGAAAGAATATTGGAGTGTTCTTTCCTTCCTCATTTGCCTTTCAACGACAAGTGGAGATATAATTTGTAGTATTTTGATCTTATATTGGTCTCTGCTGCTGCTATGTTTCCTAGTGTTTCTAACAATCCATCAATTCATCTTTTTCGTGGTTGGCCCTTGGGTCTGGTGTTCTTGCAACATTTATTGAAAGCTGTGTTGTGTTTTGATCTTTTGCCTTATCATGTGACCAAACCATTTTATATGTTGTTTCTTTGTGTACTCTACTGCAAGAATTATTTCTGCCTTTTTTGCTCGGTTCTTCAGTTTCTTCTCATTTATCATTTCATCATGGAAGTGGTTATTTTTCTTATTATTTTTGCATCTAGGCAGCTGGCATTAGTAGCACAACGTTGGGATGAAGATTGTATTGTAGAGTGCCCATTTTGCCTCTAGAGTTATTTCCTTATTGGAGAATAGAAGTGATAGCTGTCCTATGATTTGACAAACTTTGTGGCATCTTGAGTCTATCTCTGCTGCTTGTGAATTGTCGTTTGTCACAAGACACCATAGACATTAACCCTAGATTACAACACCTATCTCGCAAATCACATCTCTAGGATGCCTTCGTAAAAATTATGAACACTAAATGTTAAATTTGGAGTTCCAAAAATAGCAATTTCTTTGAACTATTGCTACACAGCTATGTGTTTACACTAGGAGAAACATGGGAATCAGAGGCAGTAATCATTTCCTGGCCTACATTCGATTTATGGCCTGAAATTCTACCACATGGTGCTGTGGCTAAGGAGGTGTTACATTGTTTGTTCACACATCAGTCCATCATTTAAGCCATATGTTTGCCCCTCTTTTAGCGTCGTTCACTGCCTATCCCATGTTACAAAGGTTTGTTTGATGTCTTGCCTACAGCCGAAGAAATTTCCCCCATTGTAAGAAAAAAAATTATTTCTGGAAAATTAGCAAAATTTATTTTTTAAAAAACAGCTGTTCTCTTACGACACCTTTGTAATTTTTAAAAAGCTCACATGGTGTTTGAAATACCAGTGCCCGATTGCAAACAATAGCTGCTGTTCTGACAGTGCATCTGCTGTTCATGTAAAGATTTTTAACTAGGTTTGTTAGATGTTGGCTTACATCCTATGTTGTTATTATCCCCCATAGTTGTTCTTTTTATACTCTGTCAAATACTGGAGTGCAACTACAAATTGTGTAATTCCTCAAATAAATAAGTGATTAAGAGTTATTTCTTTAGGTTTTTCTTTTAATTCTGTTAAGCACTGAACCATTTCCATTGTAGACAATTAAGCAACATATGCTAATATTCATGCTAATATTCATGCATGCTTCTAAGATGGCATTACAAATTTCAAATGTTAATGTTATAGGGGAAAGAGAATCAAGGTCAAACGTCACATGCAGAAAGAGTGACAGAACAAATAGTACTGTATTTTTAAAGAATTAATTAAATGCCATGTGACTCAAATTAAATTATCACTATTAACATGGAATGCAAGTATTGGTTCAAACATATTAGAGTTATATATGAGAGTTACATTAAAAGAGATATCAGTTTAACAGCTAAATTGACCATGACATTACTACAACCTGCAGTAGAAAATTGAAGGTTACTGAAGTATATATCTTTCAAGTTATAGTGAGGCCTCAATAATTTCATGGGTTAGCAATAAGTAACAACAAGGCACTAAGTTAGTTCAAGATATTCTTAGATAGCAGCACTTTGCTAAGTCATTTTAGTATGGAATATAAAGTCTCTAAACTGCTGCATTGAAAGGGGAGGATGCAAATTTTTTAAGGCTTCTAACATTCCTATTTTTATGAACTCTTACAAAATTATGCTCCTGTCAGGATAACCTTTCATTGTTCTATCATATTCTCTATTCAGGTGCTTGTGCAACAATGTCAAATGTATTTGTCATCTTCTGCTGACTTCATCCAACAACTACTCATATTGTTCACCCTTTCTTCTCCTTCAGCATTCATCTGTTAAGTGGTCATTGATGGACCACTCCTTGCCAGGTTGGCAGAAATAAGTCAAAGATAATCTGTCACACTAGATGGAGAGTGACAGTGGTTTGTGTGTATGTGTTGGTGTGTAAAGTTTCTCCTCCATTTGTAAGACATTTTAGGTCTGACGAACAAGTTTGCCTTTAAAAAAAGATAGAAAGTATGGTATCCTATACAGGCAAAGTCCTACATTTCAGTTTTTCTTCTAGTAGTCAGTTACAAATCAACAAATAGCCAGTCAATTGTACCTTGTGACATCTTACCCGGCACCATCAATATAACTTGACTTGGCTTAGTTCAGTGTTTCATTTCTGACACACACCTAATCCACATCCTCTCTGCTGACCTGACCTAGTTAACCTTGACCTCTACTGAGTGGTACCTTTCATCTTCCCACAGGAGGGAACCACTGTATAGCACTACTTGTCATGATTTCTGGATTTTCTGAGTGCATGGTGTATCCAGTTTTAACATCTGCTTTTGTCAATGTTTCTAAACAATTGACTATATCTGTAAGTTTTTGGAGGCTTAATTTGGTCACAATTATCACTTTCTTTAGCACACACCACAATGGTTAAACCAGTGTTAGTTTTACATCCCTGTATGATGAAGTTTTACATCCCTGTATGTAATAGTGAAAAAAAAAGCAAGAAAGAAGACGGATGAGTGAAGAGAAAGACATAGAGGATGCATGTAAGGAGAGTATATTGGCAGCGTGATTTTCAGATCAAGGTGGGAAATGTGAAGTATGAGTGAATGTCAAAGTTTACGAATAAGAGGGAATAGAGGAATAGAAGGGGATTTGTTGTGAGTGGTATGAGAGATTTAGGAGTGATAACTTTAGTGTGGACAGTATCAAGGACAAGGGTAACAGTGGAGGTTAAAATTGGTAACATATAGGCTGAGTGAATTAGTGGAAGTCACGAGGAGAAAGTGGCAAAGTTAGCTCATATACACAGCAGTTTTTCCATGGAGGGTGAGTGAGTTTGGTTAGAAAGAGGCTGGGAAAGGAAGAAGAGTTTTGATTGGCTGGAGGAAATGAGAGTTATTCAAGATACAGGAAAAATAGAGTTAGTTGAGAAGTAGCCACGCACTCAGACGGTCGGCTTATAGAGTAGTGCCGCAGAGACGGTAACCATAGGGTTAATGTTACCTGTTTAGCCTGTTAGTTGGAGGTTCGGTCCAGGAATCGACCATATTTACAGTTCGTTAAGAGTTGTGGTGAAGTTTTTATAACTCAGTGATAGTCCAACAGTAGTCAGAGCGATACTAATATAGAAGGCAGTCACGTGTTGCAAGTCGAGGCAGATTTTGTGTTGGACTATAGTTTTAGTCTCTAGTTACTTATGAAGCTGAATCTTTCAGTATGGACAAGCAGAGTGTGTGAATGAGGATGGCATGGCTTTATTGACAAGTGCCTGCAATGTTTTACGTGTGTGACAGTCAAGCGCAAAGTAAGTCACTGGCTTTTTAATTGTTGTACTATTTTGACAAGGTGTCAGATAATAAACGCTAGTCATTTGTTTTGACTGGACTTTGAATTAGTGTTTGGTATCAGTGTTGTTCTCGCCACCCAGAGTAGTGACGAACGAACCATAAAGACGCGGAACAGACGAAGTCCTCAGATCTCTGTGAGGATGTCACAGTGGCAAATCAACGTGAAGTATTTCATTGTAACGACCAAGGATGAAAGCGGCACATGTCCGGAAAATTAACGGGCTGATGGTAGAGTCCTGTTGAAGGCAGTATTCAAGAAACCAGTCCAGTGCCCAGACCAGCGTTAGATGTCGAAGCTGACAGGTTAGGTCAGGTGGCTTAAAGGACACAGTACCACATCAGGTTGCTGTCGCCCTGGCCGATTGTTACAGTTTCCACCGTGGAGAGCAGTGCACGTGACATTCATTGAGAAATTGACAGTGCCTTGATAGGCCATCGTTGCTGCTATCAGAACATGCATTCAAGTAGATGAGAAACATTTCGATCAAGATGGAGAAGCAAACGACGTCAAGTCGTCTGATACATCAGCAAGGGTTTATTGAATACATCCTCTGTCTGGCGTGTTCCGCTTTCGCCAAATAAGTGATATAAATAAGATACATGTATGATGAAGTTTTGCATACTTGTATGATGAAGTTTTACATCCCTGTATGATGAAGTTTTACATCCGTGTATGATGAAGTGATTCCTGTTATATAAATTACACTTATTTGATGAGCACAATATCCTAAGGGATAAATGCATGTTACATTTATAAAAATGCTGATAAGAGGTGCTATAAATGTGCCTTGTAAAACTGACAGCAACAAATATGAAAAACAAAGCACAGATGACTTACCTTGCAGCCTTATAAAAAAGTAGTTTTTGTCCTTGTTGTGGTGAACTTCATACATGGACATGCCTGTGTCGCTGTCAACAATTTCTTTAGTTGTAGTTGTGACAGCTGAACTAAGTGATGAGTAACAGTGAATAAAAGCGTTATAATTCTAGATTTGCAACTTAACACAAAAATTGTTTATTAATATAACTATAAGATATGTAAAATTGTGACAATATCCTTAGAATTATTTGACAAAATAATTGGCTGGTTGACAAAAAGGTTTTTTTTTATTGTCTTACATATAGTTATGTTGATCTAAGATGGTAGATGTGCAACAGCGGTGAGATGCAGAATGGCTCAAGCGAAAGTAGGTTTCCAAAAAATGAGGAAGATACTGTACAATCCATTTTTGACAATAGAAACATGAAAAAGAGCTCTTAAATATTATGTGGAACCAGTCTTAACATATGGATGTGAATTATGGACAATAGGACAACAGAGAAAAGAAATCACTGGAGACTGTAGAAATGTGATTTTACAGAAGAATGTTGAGAATACCATGGACAGCTAAGAAGAGTAATGAAAATGTTCTGAAAGAGGCCAAAGCAAAAAGAGAGCTAATTTCCAATATTAGGAAGAAACAATCATCATTTTTTGGCCATGTAATGAGAAGGGAACAGCTGGAATATATTGTAACAACTGGGAAAATTGAAGGAAGAAGAGATACCAGACAGCTTAAAAGAATGGCTGGGCAAAAGGTCAACAACAGAAATGATAAATAACTGTCGAGATTGAAAGTTGTGGAGAATCACCTATGCCAACTGACTTGGTACTTGGTGATGATGATAATGGCACAAAAGATAACTCCCTAAGTCTTACATATAAAAGGTATGAGATGTGAATTACTGTCATTGCAGCAGTAAATACCACATTATGCTCTGCCAACAAGCCAGTGGTTGACCAGAAACTTTTTATTGGTGTTGTCTTCAGCATGAAACTCCATAGAAACTGGCAACATTCCTCAAACTTCTTCTCTGGTTCACGTTTTACCCAGTGACTAGGTGAATCTCAATATGTTTGCTAACTGTGGGTCTTGCTCTTGAACCCTGGTTATCAGGTCAGCAGCTGGTACTTTTCATAACTTTACTGTCAATGCTTTCATTTTGACACAATGCTATATGGGGTTGGTGTTGTAAATAGTACAAGGAGTTAATTTGGAAATCTTTTTGAACCTCTTGGTGCTGGCACTGTTTTTTTGTTTTTGTTTTGTAATGAAAGGTGTGCCTCTCAAACCATTTTCTAACATGGAGAAAGCCAAAATATTTTACACAATTGTCAGGAGGATGACACCGTTATTTCTTGCGGTCAGTTAACTGACTGTATCAAGTAACCATTATTCAGAGGAGGGGCAAAGTTAGTGTTTAATTCCTGGCTCAGAGGTTTTGTTTATTATTAGAAGTTAACCCAAATCATGAACAAACACCAGAACTACTAAAACACTGTACCAATTTCATGAATATGTTTTTAAAAATACAGTTTTACCAGATAGATGTCTAACATCATCATCATTGAGTGCCTTCTCCGCACCAGAGGTTGGCTACTATGGAGCGCCATTTCGCTCTGTCTCTTGTTTTGATGGTGCAGGTTGTCATATGCTAACTTGTCAATCTTTTGATGTTACTCACCCATGTTAGTCTTGGACTGCTTACTTTACCTTGTATATTCCTTCTAAGATTACTTTTAGCAGATTGCTGTCTTTTAACAAGCCCCAAAAATCTCATTTGTCTTATTTGAATTGTATTTTAGTAGTTCTTTTCATCCAATTTTTCCTATTCTTCTATAAATCCACATTTCAAAGGCTTCAATTTTCTGTTCCGTTTTCTTGTCTAATGTACATGTTTCTGCACCATACAGGAATGTTGAGAGGATATAACATTTTGCTATTCTTAGTTTTAGCCCCGCTGTTATTTGTTTTGATGTTAGTATATTTTTCATGACATTAAAATTACTTTTTGTCATTCCTATTCTTTTGTTTATTTCAATTTTACATTTTCCATCACTAGTTATAGTATGTCCAAGGTAGCTCTGAACTGTCTCCAGGACTATTCCTTCCACTTTGATATCCACTTGTAGGTTTTGTTCAACATAGACATATAAAATATGGGTGGGTAAACGTTTACCACATATGGACATCTCACAGTCATCTAAAAACTTCACATTTTTGTGATTTGCCAGTTTTAAAAAACCTACATAGTTTCTTAATTATTAGTTGCGTTTAAGTCTTTAATATCTGGGATTACCAAGTTCATATTCTTGTTACCTCTTCTTTCTAAGTGACAAAATATACTCATTACTGGGGAACTGGGACTATATAGAATGGCATTCACTACTTTCTTTTATCAATACATTCTGTTTTAGTGATGTAAAAGATCTTATTCTTGACATTGCCTCAGTTAACTTGTAGTGTACTGTGAGAATGATCCACTCCATTGTAACTATGAGCACATGTAACCTGTACATATTCTTTCATGCTATAATAGGTATAACTTTTTTTTCACAATTGTCTATTTGCTGAGAACACATTTTGTGCTGCTTCTCCTTTTTTTATCCTTAGATTATCAAACAGATTATGGGAGACCTGCCTCACTGGAGCATGCTTACAATTAATTCAGATTATTAGTAGCTTCTTCATATTAACAACTAGGCTATTTCTTATTTCTAATAAGATTGATATTAACTGATATACCATTTTCAATTTTTTAAATCACAAAAAGAATTTTATGTTTGTTTCTTTAAACAGTTTTTACAGTAATGCATGGGGGGGAGAATTCTCTCCTGACACAAAATGGTATTCTTGTCATACAGAAATGAATCAGACACAAAAGATTACATACACTGTATGTTATACAGAAATGAATCAGACACAAAAGATTACATACAAAAGATTACATACACTGTATATTATACAGAAATGAATCAGACACAAAAGATTACATACACTGTATATTATACAGAAATGAATCAGACACAAAAGATTACATACACTGTATATTATACAGAAATGAATCGGACACAAAAGATTACATACACTGTATGTTATACAGCATGACCACAGGACTTAGGCAAATGGTCAGAAGGTGCATCAATGAAACCAGAAGGTTTGTGCACAATCACAAAATGAAATAAGGGAGCCGCGATAGCTCAGTGGTTAGTGTACTGGACTACAAAGGACAAGAGGTAGGGTTCGATCCCAACCAACGGCTTCCGGGTTCACCCAGCCTTTAATGGGTACCGGATTTTTTTCTGGAAAAGTAAAGCGGCACGAGCGTAATACTGACCTCATTACCCCAAAAATAATGTGCAGAAGGTCTGTAAAATTTATGGTCACTAATGCCATATTACCTATACGCCACTTGGCGTGACGGGAGTACTTTACTTACTTTTTTTTTTTTACAAAATGAAATAGGCCTACACCATATCTGCAACATTTTAATATGGTCCACACTGAAGAAACAAAACCCTAAGGTGCTGTTAAAGACAAATCAAATTCATATAAAAAATAATTGTGGATATATAACTAGATGGTAAAAAAGAAACACCAATGAGTCAGGCTTTCAAAGATTTATAAACGAGATAAAAAATAGAATAAAGTAGTCTTAATATATTGCAGGGGTCGGCTTGCTATTAGAAGATATGGATTATAGTACAGAGCTGCTTGCTTTAATTTCAAAGTGACCCATTATTTTAGCTATAATTTTATAAATCTTGCAGCATTTATGTGTACAGTTGCCCTAGTTGGCTAGATATGAGATGGAGTAATAAAAATACAGAAAATGAAGACATAACAAAAAAAGTATGGTGTATCTTAAATGTTAGGGGCCACCATCACCCTCAAAGTAGTTCCCTTCTGAGTGTTGACAATGATTTTAACAGTGCTGCCACTTTCAGAAGCATCCACAGAAACCATTTTCTTCCAGCGTGTTGAGAAAATTCTTTTATTCTGCTTTAATTTCCTTATTTGTCTGAATCTTCCTGTTAGCTTCATTTATAGATTTAAAAGCAAGAAAAAGAAGCATAGAGAAGATGGGACATAATGGTTATGTTACAGGTCAAAAACTGTCAGGTCAGGAGGGAAGCATGGACTAGTGCATTGTGGTGAAGAAGACATGTCTGGTAGTTTTCTTCCAACATTTCTCAGGGATGTCTCAAGGCCTTGTAGAAAGCAGACTTAACTGACTGACCTGGAGGTACAAATTCCTTGTGAGCAATTTGTTTTTGATTAAAAAAAAACCAAGTCAACTTGGGCTTTATGTTTCTTGACTTGTCTTGCTTTCTTCGGTCGAGGTGACTGTGGACTTTCCACTGGCTTGAATGTCACTTGATTTCCGTGTCCTAGGTGTAGACCCATATTTCATCATGACATTTTACAGAAAGCTGGAGTAATTAGCAGCATGCACTCTTAGGTCTGTACAAATGTCAAGTTGGGGGACTGGTTGGTCTCGAGGCAAGATGCCAGCCTCAAGACCAACCAGTGGGTTCAAATCCTGGCTGCACCAGTTGGGATTTTTATTTACGATTTCTCTCTGTGGCAACCACCTCTGATCTCAGCAGCGAGGCCTGGCTCAAAACGTCAATTACTCATGGACATAAAAAATATGAGTACCTCAGAAGACGGAGACGGTGCGAGGGACCCCTGTGCACATGGCTGTCAGAGAAAAATGGATTAACATGCAAAATTCAGTTCCTAGTCTCTAGGGACTTCATCAGAGGTCAATGCTGGTGAACGCAAAAAAAAAAAAGTCAAGTCATTGCTGTTTTTGTTTAGTGCTCAGAAGTCTGGCAAATATTTGTATGTGATTCGCTGCATCATTAAATCCTCCATTAAAATTCTGTGACAGCTTCCACAACTTATTCCTATTCCCACCAGAATATTGACTTTATTAATGATTAGATGATGATCTTTGTAGACATATTCACTCAACCATTTCTGCTACTAAATTGGATGGACACTAGGTGACCTGAGTGCTCATCATCATGAGACTAGTTGACCTGAGTGCTCACCATCATCCACTGATGCTCTAACTCACATTAAACCAGAATACCACTAAAATCTCACTACTCATTACAAAAAAACCTGTTTGCATCACTGATGTTACAAACAGAATGCCCATTTTCATCACACTGTTCACTAAATCAATAGAGAGTCATGATACTAGCAGTCTGTGTCATTACTATGGCTGTTTTCTGTTCAAGTGCTGGAAATCCAATCCTGGTATTTTTTTTTTAACTGCACCTCATATTCTACTCATTCTTTACTTTAAATTCATAATTCTTGAAAGTGATTCCAAATCCACAGCACACCCAAAAAGTTAATTTTCTAACTTAATAATTATTTGCATTAATTCTACTTTCATAGATTAATGTTTATGGATAGAAATTCTTCAAAGATGGTGAAATTAAAATTTCTAGAGTAAAATATTCAATTTTTATCTATAACTTTTAATAGAATTTAAGATATAAATTTTTTTAATTATCCTCGAAGCAAAATAGATTAAACTATAGGTTTTATTTCTGAAACAAGCAAATGACTACGACAACTAAATTATCAATGATAAAAAGTTGTGCTCAGGATAAAATAACATCAATATTTGGATGGCAATAAAACAAGTGATAAATATTGGGTATGACAGCTAGGAAAGTGTCATAATACAGATCCCATCACCATATACTTTTTTTGGCTGAAAAGGGGGGGGGGGGCACAACAAAAGAAATTGTATTTAATAAATAGAGCATACAATGTCAGAAACAAGTAAATATAACATAATGTATAAAAAGATGCACCTTGATATGGTTCTAGATGTATTTCCTGCAAAGGAATAAATAACTTTTCTGGACACAATGTGTTGGTCATTTAATATATGATGGTAGTGCTGCAATTGAGGACATTGATACCGCTTCATATCACATAGAAAACTGTGAATGAATGTAGATCTTCTCCTCAATTTGTCATAGTCAACCAGTTGTAGATTTTTTTCACTGATATTATGACTAGAGATACTTAACAATGCTGAATGATTTGTCAGTTTCATAATCAACCTTTTTGAAAGTTGTGTCCTCAGTAATAAAACATTACATCTTAAACTTGAATTCATTTTTATTATTCTGTAAACACATAAAGCTCTTTAAAAAAAAAGAGACTAATCTTGGACGTTCAAGATTTTTAAATCACAAATTCCAGAATCATGCTGACTGTCATGTCACAACTGTTGTGCACTGGCAGAAACAAAGTAATAGAAATAAAATTTGACTATTCGTACATGCATATAATATTTAAAATGTTAAATTAAAATTAAAGAACAATCACAACGTGTCTTCCTAAAAAACTTGTGCTACCAATGTCAAATGTCAGTAAAAGGACAAATGACAGATTACAAAAAATGAAATTTAATATCTCAGAAGAATATTGGATACAACAAGAAGAGACAACATCAGAAATGAAAATGAAGGAAAAGTAGAAGTGCTTTTTATTTCAGGCTGTATGCAATACCTGGCATGCTTTCCCCAGGTATTCAACTTAATGGCAGAAAACAACATGTATTGTAAATGTACTACTAGTAAAAAAACATAAAGAGCCCTGTCATGCCAAATGGCATTTAGGGAATATGGTGTTAGTGATCAGAATTTTTATAGACCTTCAACACATAATTTTTTGGGGCAAAATGGTTGGTATTACACCCGTGCCGCTTTACTTTCCCAGAAAAAATCTGGTACCCATTTAAAGCTGGGTGAACCCAGAAGCCATCGATCAGGATCGAACCTGACCTCTTGTCGTTTGTAGTCCAGTTCACTAACCACTGAGCAATGTACTAATAGATTGTCCATATATTCATATATTGTACATTCGAGCCGAAGAAGACACATAGGGCAGAAATTCTAGACTCTCTATGTCCAACAATCTTGTTATCAAGTGTCAGACCTTGTACATGACCCACAATGTATCTTGCCACCCATCCCTGTTCCAGGTGTGTTAATCTTAGCAAGGGAGCTGATGCCTGCTGTTATTACCTCTCACCTTAATGTTCTTTTTAGTGTTTCTCTAGATCAACCTCTTTTATTTTTCTATGTAAGTGTCAAGATCTCCATTTCAATAAAAATGGGTGTTTCATGGTGGTGGCTTATTATTCCACTAATCAACCATCCATAGCAAGATGAAGAAAAACATTCCTCCTGATTGTACTTATTCTCAAATTGAATCTCCAGGTTCAAATACTGTTAAATGTGACAGTGCAGATGAACTATACTTTTAGCATCAGATTGGCCTTGAAAAGAGGGCTTTGATTAAATTAGACAAAGTGACATATTCCCGGTCATTTTTAAAAGCTGACTAGACTATGAGACCAACAATGTGAAATTGGGTATCAGAGACAGGGTCTGTGAGCTCTCTGTTTCTGCTGCAAGGAGAATGTGTGAAGGTATCTTGTAGTGGGGCAAAGAACATTCTATATGAAGATGTTCGTAAATCCTTTCTGACTGTAGCAAATAAAACAAAAATTTGCTTTGTTTTAAAGTGATTAGGTTAATTAAGTGATTTGAGAGTATTTTCAACCAGCTACAAATTCACAGGAGTGGGGTTTATGATGAAGGGAACATAAGGCTATTATTGTTTCTGATATCAGAGAAAAAATGTCAGTTAGTAGAAAAAAATAGCAAATGTGGTCATTTTGAAGAATCTCTTGAGTTACAATTGATGTATGCAAAAGTTTAATTCAGTAGAAAACAAAAGATAGAGAGATGTGTACTTTGAATACTTTATATGGATGTGACTGCTGGAAGACAGCAGAAAAGAAATGTCAAGACTGTCATGATTACGCAAAATCTGCCTGAAGAAAATTCTCATATTTCGGTTGAACAAAATCAGCAACCAAGAAGAAATATAACAGTATTAATGGTTAGGTGATGGAAATAATCAAAATAACTGCTATACAGTAGGATCTGGTGGGGAAACCAAGGACAATCATGTGAAGGACAGTAGAAGCAGAGATGAATAATATAGGCTAGACTTTTAGTGCCCCATGAAAAATGGCCTAGGATTAAATGAAAGGGTAGAAATATTTTTGTTGTTCTACAAGACACCACAATGTGTATAAGACATTGATTGCTTTGCCAGCATGTGACCAATCAAGGAAGAAGAAAAATAAACAGTGAATGAAGTGACTGGAATGAATCACTTTATGTAAGAATTTTATAGGCAAGTTCTACATGACTTGCCGTGCTTCTTTTAAAAATGCTAGAGAATTGCAGGGAATGGAATATGCAACATCATTAGAACTTCAGCCTTTGAAAATTATAAAACTTGTGTGCATTTGCAAGGTTGTTAGAAAAATTATGAGCCTCTGTTTGCCACTTGCAGGCAGAAAAAGAAAACAGAAACAAAACAGATTTCTGTCTTTTAGAGAGTTTTAATGGAACATAATGTGAATGTATTCTGTATTAGAAACTTATGTCCAAGATCTTGGATATATTTGGATGTACAAGAACTGAAATACTGATGTGTATAAAAGCTGACAGAAAGATAAAGTGAACAAGATTCATTTTTTTATAAATAAAGAATTAAAAATCAAGGTTCCCACTGATTACAGTATCTCCATTAATTAAAAGTCACAATAATTTGAAGTTTAAAAATGCCAGAACTTCACAAAAAAGAACAACAGTCTTGCAAACATTTTATCTTCTTTTTATGAAGGTCTGGAGGAAACTGTTGGAAAGTATTTAAAAGAGACAAACAACATTTGACTGAAAGTGCCAAGATTCTATTAGTTTTATCATGGAAAGTAATCAGGATTTAGTGAGTAAATAAAATTAGCACAAAAGTTTCGTTTAATGAAACAACTTAACGATCTATAGAAGACCCCATGCTACATCACAGAATATGTTATAATTATTGAAATTACTATAAGTTTGGTTCACAATGTTCTGAAATTTTTCATTGAATTTTAAAAAAAAGAGTGAGGGGAAGGGATGTGTGTATGAGCAACTGTAATACCAATTTGGGGATACATCCAGAACTAGAAACAAAATTGTTTAAATAAAATCACTCTTACAATGAAACCCTAACAACAGCATCATACACAACAAATTTACTGATATCATATATGATATCAGCACTGACACTAAAACTCTAACACTTAATAGATATAAGAAATAACAAAAGAGGAGAGTGAAGACCACCCAAACAAAATAATCTCATTTCACTTATTTCAGCCAAGCTGAAATCATATGCATATTAACTTATAAAATTATTTGTAGGTGTCTTCTGCTTTTTTCTGTCATCTTTTATAATTTACTTGAACTTTACTTACGCCATGTTATAGTTAAATTACTGAATCACCATACATGATGATGATACAATACTTAACTATTACTATTGTCCTTTCAAGCTGAAGACGGCACATAGGGCAGAATTACAATCTCAAAAACAGTAACCTTGCGTGCCAAAATGGCACATATTGCAGAGATCACTGCTTCTAAAATCTATGGTAAACAGTAAACTATTACTACTTACACTTTATTTTACTACTTACACTTATTTTATTACTTACACTTTATTTTACTACTTACTACTACTTGCACTTTATTATACTACTTACTACTTGCACTTTATTTTACTTACATTTTATTTTACTACTTACACTTTATTTTACTACTACTTGCACTTTATTATACTACTTACTACTTGCACTTTATTTTACTTACATTTTATTTTACTCTATCTATTGACCTTTCGAGCCGTAACCGGCCCATAGGGCGTAGACCAAGATACACCTTCTCCTATATGAATTTTTGTTCTAGCAGTTTTCTTTTAGAGATATTTTATCAAATCTCGCCATCTGTCTCTGTTCTGTGCAAGCAGTTCTATCTCATTGAGGGAGCCGATTCCTGCTGCTCTTGCCTCTCTCATCAATGTTCTTCTCAGTGTCTCCCTGGGTCTTCCTCTTTTTCTTTTACCTGTTGTTTCCCATATGAGGGCTTGCTTTGCTATTCGATTATTATCTCTTCTCATCACATGTCCAACGTATGACCATCGTCTTTTCTTTATTACTGAAGATATTAGTGGTTGATTGGCGATTTCTCTAATTTCCTCGTTTGTTTTGAATTCGTTCCATTCTATACCAAGTATTTTCCTTAGACATTTATTTTCGAATGCGTTCAACTTTGTTTCTATATCTCTTGTTGTTTTCCAGCTTTCACACGCATACGTAAGGGTTGATAGTACATTTGATTTGAATAGCCTAAGTTTTGTGTTTGTGCTAATGAGTTTTGATTTCCACAACTTTTCAAGGCTTCTGAAAGACATTGCTGCTTTAGCCAGTCTGATTCTAATTTCTTTGCTCGTATCCCTTCTCGATCAATGTGACTTCCAAGATAGATGAAGTGATCGATCTCTTCTACTGGTTTGTTTTCCATGTATATTTTGTCACTTGTTGGAATTAAACTTTTCATGACTTTAGTCTTTTCATGATTGACTTCAAGCCCAATTTTGCTGGCTATTGATGATAGTTCATTTGTGTTTTCCTGCATCGTTTTTATCTGATTGCTGATGAGAACTATGTCATCAGCAAAGTCCAGGTCCTCCAAATGGTCTCCTTGTATCCATTCGATGCCTTTATTACCAGTGCAGCATTTCTTCATTATGAAGTCCATAACAATTCCAAATAACAAGGGCGATAAAATACATCCTTGTTTAACCCCAGTTTCTATTGGGAAACATTCGCTCAGTCCTTCCTCTGTTCGAACTGCACATGTGTAACCATCATACATGTCTTTGATAATATTTATGATTTTTGATGGTAAGCCATATTGCTTCAGAATTTTCCACAAAGAATCTCTATGAATACTATCAAATGCTTTTTTGAAGTCGATGAAGTTAAGTACAAAAGGTTTTTGCTTTTCAATGTGTTCCTCCAATATAAGTCGTAGAGTGAAAATGTGGTCAAGACAGCTTCTCCCTTTTCTAAACCCAGCCTGTTCTTCACGCATTACTGTATCTATTGAATCCTTTTATTCTATTTAGGATGATTTTACAGAATAATTTTGAGGCAACTGACAAAAGTGTCACGCCTCTCCATTATTTTACTACTTACACTTTATTTTACTACTTACTACTACTTGCACTTTATTATACTACTTACTACTTGCACTTTATTTTACTTACATTTTATTTTACTACTTACATTTTATTTTACTACTTACTACTACTTGCACTTTATTATACTACTTACTACTTGCACTTTATTTTACTTACATTTTATTTTATTACTTACACTTTATTTTACTACTTACTACTTGCACTTTATTATACTACTTACTACTTGCACTTTATTTTACTTACATTTTATTTTACTACTTACACTTTATTTTACTACTTTTAAGTTACTTACTAGAGACTAGTCTGACTAGAGATAAGTAGAAAGTAAGTATTATATTTATTTTATTGTGTTTATTTATTATTTGTATATGATGTGATTATAAAATAATTATATTATATTATTCGTTAATTAAATATTTATAATATTTTTAAGCCATAGAAATATATAGCAAACTATAATTCTATTATTAAATAAATCATTTAAATAAATGAAACAAACTAACTGCTGCTGGTCGAGGACTAGAAGACAAAGTTTCAGTCAGTCACTCCATTTCATTAACGAAATTTGATTATTTCTCGAGGGAAAGTGAATTTGGAGACTCAAAAACAACAGAAAAAAACTACAAAAATAATACTATAATAAACATAATATAATAATAATATAATAATAATTACACACCACACTGTAACTGTATTAATTTATAATCAGGTTTAATCGGTTGAACGAACGCTACACACTTCTTTGAGTACAGTAATGCTTATTTCGTTTCACTGCCACTGGTGTCACCAGTCACCACACGAAAACTGAAAACTAGAAGTCTGGAAAGTTCTGAAAGATTTGTTCAACTCTAGTAAGTTAAGACTATAGTTCAACTCTAGTAAGTTAAGACTATAGTTCAACTCTAGTCTTTCTAACAAGTTTTTTCTAAGCAGTACAACGGGCAGTGAGTAGAGTACAGTGTAGTCATCATCATCGTGTGCCTTCTCCGCAACGAAGGTTGGCTACCATGGATCGCTATTCTACTCTGTTTCTTGCTTTGATGGTGCAGGCTGACATAGATTGACTTGACCCTTTTGATGTTACTCGTCCATGTTAGTCTTGGTCTGCCTCTGCCTCTTTTACCTTGTATTTTCCCTTCCAATATTACTTTTAGTAGGCTGTTGTGTCTTTAAACATGCCCCAAAAATTTCATTTGTCTTGTCTTAATTGTATTTATTAGTTCTCTTTTTATTTTCAGTTGTTTTAAAACTTCATCGTTTGTTATCTTTTGTTTCCATCCAATTCTACCTATTCTTCTATAAATCCACATTTCAAAGGCTTCAATTTTCTGTTCTGTTTTCTTGTCTAATGTCCATGTTTCTGCACCATACAGGAATATTGAGAAGATGTAACATTTGCCATTCTTAGTTTCAGCCCTGTTGATATTTGTTTTGTTGTTAGTATATTTTTCATGACATTAAAATTACTTTTTGCCATACCTATTCTTTTGTTTATTTCAGTTTTGCATTTTCTATCACTGGTTATGGTATGTCCGAGGTAGTTGTAGCTCTGAACTGTCTGCAGGTGCACTCCTTCAACTTTGATATTTATTTGTAGGTCGTGAGAATTTTGGGAACCGCGATAGCTCAGTGGTTAGTGAACTGGACTACAAAGAACAAGGGGTAGGGTTCGATCCCAACCGACGGCTTCCGGGTTCACCCAGCCTTTAATGGGTACCGGATTTTATTCTGGGAAAGTGAAGCGGCACGGGCGTAATACCGACCACATTACCCCAAAAACCATGTACCGAAGGTCTGTAAAATTTATGGTCACTAACACCATATTCCCTATACGCCACTTGGCGTGACGGGGGTACTTTACTACTTTATTTTACTTGAGAATTTTCTTTCTTTATGATCATATTTGTAGTCTTTTTGATATTCATATCTTATCCACATTTTTTTTTGAACATTTTGATATATGTTACTTGACCAAGTAATGACAAGCAGCAGTTAAAACTTGAAACTGTTATATGTAAACAAATTGCACTAAAAAAATAGGTGCTGCCTTAAGAGTGCCCCACTAAGTCTTAGTCTGTGTCTAGTAGGGTTAAGCTTTATCTCTGCCAGCAACAAAAGAAGTGAAGGCCAGAGGTGAAAAGTAGGTTTCCCAGCTGACCGAAATATTGCCAGCTTAGTTGAGAAGTGAATCAAAGAATGTGAGAAGGGCTTATCAAGTGGAGTATCTGGAGCGAATAGTCCTAGCAAATATCTAGAACTCAAGAATAGTTGTTGTACTGTCAGTGCATCATACACACCAAATGGTGTTGCAATACGGATCTGGTAATTATGTTCGAACTTCCATTGTTGATGAGACAGTAACAGAAAGACCAAAAATGCAACTGGTCTTTTTAAAATAAAAGTTGCGAGATAACCAGAATCAAAGGTCGACTACGAAAAAAAGGTTCACAAGTAAATTCTATCCGTCTTGTTTGGGACGAAAATGTCTCGATGACTTTGTCATTGAAAGTACTGTTGGGCTGGTTTCCAAGTTTATCAATAGAGTTTATTGAGATCTATGTGTTATGTGTAGATGCTTGCTCTGCCTTTATATCGTCGACAGTAATTAACAAGAAATAATAAAAGTTCGTTATGAAGATTTAAATGAATAAGCTATATATAGTTCTTCTTCTTCTTCTTCTTCTTTTTCTGCATTTTTAGCTCCCAGTGGAGCATAGGTCTTCAACAAACACTTTCCAAGTCGTTCTGTTTGTTACCATTCTTTTAAAATCATTCCATGTCTTCCCCATCATCTTCATCTCTGCTTCTATCTGTCTTCTCCAAGAATTCCTTGGTCTTCCTCTTTGTCTTTTCCCCTGGGGATTCCAAAAAAGGGCCTGTTGTGTAATACTCTCAGTTGGCTTCCGTAGTGTGTGTCCTATCCAGTCAGCGCCATCACCTTCGCTGCATCTCTATCCAGTAATATTTGATTGGTACATTTCCATAATTTTATGTTAGTGATTTTGTCCTGCCATTTCCATCCTTTTATTCTGCATAAGCATCCATTAATGAAAGTCTGTATCTTCGTGATTGTAAATTTTGTGGTTCTCCATGTTTCACAGCCATATAATAGGACCGACTTAACATTTGAGTTGAAAATTTGTATTTTTGTATTTAACATAATTTCTTTGGATTTCCATAAATGTCCCAGTCAATGAAAGCTCCTCTTGCTTTTGATATCCTTATTTTGGTATCATTTTCTGTTCCTCCCTCTTTATCTATATTACTGCCCAGATATATGTAAGATTGTACATCTAGTAGAGGTATTTCTCCTAGCTTTATTTGGTTATTGTCAACTGTATTAATTTTCATAATGTTGGTCTTATCTCTATTTGGTTATTTGGTTATGGAAGGCCCTGGTATCACTGCAAACGAATTAAAATCCATAATTGCTCAACCGCCCGTGCCAGTAGAATCATCCAAATTACTAACTCATCTCCCAAACAAAGAACGGTAGCTGTAGTCCCCATCATAGCGTCTCAGCACACGCCAAAAGACATAAGGCGAAACCGCATAGAAAGTGAACACGGCCAACTGTTCCCTGTCATACGATATCAGCTTTCATCGTAAACAATTGGAATACCGGAACATGATCAAAACGGACGAAACACACAGCTCACGGTGTGCACAGAGCACTTAACCCAGTAGCTCCCGCAACTAAGCCATACTTGGAATATGAGGAAACTGCAACAAGGAACACGTTTCAGATATAGCCTTCAATGGTTCCTGCCGCCTATCCACCATATTGCCCGGAAGTTCACGTCCTCCTGAGAACTCCTTTCTATGGCCAGTAGAAAGAGAAATGAAGACAGAAGGCATCCCTGTCTTACTCCTGTTCTTATTTCAAATGCTTCTGTAAGCTGTCCTTCATGCACCACACTACATTTCGTTCCTTCATACATTGTTTTTATCAGGTTAATAAACTTTATAGGGATTCCGTAATGACTCAGCAACTTCCAAAGCATTCTTCTGTCTAAACTATCAAATGCCTTTTCGTAATCTATGAATCCAATATAAAGTGGGGATTTTAGTTCTAGACTTTGTTCAACTATTATATGTATATATATATATATATATATATATATATATATATATATATATATATATATATATATATATATATATATTTAAATCAACGTAATTTAAAACTTGAAGTTCAACAAAATTATATATGCCCAAATGAATTTAATATAAAACTATTTTCTTATATAAAACACTACATTCACGTACGGCAAAAATAAAAAAGTCTCAATTTTTGTTTATAAACTGATAGCTCGTAGTGCTGCTATTTCTTGACAGTTGAAATGCCTATGTGCCTAAATTATTTAAAAAAATGCCGCATAACCTAGTTATAAATAGTTAAGGAAGTTCCAGTATACAGACAGTTTCACTTTCACTTTCTGACGCTTCTTATTGGCTAGAGCTAAAAGTAACCCATGAAACCGCATTAGTGTAAAAGATACCTTAGGGAATCAATCGAGGAAGAGGTATGTACTACTATCTATCTATTGTCGAGCCGAAGACGGTACATAGGGCAGAACTACAATTTCAAAAACAGAAACCTTGCGTGCCAAAGTGGCACTTATTGCAGAAATCACTGCTGTAAAATATATGGCACTGTTTCCATAACAATACTTTTTACAATGACAGCTAGTCAAGCGATCGATCAACCTCCTTAATCGTCTCTCACGACATGCCTGGAAGGTAACAGTGTCACTAACGATGTACTACGGCACTCAGAGAAAAAGACAAATAAACAACAGAAAAAAAAAACAATATATGGTCCAAAGCAGGATCGAACCCGTACTCCATGGCACTGCGCCTTGCCACGAGAAGCCGAACGTTTAGGAACATTGCCACTCAGATAACTTAAAACTATTGTGAACAATGTCTTACGCGAAGGCGTTCTCATGCTATAGCATAGGGTTACGATCACAGCTCGGGAATAAATTATATTTCTGTACTTTCCTATTAAGTCAAGTATCTCCCAGTAGAGCTGAATACTTGTGTTGCAGACAAACATTTATTGGACGAAACTGCACGAATAGTAGTTTCCAGTGGTTTTATACTGGAGACAAATAATAATAAATTATTATTATTGTAGAGGGAAACTTCCGAGGCGATAATTCAGGGAATCAATCGAGGAAAGAGGTATGTACTACATCACTCAGAAAAAAGACAAATAAACAACATTAGAGAAAAAACAAAGAACAATATGTGGTCTGAAGCAGGATCGAACCCGTACTGGTATGGCTAGCGAATTTAAATCAGCTGCAAATATTACTTTATGTTTGCCTACTGAATATAATGTATGTGTTTATTTATTATGTCAGTGGTAGCCCAGACCCTAAAACCAGTATACGCCACTGACTTCTATGTACTTTTCAATCAATGTTCTCATGCTGAATATGGCTTCTTTTGTCCCACTGTTTTTTTTTTTCTGAATACAAATTGCTGCTCATCTAATTCAGTATTAATTTTATTCTGAATCCTTCCCTGTATAACTTTTAGCAAAACTTGTGTTACCTGGCTCATTAGGCTTATTGTTGTAAAAACACTGCATTGAAACTGCGCCATTCTTTTTTGGGTTCTTCTACTTCTTCTCCTTTCCTTCCTCATCTGCCTTTCAGCGTCTAGGGGAGATATAATTTGCGGTCTTTTGCTCTTCTGTTCGCTTCTGCTGCTGTTATGTTTCCTAGTGCTTCTAATATTCCATCGACCCATCTTTTTCGTAGTCGACCCTTGGGTCTGGTGTTCTCACAATGTTTCTTGAAGGCTCGTTGTGTTGTGTTTTGTTCTTTCTGCCTTGACACGTGGCCAAACCATTTTATCTGTTGTTTCCTTATATATTCTATGGCGGGGGCTATTCCTAGTTTCTTTTCTCATTTCTTCATTTCTGATCTTATCTCTCAGACTGTTTCCTGCCATTCGTCTAACACATTTAATCTCTGTAAAGGTAATTTTCTTATTGTTCTTGCATCTAGGGTCCAGGTCTGGCATTGGTAGCACAACGTTGGGATGAAGATTGTATTGTATAGTGCTCGTTTTGCCTCCAGATTTATTTCCTTGTTGGACAATAGTGGTGATAACTGTCCAATGATTTAACAAGCCTTGTTGCATCTTGATTCTATCTCTGCTGTTTGAGAATTATCATTTGTCATTAGACTTTCTATGTATCTGAATTCCTCTACTTGTTTTAGTTGTCTGCCTTCTATAGTTATGTTGATGTTCTGTTTATTTTTGGCGACATTCATGACTTCTGTTTTGTTGATGTTAATTTTCATGTTGTATTTTGTGCCTGAGATGTTGAGTCTTTTTTAGGCAATGCAATGAAAGTTGATGTTTTTAGTTCACTTGGTATGTATCCTGTATGGTATATGTCATTGCACATGTCTGTGATCTCTTCGATGCCAAAGTCTTCTAGTGCCTGTATCATTTCTATCTGTATATTGTCAGGTCTGCTGTTTTTCCCGTTTTCATTGTTTTTGTAGTTTTTTTCCGCTGCAGATTTTAAGATTTTATAGCTGGACGTACATCTGTAAACAATGGTTTTTGTCCCTTTCGACATGAAATAATTCTGTTATACATTCCTGCCATCTATCTATTATATCTTTGTTGTCTGTTAGCATTCTTCCTTCTTTGTTTGCAACACATCCGCTTCCGATCAGCTTTTTTGTTTTTATTAGTCATTATCTTTATTTCTGTGTGCATCCCTCTTAAATTTTGTTTACTTTCCATAGTTTCGACTTGTAGACATCTTTGGTTGAGTCAGTCTTCTTTTGCCTTTTTGCACATTTTGCATATTTCATTATCAATTTGGTATCATATGGTGTCAGTTATCCATTTTTGTTTTATGTTCCTTTCCTTTTTGGGTAAGGTGTCACAGGATTCTTGAATGCTGTTCTTTATACATTGCCATTTGGTTGTAACTTTTCCTTCAGGATTTTCTTTTCTGTACTGCTCAATGCATTTTTCTAGCAGCTTCTGATATGTGTTCTTTACCTGTATTGTAAGTTTCTTTAACATCTTTTTTATTTAAAGCTGTTATAGCTAATGGTATTGATGAATTAGTCCTTTGTTTCTCTTTAGTTTGATTTTCATTTTAATCATTACAGGATTGTGATCTGAATTAAGAAATTCTCAAAGAGGCCAACACAAAAAGGGAACTCCTAAAAAACATCAGAAAGAAACAATCAACATTTTTTCGGGCACATCATGAGAAGAGGGAAGTTGGAATACTCTCAGTTACAACTGACAAAATAAAAGGGAAAAGAGATCGCGGACGACAAAGAAAAAAATACTGGATAGATTGGTGTCATGGCATGGAAAACAGTCAACAGCAGAACTGATACTATGCATTGTAGATAGAAGATTGTGGAAGGACACAATCGCCTACGCCAACCGGTATAGCACATGATGATGAAGATCTGAATTAATATCTGCTCCTGAATATGTTTTGGCTTTCTTGACGCTGTTACGGAATCTGTATTTTATCATTATGTAGTCTATTTTATTCCTCTTTCTATCTCCAGGGCTTTTCCATGTGTATATTTTCCTTTTCTCTTGCTCAAAGAAGGTGTTACATATTATTGCATTTTTTCTTAATAAAATTGTATTAATCTTTCTCCTTTGTCATTTCTTTTTCCTAAACCATGATTTCCTATAATGGTCTTATATCTAACTTTTCCTACTTCAGCGTTCATGTCACCCATTACAATCAAGATGTCTGAAGATTTCACTTGCTTCATAACTTTATTTAGATCTTCACAGTATGCTTCTATTTGTTCATCTGTATAGTCTTGAGTAGGTGCGTATGTCTGTATTATTGCTATGTCAAATGGTTTTGCCTTCATTTTTAATAGTATAATCATATTATTGTATGTCCTGTAGGTATTTAAATATTTTTGTAGCTCTCGTTTTATTATTATTCCTACTCCTCGTTGATGTTATGTTTTGACGCGAGGTCAGAGTCCTGATGCGGGAGGTCACGGTAAACTCCGGGCGGTGGAGCGGCGGTGGCGAGTGGCAGCTGGAGGTATACTCACATATGGGAAAAAAAATATTCAACACTACACAGTTTTGTGCGCCTCATGGCACGCCATTTTCACAGACAACAACGCATTCAATGCAACAGTATGAACGATCATGATGGTCACTTGCTGGAACGTGCGCTGAACGGATAAGGCAGTGCCTCGCCTGCAGTGAAGCCATTCCGTTCTAAAAGCAAAGTCAAAAGGTCCATGTTGTGCAACTTTTCTTAAGTTAATTTGTATTTGTCCATGTTGCTATGATGTCATTGAGGAACAAAACCAACAACACAGTTTGAAGATACTTACAGTTGACAAGATCACGTCTGATAACCGGCCGTATGCTAATCTGAAGGTCTGTTGTTTGATGTGCGACGGGATAATCTGACGATGAACTGTGTGTCTATATGTTCGGAATTGGAGTCAACAACGATGGCCTAGCATCATCAAGCGCTATACATTTTTTTAAAACATACGACGATCATCATTTTCAAGAGGACATGAATATCCATGGTATATGGTGGATAGGCGGTGGGAATAATTTCAATTGATGGCTATGCATGAAAAGTGTTCCTTGTTGTAGTTTCCTCATATTCCAAGTCCGGCTTTTTGCAGGAGCTACTGAGTTAAGTGCTCTGTGCACACTGTGAGTTGTGTGTCTCATCCGTTTTGATCATGTTTCGATATTCCAATTGTTTAATGATGAGTGATGATATTGTATGACAGGGAACAGTTGGCTGTGTTCACTTTCTGCGCGGTTTTGCCTTATGTCTTTTGGCGTGTGCTGAGACTTCTACGATGGGGACTACAGTTACCTTTCTTTGTTTGGGAGATGAGATATTAATTCGGATGATTACGCTGGCACGCCGGTTGAGCAATTATGGATTTTAATTCGTTTGCAGTGATACCGGGGCCTTCCATAACCAAATAACCAAATAACTTGAATATATAAATGTATATTTATCGACTTGTATGTATCCACTTTATTTCCATCTTTATTCTGATATGCCTAATATATCTATGTTTAATCGTTCTGCTTCTACCATAAGATTTTCTAATTTTCCTTCTTGGTATTAAAGGTCCTAACATTTCATGTAGTTATTTTTAGCTTGTTCATAAGGCACATGATGGTGATGAAATATCCTCAGATGTCAAATGGGAGACTAAAGTAACCGACATGTTCCCCCACATCAACAAGTACATATTAACTGATAGCAGAAGCGTCAACTTCCGATGGTTGGTACCGGTAAATAATAAATAAACTTTACAAACAAATATCTACACTTAATCTAAACAACAGTAGTACAATAATACAAATAGTAGGAGTGCGGGCGGTATTTATTTACAATAGATTATGAGTTCATTGATACGGCAGTTTAGTTAAAACTGAAACAATTTATGTTATGATTGATTATTAATTAATATTGAAATAGATAAAAGATAAAATAGTTAAATATAATATAAAATAAAAATATAATTTATTTTATTATTTTTTATTATAATTTAATAATTAAATATGAAATAACGAATTCGATAATACAATAAACAATCTATAAAATAGTAATTATAAACAATCATACAATGTCATTGATCTTTATCTTCTCACCATTTTATTTAGACGATATTATAATTATCATTATCGGATATAGATATAATAGCGTCTTGTCTAGTTTAGTTCTTTCTGCTCAGACTCAAGAGTAACGTCACCTTAAACTTAGACTTTATTTGGTCCTTCTCTACTCTGTGATTAGAAAACCACTCATCTGAATAAGGGCTACTGTGTGTTTGGTAGGGTTACGACCCTACTAAAATCCTATCAATATTCATAGACCTACCAAAGAAGTCTGGGGCAATTGAATACAATGATCATCGCACAATATAAGCCTTATGAGTTACATGACTAAGATATTAATAAGAATCATCAATCAAAGAGTGCGAAACAAAGTCAGTCCAAAAATTAGTGATGAACAGTGTGGTTTTGGTAGAATTAAAAGAACGATCAATCATCATAAGATCTTTAAGTCGAAAGAGCCATTGAGGTGAAAACAGATCTATACCTATGTTTCATAGATTATACCAAAGCATTTGATAAAGTAAAGCATCAAGAAATAGTCACAATTTTAGAAGGCATAAATGTAGACAGTAAAGATCTAGGAATAATAAAGAACATTTACTGGCAACAAACAGTGGCCACAAGAAATGGAAATAAATAATAAATTGGGAATGTTTCAACAAATAAAACAGGGTGTTAGACAAGGTTGTGTGCTGTCACTAGATTTATTTAATATATATAGTGAGATTATTTTAAGATCCCTAAAGGATGTGCCTGGAATAACAATTGGAGGTCATAATATAAATAATCTGAGGTGTGCTGATGATACAGTCTTAATTACTAAGAGTGAAAATGAGTTACAAGAAATTTTAGACATAGTGAAGAAAAGCAAAAATAAAGACTCAGCCTTAGTAGCAAAAAAATAGAAGTAATGGTAGCAGCAAAGAAAAAGACATCATCACAGTGCACAATAAAGACAAATGGGACAATATTGAAACAGGTAAATAAATTTAAATATCTGGGAACAATGTTAACTTCAGATGGTAGATATACAACAGGGGTGAGATGCAGAATGGCTCAGGCAAAAGCAGCTTTCTAAAAAATGAGGAAGATACCGTACAATTCATTTTTGACAAGAAAACAAGAGTTCTTAAATATTATGTAGAGTCAGTCTTAACGTATGGATGTAAATCAGGGACAATAGGACAACAGACAAGAAAATCACTGAAGTCTGTAGAAATGTGGTTTTACGAAAGAATATTGAGAATACCATGGACAGCTAAGAAGAGTAATGAAAACGTTCTGAAAGAGGCCAAAGCAAAAAGAGAGCTAATTTCCAAAATTAGGAAGAAGCAATCATAAATTTTTGGCCATGCAACAAGAAGGGAACAGCTGGAATGGCTGGAATGTATTGTGACAAATTCGAAAATTGAGGGATGAAGAGATAGAGGGAAGCAAAGAAAAAAGATACCAGACAGCTTAAGAGAATGGTTTGGCAGAAGGTTAACAACAAAAATGATAAATAACTGTCGAGATCAAAAGTTGAGAGACATGATGATCTATGCCAGCAGGCACAGTACTTCATGATGATGTAAAATCTAACCCTAAACCTTATTGAAAAAAAAAATTAGGTAATTTACGAGTTTTGTGTCCCAAATTATTTCTGCACAGATTAACATCTTCATGCACTTTATTCGGTCTCTAGCCCTGAACCTTGTTGAGAAAATAAAATTAAGTGCACAAAGAACTAGAAACAGTTGATAATTTAAGTCTGGTCAGTGAGGGGAGATCGCTCGTTTGGTGGAAATAATTTGAAATACTAACCTCATAAATTACCAAACATTAAATGCACAAAATTAGAAGCTGTTAATACATTCAAATATATGCAGCCAATGAGAGGAGATAACATGTTTAAAAGAAAGATGCTAATCTAGGATTTTACCTTTATTAAAGTTTTTTTAAATAATGTATCACAACAAAACTACAGTAGTTCTCAAATAACTTAAAATTATTTTAGGGTTAAGTTTATAGTTTATGACTTTATCCTTGCATTGTTTCTTTTTTCTCTACAATTAGGAGTCTGATTAAAGTGCAATATTACTCAAGGGGAAGTTACTCTTCCAAACTTTTATTTATATGACTAAACTAGGGCTTTACTTTATTTAATTTTATAATACGAGCACCTATGAACATGTTCGGTGCCCAGTGATGATAATTCACCAATAATTCAATACATTCATGACGTCCAGCATTTTCTCTATATTCATTCATACACTTTCTTCTTGGGCCAAAGAATCACTTAGGGTGGAAGCCATAATTCTCAGTGACTGACAATTTGGTGCTAGTTCATGTAGGTCTTGGTTGTTTCCTAGTCCTATAATTGAGCCTTCTATAGTAATTGTTCTTCATAGTGGTTCTCTTGGTCTGCCTTGTTTTCCAGAAAGTTTCCACTTGAATATCAGATAGGGAAGTCTTTTCTTCATTCATTTTTAGCACATGACCAATGTATTTCCATTATCTTCTTACAAAGCTCAACATGTATTCTTGTTTTGATTTGTCTCTGATCAATTTGTTTGAAATGTATTTTTTCCAGCTTTTATTTGAGATCCAACAGAGACATTTGTTTTCAAAGGCATTTAATTTCCAATCTAAAGTTTTGGTAGATTTCCAGCTCTCACATCCATATGTTAGCACTGGTATCACACAGGAGGTAAACAGTTTCAATTTTGTTCATTTACTAAGATCTTTGGATCTCCAGATGTTCATCAGTTTGTTGAAAGCATTTACTGCTAGTGCAATGTGTATCATGATTTCTGATATTATGTCTCCATCACTGGATATTTTGTTACCTAGGTAGGTACAATTTGTAACTTTAAAAAATTTCATTGTTAATTGTTATATTAGAGGCTATGTTGGTAATATCCTGGAGTTTCGTTTTGGTCGTATGAATCTGGAGGCCTGTTTGACTAGAAATGTTTTGGAGTCATTCTATTCTTTTTTAGCATCAGGATGTGTTAAGCTCATTCATCATAATCATTGTGTGCCGTCTCTGCATCGAAGGTTGGCTACCGTGGAGCGCCATTCCATTCTGTCTCTTGCTTTGATGGTGCAGGTTGTCATATAGGCTGACTTGTCCATCTTTTGATGTTACTTGTCCATGTTAGTCTTGGTCTGCCTCTGCCTCTTTTACCTTGTATTTTCCCTTTCAATATTACTTTTAGTAGTCTGCTGTGTCTTTTAACACGCTCCAAAAATCACATTTGTTTGTTTGAATTTTTATTTTAGTAGTTCTCTTTTCATTTTTAGCTGCTTTAAGACTTCATTTGTTTTCTTTTCTTTCCATCCAATTTTACATATTCTTCTATAAATCCACATTTCAAAGGCTTCAATGTTCTGTTCTATTTTCTTGTCTAATGTCCATGTTTCTGCACCATACAGGAATGTTGAGAAGATATAACATTTTGCTATTCTTAGTTTTAGCTCCAGTGTTACTTGTTTTGATGTTAGTATGTTGTTCATGGCGTTAAAATTACTTTTTGCCATTCCTATTCTTTTGTTTATTTCAGTTTTACATTTTCCATCACTGGTTATAGTATGTCCAAGGTAGTTGTAGCTCTGAACTGTCTCCAGGTCTATTCCTTCAATTTTGATATCCACTTGTAGGTTTTGAGTATTTTATTTTCTATATTTGGAGAGTTGAGCTTAAGAATGGCAAATCATCTGCAAAGTCAAGATCTTCCAAGAGTTTATTGTCAATCCATTTAATGCATAATTGTCTATCTTCTATTGATTTTTGCATGGCTCAATCAATGACAATTGCGAATAAAAGTTGTGACATGACTGTTTCAACTGTGAACCAGTCAGTGTTGCTGTATACAACTTTCTTAATATGTATTCATGTTTGGTTTGTTCTCATATTGTTTCATTTGGTTTTAGATCTGTTCAATTTATGAATAAAAGTCTTCAGAGGCCTTTATTTTCAAAGGCAATTGATCTCTTTTCTAGAGCTTAAATAGATTTCCTGCTCTTGCATCCATATGTTAGCATGGGTATTACAGAAGTGTTGAACAACTCTTTCTGTTGTCTTTTTTTCTGCTTAATCTACAAGGGTGAGGGTTAGTTATCAAGAGATGCATGGACATCAGACAACTCCATAAGTGATCAGATCATCTTCTCATTTACAGTGTAGAGACACACACAACCCCAGTTTTTGTTTATAAGATGGTTAATTCCATATTTCTTATGTTGATTGTTGTACTAGGTATCTAGAGGTTTCCATTTTCAAGGCCATTGCCAGTGTATGGAGTTTCATGCATTTGTACAGAAGCCATCTAAATGTTCTGCTAGTAGGTGGCATCAGTTGGTGAAGTATACAAAAGTGTTGAATGAATAACTTTACTTTTGCTATTCTTAGTTAAAGCTTCCATGGAATTTATTTAGATTTCCTTCTTCTTCAACATTTATTCTCCTGTGCTCAACATTTAATGCAAAAAAGGCAAGCTGCCACTATGAATTTAGACATCATTTGTACTCTGTACTTTGTCTGTATGATTTAGATTTAGATAAAAACGTGTTATTAAAGATGCTTTTATTTTTGTCATTTCTTGTTTTTGTGTGTGTATTTCTGCCTTCTAATCTCCATTGCTAGATATATTTTTATACTGTATTCTTAGTCCTCAAGATTTTTTCAGTTTGTGCTTATATTGACTTGCAGTTTATTTTAATGTTCTTATTCACTGAAAGCTTGACCACTACTTCTCTTCATTATTTGCTGTAAAAAGATGTTTGATGAGCTTAGATGCACTATGTTGTCATTTACAGCAGGTTGAGATATTTCGCGCCTTTTGGTTCAATACATCCGACTTCAGAGTAGCATTTTTGGTACTGGGTTGTTTGTCTTCTTCAATCCTCACTTTCGTGGCCAGATTGGTTAGATTGTTTCCAAGTGCACCATTGGGAGGTATAGTAGGATCTTTATCAATTGTGGTTTAATAATCATGATGCTAGCTCAGCTATGAGTCGCTGATCACTTTTAGCCTAGATGCTGCTGGGTATCTTCCCCAATTTTTTTAAGCTAATGTCTGTGCTTTGTCTCTGTTTATTACTATAATACTTTCTTCATTTTTTGTACTTATAACAGCTTTTCTTAGACAATGCAATAAATATATATTGATATTCTCAGTTTCTATTGTATACATCCTGTGCTAGCTATATATATCTTCAAGATTATCTCAATTAAACTCTCTATTTGCCAGCTGTCAGGAGATTAGCAAGTTTTTAATTTGATATAAGGTTCTAAAATTGGGTGAACCTATTCATTAATCAATACAAATTGTGAACAATTGGACAATACACAAGAAATTGTTGGAAGCCACAGATGTGTGGTTTTATAACAAAATCTTGAGAATATCATGGACAACTGAAAAGAAGTAAGGAAGGTGTTGTAAAAGAGACCAAGTGAAAATAAAGCTTATTTCCAGCATCAGATGGAAATGATCATCATTTTTTGGCTTCATTATGAGAAGAGGAACTGGAAAATATTGTGACAAGAAGAAAAAGTGAGGTTTTTTTTGAGAGAGAAAAGATTCAAGACAGCTTAAGAGAGTAGTTTGGTAAGAAGTCAACAACCGAACTGATAAACAGCTGTAGACAATAGACATAACAAGTTGGGGAGAAACATCACCTTCGCCAACAGGCACAGTACTTGATGATGATGATTTATAGACCTCTCATTATTCTTTTTAAGGTATGCTGGATCAGAGTATTGACTTATGAAGTTTAGATTTTGGTCAAATTTGTCATGTTGTTCAGCCATGTTTTGCAGAAGGTGGTAATACATTTCCTATTTTATTTACAAGTTCTTTTCCAGAGGACTGTTTGAAACTTGCATCTGTAAAGATAAATAGGTTTCATGTTTGTTTACAACGTAGTTTTATCTCTTTCCTGGAGGTCACATTTTTCTATTGTTTCCTGAATGTGTCTCATATTTGCCATAAACTTTGCTATTTCACTCTCTGAGCCTTTGCTTATGCATTTTGTACATTAGTAATGAGTATTATTGTACTACTTCTCCCATTTCACTCAGCAATTTAACAAGTCAGCTTAGATTACTGTGGAGGCTATGTACAGGCAGTATTCATGAAGTCATATATGAGAATGATAGTGAGAGTCCAACCAAATAGGAGCCAGACCATCTGCAAGGGTTATCCTTATAAATGTGGTAATCTCTTGCCATGAAAAAAACTATTTCTCTCTCTCCACCCTAACACCTCATTTACATATTTAAAGCACATCTATTATGGAGTGTAATTATTTGAATCCCTGAATGAAAGAGAATATTAATATTAACAATAAACATCATCAAAATACAATACATTTTCAATACTTTTTCACGTTGCTGATGACTAAAGAGAACTTTTGTTGTGTTTACAGATGGTTCCCAGTTTTAATGCAGTCTGCTTTGCTACTGATACAATACAACAGCTGAATATTATTGTTTTATTTACAGGTGATCCTTCAATTGAACTAAACAACTGAAGCTTGAGAGATCAACAATTTACTTTCTCAAATTTTTACTCAAGAAGAAGAAGAAAAGAAATGTTGGCTACTGAAAGGCAAAGGCGGCAGAATGCAGGAAGCAAGATGGGGAAACTCTTGGAAGCAGAAGATGAGGATGACTTTTACAAGACAACATATGGAGGCTTTGATGAAGTAACTGATACACTGTATTGAGTGTATTTTGACTATTTTTGCAAATATTATTTATCATTCTTCCCTTTCTGATACTGTAAATTGTGTCAGATGGAGTATTGTTTTTATTGATTTTATGATCAACTCTCATCATTAGCTTTTAATGTTCCTTGTGGAGCACAATTTTGTCTTCAACAAATGTAGTCTACCTTTTTAAGCCTTAGACAAACTTTTCCAGTTATGTCAAAATCCTCATGTTCCAAATATCTGTTTAAGGATTTTTTGGCTTCTGTTTTTTAATACAATGTAATACTCAACCTTTCATTGTATACATCATGCATGATAGATTCAAGTGTTACATCCTTAGCTTTCTTATTAAACTCCAGCTTTTGGGGGACTGGATGGTCTAGAAGTAAGCCACCAACTTCTAATAGGAAGGTCTTGGGTTTGAATTCCACTACATTTGGTGGTAATTTTTCACTTTGAATGCATGGTTTCTTCATGGCTTTACTCTCCCCTTTTCTCTGGGTAGTGGGATCTGATGTCTAGGTCTTATGGATAACAGCGAAAATAGACAGTTCATGTGCACTTGGACACTGTCCTAGGCAGTTAAGTCTAAAAGAGTAGGCCAAACATAGCATTTTTTTTTTTTCAATTAAAATTGTATCTATTTCTGTTAAATGTTAAAGGTTATCTGTGAACACATAAAGAATATGGTGATGGTTTCCTCATTTCTTCCATGACCTTGGTGCTTAATGGGATATGTGGTCAGTATCATACTAAATTGATCCACTTTGTCAGAAAAAATTATCTGGTACCTATTTTCATAGATTGGATAAACTCTAAAGCCATGGTGGTTGAAAAACAAAAAAATTAAAAGTAAAGTACCCCCGTCATGCCAAATGGCATATAGGGAATATGGTGTTAGTGACCATAAATTTTACAGACCTTCGGCACATGATTTTTGGGGTAATGTGGTCGGCATTACGCCCGTGCCGCTTTACTTTCCCAGAAAAGAATCCAGTACCCATTTAAGGCTGAGTGAACCCGGAAGCCATCGGTTGGGATCGAACCCTACCTCTTGTCCTTTGTAGTCCAGTTCACTAACCACTGAGCTATCGCGATTCCGGTTGAAAAACAAAGTTAACCACATTTTAGAGTAGAACACAGACCACCTGGTTAACAGATAAGTGCGGTACTATGTCATAAGGCAAGTCAGTTGCATGGTCTATGCTTATGTTTTTGCAATTGTGTCCTGATTCTTACCTTAATACTGCACCCCAGCTGACACAGTCAGTCATTGGCAGGCTGGATCTTGGTTTGACATAGTTTTACTTCTTATAGGTTGAGTATTGATCTAGGCTGTTGATTCCATTCTGCCATTGGTTTCAATGAAGGTAGTAAATACAAGTTATGCTATTGTTCAAAAGTGAGTGTAAATTATGCTTGCACCCATCAGTGAGTTTAGTTATATCTGAGACACCTCTGATTACTTTTTCTAGCTGTTAATGATTCATTCACTAATTTACCTTATAAAGATGAATGTTTATAAAGTTTTAGTATACGTTATAATAATATGTTAATCTCACCTTTCAGGAGGAAGAGGATAAAGACTACAACTCATCTCAGTCAGACTCTGATGATGTCATTGATTCAGATTTTAGTATAGATGAGAATGATGAAGTTAAAAGCGAAGAGGATGAAGATGGAAAGCCAAAGAAGAAGAAAAAAGGGGTCAACACTAAAGCTTACAAGGTAGAAAAATAATTTTGTTAGTGTACTTCTATATAAATAATATCCGGATCAATTCATTTTAAAATGCAGTTCTAAAATATGTCAACATGAAATCCAGTAATTTGTTTATCCAATTTGATTTTACTATCCTATTGTTACAGTTTTGACCTGTTAGACAAGAGATTTATTACATTTAGACAGTTGCAACAAAAAATATTATAAGGGTCACAGAACTGAGTAGTATAGACTATAGACAATAAAATAAGTTAAAGACAGCTCTCTTAAAAGAAGAAACAAATTTGTTTGTAGCTTCAATAATGATTGAAAGAATAATCTCAATAAATGGAGATATACTTGAAACAGTCAAAGAACTCAAATATCTTGGTTCCATTGTCACTAGTGAAGACTTGCAAACAGAAGTATTAGTTAGAATTGCACCGGCAATAGCAGCCCTGACGGGACTGAACAAGATATGAAAAAGCTTCTGATTAATACAAATGGTAGTGTTGTCTCTGTTTCTATATCTATATACCTGTGAATGCTTGCTGTTGATCATGAAAAAAGAAAATGTATATCTATGACCTTTGACAACTTGATAGACGGTTGGTAGCAAACAATGATGGTTTATCAGTGGTTTGGTAATATTAGTGTATTGTGCTGGATGCTGTTTTACAGTGCCAGGCCTTCTCTCCTGAACTGAGCCTTTTGTGTTCTGAATTTGACATCAACACTACCTCAAATGTTGTGCTGTATTTTATTTTTGTTCTCCATGTGCTATAATTTGATGCCAGATTTTCCCTTTTTTTCATTGATAGAGAATTCACTCAAGAAAGTCCTGCAAACATCCTCAGTATCCCAGCACTGATCAGCCCTTTGGTCTCTTTTCTTCCCTAAATTTGTCATACAATAGTTGTTTGGGAATACAATTGTCTGCCATTCTTCTCCCATAACCCAACCACCTTAGTGTCTGACCTCTAAGTGTTGCCATGATGGATGGGAGTTTGGCTTGTTGTAAGACAATAGAGTTGGTTACCCTGTCCTGCCATTTGGTGTTCATTATCTTGCAAAGACAAGACACATGAAACCTGTTTAACCTTCTCTCCTGCCCTGCATAAGTTGTCCAAGTTTTCAATTCATATAGAAGTGTGCTAAGCGCACAACTTTGGTAAATTAAAATCCTAATTATATGTGTCATTTTGGTGTTGTCTATGCTTAAGTTTACCAAATGTTGAAGCTGCCTTTCTGGTTCTGGTATTTATCTCTTTGTCAAGTGAGACAGTGTTTGTGACCATAGAACTGAGGTAGGTGAACTTCTGTAAAGATTCAAGAGGTGTGTTATTTAATGTTATAGTTATAGTTATGGCTACACCCTGTTGAAGCACCACCGTCTTCTGGGCATTTATTAATGAGGATAAGCCACATAATCCAGCTAGATTGTCAATCATTGACTGCAGGACAGTTTCATTCTGAGTAATAAGTGCTGCATCATCAGCGAACAGAAGCTATGGTCTCAGTTTTAAAGTTTGCTCTCACCCGTGTTAGATTAAATAAGAAGCCATCAGATCCTGTTTGGAAGTAGATGCCTCCAGAGATGGCTTCAAAGCATTAGGGCAGCAAAAAAGATTCTGAATAGGATAGGGATAAGGACACATCTCCATTTGACTCAACATTTCACAAAGAGGAGTTTAGGCACAGGAATTGAGATAATATAGAAAAAAAACTTGAAAATATCTTGTGTAAACCATGTGGCTGGTAAGGAAATGTGAAAAAAAGGAAAAAAAAAAACTTAACGATCCACAAGACCAATTAAAGACTTGCTGTTATTATAAAAGAAAGAAAATGAAAATGGTATGGAAATGTTTCAAGGTCTTTATGTCTTGCTAAGACTATTCTTAGGGGCACAGTACCAGACAAAAGAAGACAAAGCAGACAGAAGAAGAGGTGGGTAGACAACATTAGAGAATGGTCAGGATTAACTTTTGTCACTTCTTAGAATGCAGCTTTTAACCATGAAAGTTGGAAGAAAATTATGAATTGTCATCAAGACCATCAAGGTTATGAGACTAATGAATTGGCCAAGGTTTTTCTGTAACATAACTTGTTAGGTATACATCTGGTTTGACTGGAAAACCATCAGTAAAAGTAAAAGGTTTTATCTATGTCTGTCGTGTTAGTAACAATATTCTACAACGAACAGCACATTTTTAGGTGACATGGTTTGTATGGCACCAGTCTGCTTTTACTTCCTAGAAACTCATCTTTAGAAGCTGGATGAACACCAAAGCCTTGTTGGCCCAACAAAAATTTACTGTGGGGATAGAACCTGGATCATTGTGATCAGTAGCATTTGCATTAACCATTCAGCCACTCTGGTGGAAACATTTTACATTTTGTTTGAGAAGATAACACTTAAGTCACATTCAAGGCCTACTAGAAATAGAAAACTAAAATATGTAGTTTGATAAGGGTAAGAAGAATGCATGCACAGTGGACGAAACAGATTAAGTGACAAGTGATAAAAGTAGAACAGATAAAATGTTATGTTACTAAAGTTCATATTAATAGCAAAAGAACAAAGAATATCTCTGGCTTGACCAAGTGGACCCTTCATAAACATTATATTTTTAGTTCTTGGTTGCATCCATAAAAGTAAGTAAATTACTCCCGTCACGCCAAGTGGCGTATAGGGAATATGGTGTTAATGACAATAAATTTTACAGACCCTTGGCACATGATTTTTGGGGTAATGTTGTCGGTATTACGCCTGTGCCGCTTTACTTTCCCAGAAAAAAATCCGGTACCCATTAAACCGGAAGCCGTTGCTTGGGATCGAACCCTACCTCTTGTCCTTTGTAGTCCAGTTCACTAACCACTGAGCTATCATGACTGGTTGCATCCAAGTTCCCTCTAACTTGTCCCATTACTGAACAGAACATTTTACACCTTGAACAAAAATATTTCACATTCAGAACTGGTAACCATTCAAACTTTCATGGAGCTTATCCAGCATGTGTTTTCAATAAAAATATTACTTTTGTGTTGAGTGCTGTATTAAAATCTTTATTAGGTACCTTGTAGCTTCCAGTTCAATAAATTTTGGAATTTAAGGAATGATAAATGATCAATGAAAAGTATCAATCCTTCCTGACCGTGATGTAGCAAGTTGCTAGATTGATATTGGATTTTATCTGTTGGACAAATTATAAAGTCATTATGTTACTATTTATGTGAGTCCTTGCTGACTTAGAGGTTTAATTCATTTGCATGCAAAGGTTCCAGGTTCAAGCCTACTTTTTTTTTTTCATTTTTTAAAAGTGATGTACCAGTTTTTTAACACTTTGTCGTTTTAACATGAGGATATCCATTTTATCTGAAATATGTAAAACTGGCATACTACACTCACGGAGACAGACAACACAGAGCTATAGCCTAATTTAATTACAGCAGATTAATATATTCGTTACTTAGGGGTTTAACATGATGTGGGCAGGCCTTTCTTTTTTTTTTTAATAAATACATTTTTTTTACATTTTAATACATTTATAAATACATTATTATATATATATTATAAATACATTTTTTTAATAAAAAAAAAGTGAAATAGAAGTGAGAAAAAAAATTGAAAATTTATCTAAAACACAGGGTTTGTTAGTGACAAACATACACGACATTAATGGTTTTCTATTATGTTATAATGCCAGATATAATGGTTTTCTATTATGTTATAATGCTTTGTTAGTGACAGTTTGCTCAAGGAGTAGGAAAAGAGATTAAATGAGAGAATTAAACAAGTTTTAGCAGAAATAATTGCAGAAAATAAATTAAAATCCACAAAATGCTGTTCCTTGGTTTCTGGCACTAGCTACTTGAGCTACAATTTGTGGCACAAAATATGTTAAATAAGTTTTCACCACTGTCCGTTCGCTGTAGACCTTTAGGGTCTCTCAGATGTAGATATCAGCCAATGAACATTGGAAATACATGTGAGTTGATATGACATTGCTATTTTGGTGGTGGCAGTTTTTAAGTTTAACATGCAAATGAGAAATCATCATTGTTCACTAATGTATGCCCAACTTCTGATTTAAAAAAAAATGTTTTTAAAGGATGAAAATGTATGGTAACCAAAATAGTCAAATTTTGAAAATTAAAAATAAGTGACATTTTCATGCGTGCGGAATTATTTCAGCAACTGCACTATACTTCCAACTCTTCAGCAGTTCTAAATGCTTATTTTATTTAAATATAATCTAAGATATGAAATAAACACAGTTAGCTAACAGAGCTAAAGAGAATGCAAAATCACCAGTGTATAAATTACTGTTGTATAAAATGTATGAATTTCCGATTTATGTGATTTTGTTATATGAAGTGAAAAAGTGTGTATATGTGTACATATTGTAGGATCCAAAGGGAGACACAGAAAAGAAACCTCCTATAAAGAAACCAAGAACAGAAAAGCCTAGAGAAGCTCTATCATCAGTTCAAATCTACGTGTCTCCAGGTAGTACATTTTATGTTGTGCTGATGTTACCTCTTTTGCTCACTTTCTCTCTCTGTGTATGTGTATGTGTGTGACAAAGCGATAGATATAGAAAAAACCCATAATTTGTCACTTGTTTGGCTCATAGATGTGTACCAAGCTCTCATCCATAGTGATGATACACAGCATAAATGTTTCACCATCAGACTGACATGGACACAGAAGCTCCCAGCAAGCATTGGCCTTTCATTTCAGGTGTTAGTCTCTTGGTACCCATAGTGTGTACACTTTTAAGAGCTTCAAATATTATTGGCTGATCCAATGCTAATGTCCAATAGTGATACCACCTCTTTAACTGTGACATGCCAGTTTTTCTGTACCACTTCTCCACTCTGCAATGTTGTCTTAATGCTGGAGAGGAGAATTCTCCGCTCTAGTGATGCTGTTCTTACACTTCTTAGACTAACCATATGCTTGTGTACAACTCATACACCTGTCATGGAATTAAATTCTCACCTGTTGATGTATCTCTTAAGGTTTCATGACTTTGCTAACAAAAAAAAAAAGAATTGCTGAAAGCTTTTCTGCACTTGTTTGGTACGTTATTGTAAGGACACCACCACCCTGTCAAACTTTTCCTCAAGTTTATGTGTATGGGGGAGCCACGATAGCTCAGTGGTTAGTGAACTGGACTACAAAGGGCAAGGTGTAGGGTTCGATCCCAACCGACGGCTTCCGGGTTCACCCAGCCTTAAAATGGGTACCGGATTTTTTTCTGGGAAAGTAAAGCAGCACGGGCATAATACCGACCACATTACCCCAAAAATCATGTGCTGAATGTCTGTAAAATATAGGGTCACTAACACCATATTTCCCTATACTCCACTTGGCGTGATGGGGGTACTTTACTTTACTACTTTTTTGTGTGTATGGCAGCACCATCTATTGATAGCTCAAGATCACTGTCTTCATATACCAGATACACAATCAATTTTTAAAACAACTTGTCCATTTTCTCACTGAACCACCCTAGTGTGTATTATATATATATATATATATTTGTTGTGGTATAGTATGTTTGTATTTAATTCTTAATATATTTATTAATTAAATTCTTTACTGATAGGCATAAATCTTGTAATTTTTTGATATAATTAAAAATAAAAAATTCCTGTCGTGTATGTTAATGGTTTTCTATTATGTTATAATGCCAGAGATCATTCAGTAACATTATACTTTATCTTTCTCTGCCTCTTTAACACTTTTTATTCACATAGTTATTTTAAATTTACCATCAGATTGCTATATGTATGTTTATAGTTTTATTTTGTTACTTCTTCCATATCCGTTTTTGTCAGTCTACAATTAGTGCCTTCTTTGAATTAATTTGTTTAATGTACTGACTCCTGGACATACTATTTTTGTCTCCTTTAGTGATCTTCTAAATTAAATGTTAGCTTAATCATTTTTTATAAAAAAAATTAGAAGACATTATCAAGTTTTGTTTGATTCACATGTTCAAATTTTTCTTTATCAAAGAAAGAAAATCAGTGAGACGATCAACAGCTTTGAAATCAGAAGCAGCATTGTCAAGGCAGAAGCTGGACCAACAAAGAGACAAGATGCTAAAGGATATGGCAATAAAGAAGAATGCTTCTCACATTCGTAGAATGACTCAGGAGGAACTTCTAGAGGAAGCCAAGATCACAGAAAAGCAGAACATGAAAAGTCTAGGTAATGATTGTTGTTGCTGATATTAAAGCAGTTTGTTTTTTCATTTTCTTTCTGAATTTCAGCACAATTTTTGTTTCATATGAAATCATAGATACTGTTTTTGAATGTTACAAAAATAATAATTATGTGAGTAGCATAAATGCTAAGATCTATGTGTATTGCTTCTTCAATATTCAAATAATTGCTATACTTTCAGTATTTCTAAGATTGGTCAACTCTTTGAAAGGAAACTTAGCAATTTTAGTAGAGAATCCTCCATTTTGTTTTGGACATTTTAGAATTACTCTGTGTAAGATCGCAGCTGACCAAAAGCAGGGCTGATGTTGGATTATAATGTTGCCATTTTTAAAAGAAACTGTATGGCAGAAATGAAGCAGACAACAAACTTTATAGAACTTAGAATCTAGTCTGAATGAACATTGATGGCAGAGGAGAGCAAGAATAATTATAGTGTTGTGGTCTTTGTGAATAATCTTGACATATTCATTGAATCTATAGATGTTGGTGTGTTGTATATTGTGATGATGTGTTTGAATATCCAGTGCTGTTCTAGAGCTAGAAAAGGACTAGTTTTCTTATTTTAGCCAAGAACACCAGGCTACCAGTCTTGTTGCAGATACCATATTTAACCACCAAATATTTATTTGTTGTTTCCATATAATGAGGATGGACTAGCAAAATTGTGGGTAACTCACTTTTATGAGGAACATGTCCTCCAGGTAATCACCTATGAAAAATGGGTACCTTATCCTTGGTTGTGTGAAGGAAGGATATCTGGGACAGGACACTGGTCATTCTTACCCAATAAGTGTACTCAAGAGAAGTAGAGGCCCAACACTTTATCTCCATTAGCAGCAAATCTGTGAAATACCTTGACTTCAGATTACTGATCAATGTAAAAGCTCTTCTACACATAGACAAGTCATTTTTAAATCAATTCTTTGCACTGCCCATGTGAAGTGCTTATGAAGACTTGAAGAAAAGAAGTGCTAAGAACTCATACACTTTTATTTGAAAGAAAAAGCCAAAAAATAAGGGGACAGGATAACTAATAATTGCATGACATTAAGACTTACTTTCTGTGATGACACCATATGCAATGACAAATATAAATGTGGTAAAAAGTTAGTTTTACTGTCCCAGAATATCTGAATCAAATTGTTTGTTTTTTTTGTTGTAAAAATAATAATATTTTATATAATCAAAGACAGAGGTCATTTTAATATATAGTTGTTACATCTTTTTTGTGTGAGTGTGTTTTTGTGTGGGTGTTTTTGTGTGTGCATATTTGTGTAAGCTACATAATGTACCAGAAATTTCTTTATTTAAACCTTTATTGTGTCTTGTATTCAATAATAATAATGAATTAAATTATTGATTTTGTTAATTACCAGAAAATTATCAGAAACTGGAGCTTGAGAAAAAGCGTGCACGTGTGGTTAAGCAAGCATATCATGGTCCAATCATCCGGTACCACTCACTCACGATGCCTTTAATTGAGGAATTACCCTATGAACCTGATGTTGATGTGGACTCTGAAGAGTAAATATTTGTTATTCCCTTTTCATTATAACAACAGCTGTCACTTTCCACTAATTGCAGCTTTTGATTGTCCTTTTCAATTTTAAATGTAGACTTTTGTTGCCCTTATTCTACTATTACATGCCTAAATTTATGACATTTTTCAAACGTTTCTTGTTTTATAGGTCCTGGACACTTACAAGTATTGGGAGCACAAGGTTGCTTCCAGGAGATGCGCATCTTCATTTTCCTCAATCTTCTATGATTGCCAACTAGCTCCAGTATTTCCTCCTAATGATGTCATTATCGTGCATGTAGTTTTTTAGTCTTATAAGACATTTTCTGTGAATATTTACAGAAGTAATCAGTGTTCTGTGAGAAGATGATCCATCTTGGATTTCCGGTCAATATAGTGGATTAGCAGCAATGAACCGTTGAGGTAGTGTCTGAGAAGGTTCCTTGTTGCAGTTCCCTCATATTCCAAGTCCGGCTTGCAGCAAGAGTTACTGACATTAGTGCTCTGTACACACTGTGGGCTGCGTGCTTCATCGGATGGTGTTTCTATATTCTGATTGCTTACGATGAATGATGATAACTTATGACGAAGGACAGTTGAGTTGTGTTCACTGTTAGTGCTACTATGCCTTATGTCTTTGATGTGTGCTGTGCTTGTGACAATGGGGACTTTAAGGGCTGCCTTTATTTGTTTTGATATTCGATGAAATGTTAATTCTGATGATTCCACTGGTATGGACGAGCAATTATGGATTTTCATTGGTTTGTCGTGATACTGGGGCATTTGAATAACTATAAGATGATCCATTTTGTAAACCATTTCCATAAAGTTAACAAAAGGTTTGAAATTGTTAACATTAATAGTTCATTCCATCCACGTCATTACAATTTTTCTTCATTTACTATCAATAGATTAAACACATTTTTTTTGAGTCATAGTATCATTTCTTGTGTCAGGTCTACATTTCATTAACAAAAGCATTTTTACGATAGTGGTTTGTTAAACCTCTGATCAATGGTAATAAAGCAAGCGCTCATGTGGGACACAACAGGTAGGAGGAAAAGAGGCCGACCCAGAGAGACACTGAGAAGAACATTGATCAGAGAGGCAAGAGCAGCAGGAATCATCTTCCTCAATGAGAAAGAGTTGGTTGCACAGAACAGAGACAAATGGCGATATTTAATAAAAGATCTTTACAAGGATTGAAAACTGCTAGAATAAAAATTTAGGTAAGAGAAAGAGTATCTGGGTCTATGCCCTATGGGTCGGCTACGGCTCGAAAGGTCAATAGATAGATAGATAGATCATTTCTTATGAGTAGAACAGTGGTTAATGAACTGGGCTACCAAAGAAAGAGATTCAGATTTGATCTCGATTGACAGCTTCTAGGTTCACCCAGCCTGAAATGATTACCTGATTTTTCTGGGAAAGTGGTGCGCCTGGTGTGATTCTGCCATCATCTATAAAAGGGGCTATTTGTCATTGTAAAATATGGGCCTTGACTTGACATCATATTCCCCATAAACATATAGTGTAGCGAGAAACTCTTCTTTCTCAATTAGTACCTTCGACATAGTATTAGATGTCACTTATTCTTAATATAGTTTTAGAATGAGTCTGGTGTCATCTCCACAACATATCTTCATATCTGTTGTCTTGTTATGCAGTCATACAATATTTAATTGTTTTTATTTCAATTAAACTTTGCTGCCTGTGTCATCCTTACTCACAGTTTTATAGCTGATAAATCAAATAATTTTTATATATCTCTTAATAAGTTGTATTTTGTATACATCTTATTGATGTGTGACAAGTTTCTTTTGGTTTTTTTCATTTGCAGGGTTACAGAAACAAAGAGGCCAGAGTTATCTGTAGATGAGAAATGTGAGAGAACTTTCATCACTTTTACAGATGAGATGACATTTAAAGAAATATTCCCTCAAATGTAAGTCATTTACATTCTTCTCTACTTGTTCTTGACTAAAGTCAGATGTAGATGTGACTTGTAGTGTCTTGTAGAGGAGTAACATAATACCTCCACTTTGCACAATTCATGACCATCCATTGCAGGATGTCTCAAACCTTACCCACTCTATTCATCTCTTTCTTTCCACTGTTCTCTGCTGCTATCTCCCTGGTCTACATCTCTTTCTTTCCACTGTTCTCTGCTACTATCTCCCTGGTCTACATCTCTTTAATTTTCTCTCTGGAATCAACTGCGTGTCAGTTCTTATGATTGTTTCTGAATCCCAACTGAGCACATGACCTATCCAGTTTCACTACCTGCCTGCATATATTTCCACTTGGTTGTACCTGTTGAGCAGTTCTTGGATGCTGATTTCATTTAATGACAATTAATCTCTGGCAGACAGCCTTGATATTTCATTTTCTCTTGTTCTTCAGCCTCATATGACATTTATTTATATTAAAATTTTGAAAATGAATTCTCCCCTCCCCCAATATCGCTTGTAAAATGTGTCTATGATGTGAAGAGTTTAAAGCTTAGGTTATGTGTTACAGTGGTATATTTGTGTTTTGCTGTACTACTGTGTTACTTTCTGATCTGTGTGACTGTCTTTGTTTTACTTTTAGTTCAGTTAGAATTTGTTTTTCTAACCTGTACTCTTCCAAGGTTTGTCCAATAGAAAGTTGGCATGTTCTTTCCATCTCTTTCATGGGTGGCCTTCTTAGTTCAACAACCTCCATTTGCCAGAAAATTTAAAGTTATATTTTCCTCTGCCTTAGTCTCTCTGTGTTGAAATCCATCTTTTGTTTGTATTTTCTTTCAATCTGCTCCCTACCTATCGGTCTTCTCCCTACATATCAATCTGCTCCCTACCTATCAGTCTTCTTCCTACATATCAATCTGCTTCCAACCTATCAATCTGCTCTCTGCCCATCAATCTTCTCCCAACCTATCAATCTGCTCTCTACCAATCAATCTTCTCCCAACTTATCAGTCTGCTTTCTACCCATCAATCTGCTCTTTACCTATCTTCTTCTTCTTCTGCGATCATGGCTCATTCAGACTATGATTCCGGACTCTCTTATGAAGGCAGCTGTCTGTTTAAGTGATTCGGTTGCCCTGTATAGTTTCTCTTCCAGGGGGGTGGGTATGGACCACATTGTCCTTCCCAGGTCTGTGTACTGGGGGAAATCCTGTAGAACATGTTTTGTTGTCATGCTATCCAGGGTATAGTGGCATAGGCTGGTGTAATTCCTGTTTTGAGTTTGGTGAACATGTGGTTTCAGGTGAAGTATGATGACTTGGTCCCTTCTTGATAGTTGGAGGTATCCATCCCTCTCGTTATACTTTGGGTGTACTTGTTGTTTCCATTTTTCATGGTACTGACCTTTTATAATGGATTTGGCTTCCTCGTAGCTGACCAGATGGTCCTTTTGTGGTAATCTCCCTCCTTCTTTAGCTAATTTGTCTGTGCATTTGTTTCCGTGTATATTACAGTGTGATGGTATCCACTGGATGACCACTCTCTGAAAGTTATTGCACAGTTGGTCTAGGGTTGTTCTCAAGTCATCTAGCTCACTGCTCCTGGGGGTTTTTAGAGTTGTTAGAACTGACAGTGTATCAGTCAGTATTACCAATTTCTTGTGTATGTTATTTTTGTGTTGGATAGCCAGTTTTGCAGCATTTTTGAGGGCTTTAGTTTCTGCTTTATAGTTGTTTGAGAATTTCCCAGTAACTATTGACTTGGGGATCTCTTCCTGGTTATTCAGCCTCAGGAACACACCTCTTCCTCCATTTCTGGTGGTATTTGTAGCACCATCTGTGTTGTGAATATGTGAGACTAGGAGTTCTATGGGTAGTTGTCGTTTATGTGTTTTTCTGCTGTGTGTTTTCTCTCTGTGTCTGTTTGGGTGCCTTTTTTTATGATTCCTATGTCTTCCTTAAATTCTCGTATTTTGTGTTTCCCATGAGGAGTCATATCAGATGGGCTTATGGGTTTTGACATTGTTTATGACAGTACTGGATCACTAGTTGTCAGTTCTTTGGAGATTGCAGCAAAGTTGCTCCTCTTTAGTCTTCCTTTTCCAAAACCAGTTATTTTTTGGTGCATGGGGTGGTTAGGGATCCTTTTATATTTCTCTGCCTGTTGCATTACTTTTGTTTTCCGTCTGTCTTCTAAGGGTTGTAAACCTGTTACTGTTTCTAGAGTCTCGATGGGTGTAGATTTCATAGCACCAGTGATGATACAAGTAACCTGGTTTTGTGTTCTGTTAATTTTGCTAAGCTGTGTTTTGGAAGCTGTGACTCCAAACTCTAGGACTGATCTTACTCTTCCTACGTATAGTTGTTTCAAGATATTGCTGTCTGCTCCCCAGTCCGTTCCTGCCAATTTCTTCATAATATCTGTTGGTTATCTGGCTCTTTTGTTTGCTTTGTCTATCTGATTTATCCATGTCATTCTGCAATCCATGGTGACGCCAAGATATGATGGGTTTTGGTCAATAGGAAGTGTATGGTCTTTTATCTTCAATTTTGCAGAGAGTGTATTTCTTGATAGGCTGAAAATTGTGTATGTAGGTTTTTTTTCGTTAATTGGTAGTAGCCAGGTGTTTGTCCAGTTTTCAAGTTTCTCTAGGGCATCTTGCATTCTGGAGTTAGCCACTGACATAGATTCTTCACGTGCCCATATTGCCAGGTCGTCTGGGTACATTGCTGAGTGTATTCTGAGTGGAATGTCCATTACAATGTCTTTTATGAAAATTAAAAAGAGCGTTGGGGATAGGACTCCACCTTGTGGGACACCTTGTTCGATTCTGGCATACTTACTTAGTTGTCCATGTACTTGTACTCTGGCCATTCTGTCTTGTAGGTGTTGAGATATCCAATTTAATAAATGGCCTTGGATGCCAAATCTGAGATGCTTGTTCTCTAATCCTTCTCTCCATATCCTGTCAAAAGCCTTCTCCATGTCGACCCACACTGTCAGTGTGAGTTTTTTTTTCTTGTAGAACACCTATTTCCATATGTGATGTAGTTATTCAGGTCTTCAGTTGATCTGTGCTGAAGGAAACCGCTTTGTTGTGGTATGATTTGTTGTTTTGTCTCCAAATACCACATGAGTCTTCTGTTGACCAGCCTTTCCCTGAGTTTGCTCAGGCAGCTCAGTAAGCTAATTGGTCTGTAGCTACTTGGGTCCAGTGGGTATTTTCCATGTTTGAGGATGGGCACCATAATGGTTTCTTTCCAGGCAGCTGGCATTTGTCCTCTCTTCCAGCTGACATTTATCCTTAGGAGCTGGTCCTTGACTTTCTGTCCCAGTTTTATGAGCATCTTGTTGGTGGTTCCGTCTTTTCCAGTGGAATACTTGAGTTTCAATCCTTTGAGGGTTACATCTAGTTCTGCTGGTGTAAAGATGGTTGTCTGCTGTGCTTCTGGTGCTAAAGGCATGTGTTTTTCATCTTGGTTTTCCTTTCTTGCAGCCTTCTGTTGGTCTTTTGGAATGTTTATTCTACTTATGTTTTTGTAAGTTTCGATCAGTATGTTTGCTGCCCCTTTGCCTGTGTGGATGTTCAGATTGTGTGCTAATGTTATTGTAGGTCAGCTGTTGTTTTCATCGCTCAGAGCTTTAGCAAGTTTCCAGTTTATGCCCATTTTTGTCTAGATTGAGGCTCTCTGTTTTGTCTTTCCAGCTCTGTCTTGCTGATATCTTGACCTCTCTTCTATATTTAGCAGAGGCTGCTTTAAAGGCTATGTTGTTCTCTGTGCTTTGTGATGTTTCAGCTAGTTCTCTGGCAGAGTTCAGTTCCTCCTCTAGTCTTTGTATTTCCTTGCTCCAGTATGGCTTGTAGTTTCTTCTTGCTCCTCTAGGAATTGATTCTTTAGCAGCTCTCAGGATTGCCTTTGTTAACTTCTCTATCATATTATTGACTTTCTTTTCATGGGTGTTGATAGGCGCAGTGTAGGCATCTGTGAGCTTGGCAAACTTTTCCCAGTTTGTGAGCAAGATCCACTGAAAGTTTGACTGGTCTGTGGTCACTGTCGCCAAGTTGGTTCAGTACTATTCTGGCTATTTTGTTGGATATGTCTCCTGTTGCGAATGCTAGGTCGGGAGTTGATGTTGTTTTCCATCTTCTTGAGTAGAAATGTTGGGGGGAGGTCAGCTCTGGAGTTTATGAGGAATAGGTTGTTGTCTATTTCCCATTCTTCCACTTCTTCACCTCGAGCTTTGGATTCCTTATATCCCCATCTTTCAGGGTGGCTGTTAAAGTCTCCTACTACCAGACACTGTGATGGTGTTATTTCCATTGACTCTAGCTTGAGCAATTTGTCATTAAGACAGTATATGTTAAATATCCTTGCGCTAGTAGAGTTGATGTATAGGCCTGTGCAAATGATCTCTGCCTCTCCATTTGTGATTACTTCTATCTGTTTTGCTGGGATGGTATTTTTGATAAGTGTAAGGATTCTACCCTTGTGACCTTCCCTATTCTGCCTAAATGTTTGGTAGCCTCTGATCATAAATCTGTGCTGAGGATTAAGGTGAGTTTCTTGGATGCAGGCAACGTCTTTCTCCTCCTCTTCTAGTCTGACTGTTAGGGCTTGGTTTTTGTGGTATATGCCCTCTGCATTCCAGTGTATTATTTTCAGGTGTTTCTTGAAGCTTTTCCGACCAGTAGTAGTTTCCCTCTGATCCCATTTCCTGGCTCTCCAAAATGGGTCAGGGTGACCACCAGCAGCTTGGGGTGGACCTCTTCGAGGCATGGGGCCCAGCACTCCACCTGCCTGGGCAAACTCCACAGACAGAGCATCATAACTAAAGTCCGTTAGATCCACTCTGACTGAGTACATGTTAGAACGTTGCACTATGTTCTGCGCCAATGGCCCAGTGCATCCGATTTCTGCCAGCATTTTATTCAGGTTTGCTTTCCTTAGCCTTTGATTGTCCCCAATCTTCCTGCAAGGCAGCAGATTGTCTTTTCTTTTGGGGGATTCTGCCCTCAGATGGTCAGCCCTCCTGTGTTTACGAGCACCTGCCTGTTTTTGATAGAGGACAGAAAGAGGAGGAAAGACAGAGAAGCATTTAACCCATGAAGTGGGGATGGATTAGTTCTGACCAGAGCGTGTATCACTCGTCGGTGTGTTCTGCATCTTCACTTAAAGACTTCCATCTACCCCTGGCTCCTTTGTCTGGCCCCTCACCAAGGACCTGTCCAGCTTGGATGACCCTGCCAGGAGCTAAGCTCCCATTGGCATAGCTCCTTGGATTCTGGAGGCGCACAAGCCCTCCAACCACAACATGGTGAGCCTACTGTGGAGGGCTCTTTATCCATCAATCTTCTCCCTAATTGTCAGTCTGCTCACTACCAATCAATCTTCTCCCTGCCTATCAATCTTCTCCCTACCTATCAATCAGCTCTCTACCCATCAATCTTCTCTCTACCAATAAATCTTCTCCCTACCTATCAATCAGCTCTCTACCCATCAATCTTCTCTCTACCTATCAATCTTCTCCCTACCTATCAGTCGTCTCTCTACCTATCAATCTTCTCCCTACCTATCAGTCATCTCTCTACCTATCAATCTTCTTCCTACCTATCAATCTTCTCCCTACCTATCAATCTTCTCCCTACCTATCAATCTTCTCCTTACATATCAATCTTCTCCCTACCTATCAATCAGCTCTTTAACCATCAATCTTCTCTCTACCTATCAATCTTCTACCTACCTATCAATCAGCTCTCTAACCATCAATCTTCTCCCTACCTATCAATCAGCTTTCTACTTATCAATCTTCTCCCTCCCTATCAATCAGCTCTCTAACCATCAATCTTCTCCCTACCTATCAATCAGCTCTCTAACCATCAATCTTCTCTCTACCTATCAATCTTCTCCCTACCTATCAATCAGCTCTCTACCCATCAATCTTCTCCCTACCTATCAATCAGCTCTCTAACCATCAATCTTCTCTCTACCTATCAGTCTGCTCCCTACCTATTAGTCTGCTCCCTACCTATCAGTCTGCTCCCTACCTATCAGTCATCTCTCTACCTATCAATCTTTTCCCTACCTATCAATCAGCTCTCTACCCATCAATCTTCTCCCTACCTTTCAATCAGCTCTCTACCCATCAATCTTCTCCCTACCTTTCAATCAGCTCTCTAACCATCAATCTTCTCTCTACCTATCAGTCTGCTCCCTACCTATCAGTCTGCTCCCTACCTATCAGTCATCTCTCTACCTATCAATCTTCTCCCTACCTATCAATCAGCTCTCCACCCATCAATCTTCTCCCTACCTATCAATATTCTCGTTACCTATCAATCTTCTCCCTACCTATCAGTCAGCTCTCTACCCAACAATCTTCTCCCAACCAATCAATGTTCTCTCTACCTATCAATCTTCTCCCTACCTATTAATCAGCTCTCTAACCATCAATCTTCTCCCTACCTATCAGTCTGCTCCCTACCTATCAGTCTGCTCCCTACCTATCAATCTGCTAGGCTTGCAAGACCCTACCGGTAGCATTGCTGTTGAAATTATCTTAGAATTATGGGATCATGTGAGATCCTTTTCCCGACTGGTTTGTGTACACAGAGAAGCTGGCATATATCAAACTTTATGGAGATGATTTTAATGTCTTTATTTTTTAGTTAGCAATTACATATTTTAAAAATATTGTCTCATAAAATAATATTCGTCTGGCACATAAATATTTTGTATGAATTGGTCGTTATTATTTTGTTTATGATAATTAAAATAACTCTCGGGCTATCAGACATGAATGACATACCTAAACAATTATTTTTAGAAGTGCATGGACAGTGTCGTCTGAGATTAGTGATAAAATGCCTATATTAGTAGCCCTAATTTCTTTAAGCCAGGTAGTAGAACATATATTAGAGTTGTACAATATAAACATATAGCATTATATTTGTTATGCACAGTTGTTTGTCATTAATACTCAACTAATATTACTCAACAATACTCATGTCTGTTTGCTCATAATTTGTGTTTACCCAAGCTATATTTTAAAATGTAATAACATTTATGGCTAAATATTCAATATTGCATCCCTAAAACTCTCAGATTTGTCAATATTTTATGTTTTTATTACTAGCATCAAATACTGAAATATTGTTCATACATACATATGGTTTATAGAGAAATTAAATTAATGTTTTGTGTCACAAATTGAAACCACTTATATAAAATATCAATTTTAAGAATGAGTGCGATGTATAAGGTTCAGGACATCTTCATCCATAAATGTTGTTAATTTCCAAGATTAGACCTAAAATGGCACTTTGAGATGCAACCAAACAGCCGTGTGTGCTGCCATATTTGTGCACCTTTCAAGAACCAAGACCTGTATGGCCTTCCTGCTTTTAGAGTTCACAGGCACAAGAAGCAAATAAAACTATTTAGTAATTACATTGGTTGTAAACTGTCCCAATTGGTAGTGGATGCATTCTATGTCTTGGTTGCATATTGTTTTCTGTGTTGTTTAATGTAGTGGTAGTGTGTAACTGTCTAAATCCAAGTTTATGTGTGTTCTACTAGTAATATGGTTGTCCTTCCAGAAAAAGCAAACCACCAAGCAAATCCATATGTCCAGTTACCAAGTTGCCAGCCAAGTACTTTGACCCAATAACACAGGTATCTATTTCCAATATACTTTCTTTGATTCAGGTTTCACTTAGGCCAGTTCTTTTTTTTTTCAGGAAAGATTTCATACTACCTTGCTTGCATCAACTAGGTACAAAGAGTTCCTTCATTTTGTCTTAAGTTCATGACTGCTTGATACAAATTTTCTGACCTATTTACACATCTCAGATTAACCATGTCTCAGAGAAAAAAAACTATAATTGCTTAATGTTTGAGAAAAAAAAATGTGTCCTTTGTGAATTGTTCTTCATGTTATATTAGTATATGGTTTTACTGATTATTTTAGCCAAGCACTGTGATGTCAGTCTCAGTGGCTAAGTAGTTAGTGTGCTCACTTGCTGATCAAAAAGGACCAGATTCGATCCCTAGAAGTAGCGTTTTTTTTTTTTACACACTGACAAAGCGCTGGGGTTCACCCAGACATTTCTGGGAAGTAAAGGCGGCCTGGTGTAATACTGACCACATCACTAAAAAATGTGCAATGGTCATGGAAAAATATAGTCACTAATACCATATTCTCCATACGCCTAGTAAGGTCTGGAGGGAACTGTTTTTTTCCACTGTGATGTCACTCTAAAACCTGGTAACTGAAGCTCAAAAGCAGAGATAGGAGTTTGTGTAGAAGAGAAAAGCAGCTGTTACCTAGTAGGTGATCATTGTAGACTGAAGACATTAGAAGCACATTCTTAACTAAAAGTAGGTAGAATGTATAGAATCAGGTCTGTAAGTTATGAAACTCTTTAACTATGGTTAAGTCTGTCAACATTTTGTACCTGATATTTCTAATAAGAGAGCAGTGGAGAGGAAAAATGCAATATCTTTTATTTTTGGTTGATCATTGATACCATTGACAAGTTTCCATCTATGACTTTTGTTTTAACTGTTAGCATGTACAATGAAGCTTTATAGGGAGCTGCAGTTTTCCATCCTGAGTCAAGTGTGTTATACTATTGGTCGTTTCAAATCTAAATGTTCACGATTAACATGAAATATCTCCTCTTTCCCTGCACTTACAAACTTTATTTTTTGCATCTGGCCTTGTTTTTCCAAGGTCCCACCGATTTCACAAAATTTAATGATGTAGGAAGTATGCTTCATCATGAAGCAGCACTTTCCTTTGATCTCAGTGAATTTACGGATCTTTTTGCTCCTGGAGAAAATAATTTACCGTACATTAATGGAAATCAGCTTCTCGACATAGGCGTCTCTACACAACTTGTAAGTTGGAGGCGTTTATCAACTGTTTACTTTCTATTGTTTACTTTCTTTAAAATACTATGAGAATGTCAATGTTATAGCCTTTACAGACGGTCTAAAACAAATCAGCGTATAAACAGTTCCATTAATGAAAACTATTTAAACAATATACAACAAAGAATACATTTAAAAAAATTAATTATCCGTTGCGAGCGATAACGAGCATGACATATCAAGCAAAGTTATTGTTTATGGGTACGCATGTGACTAAAGAGTCCGATGTAAGCACGGGATCCTCTTCACTGTAAAGAGCTACATTGTTCGTTTTATGTCTTTCCATGTGACTTTCATTATTTTACGTAAACAAGACATATGAAAGTGATTTAGTTTCTTTGCATGCCTGCAGTACACATATCAAGAATCTTTACATTTTCAAAACGTTATCAACTTTAGCTAAAGATTGATCATGCGGACATATAAAAACGTCCATTATTATTTCATTTATTCTGAATCAGAGGAGTCTAACATATTGATTACTAATCTGGGCTGAACGAACGATAGTCCATCTTTTTTCCAATAGTCATTTTCTTCTTTTAAGACATGATCTTCACATTTGCACCAAAAATATTTGTCAATCTGTGATAGAGCAGCATATGTCAGTCCTTTTATATCGCATAGTTTAAAACTTGTATTCTCAGCTGCCACCTGCCCTTTAATTTTTGCCCAAACGAGTTCAATGGGGTTTAATTGTGGATGATAAGGGGGCAGTCTCAAGCACGTATGACCATGCTGTTGAATGATTTTGTCTATTTGGAATACTTTGGTCTTTTGCGATTTCTTAACAAGTGACAGTAATTCAGGTTTCAAAAATCCCTCGTTAAATGGAATTCCTTCCTTTCTTAGCCAAATCTTTATAACATCTTTTGTACTGGTAGATGTAGGAATTTTGTCTTCTTCTGCCACAGCGTTGTGGTACGACGCGTTGTCCATTACCAGACAGGATGGTCTGTCTAGAATTGGAAGAAGAGTATTTTCAATCCACTCTCTAAATATATGGCCATTCATCTCGGTATGATAGTCCCTGTTGTCAGTATAATTAGAGGTGAATATAAGTTCTACATTTTTCACCAACCCTTCTTTTCGGCTGCCTGCATGTGCCATTATAATACGCTGTCCTTTTCCAGTGGGTACACATCTTTTAATACTTCCATCTGATAACTGCCATTCCTTTGCACTTGTGTGGTGAGAATTTATCCAAGATTCATCTAGAAATACAATATCATAACCTTGGTTACGCATTTCCCGTACTTCACATAAATATTTACTCCTCATAGAAACTAAGTGCGGCTTCTCGCAGATGACATTTCTACCACTATCGTACTTTCTAAACGTAAAACCGATGCTTCTAACAGTTCTCCATAATGTTGTTTTCGACACAACAATGTCATTTTCTGCTCTCAGTCGAATTTTCAGTTTTCTTAAAGTCACAGTTTCTTTGGAATCGAACATTTTACAAATTGCTCTTCTAATCACTTCCTTGTCAAAACTATCTACTACTTTCTTTCTTCCTAGCGTCCTAGTCTTGATTGAACTGGACACTCCGTTAGCTTTAAGCACTTGTTTGAAAAAGCATTTGCTTATTATATACCCAATGCGTGAATAGTTCTCTTTTCTGGCTTTGAGATGCTTCGATACAGTTTTCCACGCTTAGCTTCTATGCACAAATATTTATACACCTTTATTGCCACTGATTGCAATGTAAGGAACTTTACTTTTATACCCATTGACTAACAGATCACAAATTTAACGAAATTACCCAATAATTAGGATACGCCGTTGCACATAAATCACAACAAAACGACAGGAAATGGGATGCACCGGATATAAAATTATAACTATGACGCGTTTTATGTGTTTTTTAGTGCTTAAAACAGGGAAATTGGCGCGCATTACGTTCAAGATGACAAGTCCGTGGGTGCTCACTCATATGAAGCGGTAATTCCTCCAAATATATGGTTTGACCAAAATGCCTTAAATTTGTATACTTCAAATAAAGAATATTTAAAACTATACGTTTGTTGGTGAGGAAATGAATGTACTTCTTGGGACCAAAAAAATCACAAGACCATATGCAAAATTTCAGCATTATCAATCAATTGGTTGCAGAGATATGGAATTTTAAACACCTTCAAAATATTTTGAAACGACCTATAGAAGGTTTTAGCTCATGTTATTGTAAGATTTCTGTTATATTGTCTGCTCATATAAAATATAGTTTTCATTGATCCTCAAATACAGATTGTTAGATTTAGTAGGCACATGAGATGGCCAAGCCACTTTACTTTTTTTTTTCCTGTGTGTGATGCAGGATGTGCATCCAATAATTTTTCTGATGTTATCATAATTAATTCATTCTTTTCTAGTGATGTTAATGCATTTTCTTAAGAACCACCCCTCACATGTAATTGTTCTGTCTTGCACTTTAGATAAAGGCTGTTTTTGACTGTAATAATAGAGGGATAACAGAAGTATACTTTTTATCATTTGTTGTTTTGTTGTCATTTTAACTTTTGGATGCTAGAGTAATAGTGGTATACCACTATTTGAAGTGAAGTGCAGAATAGCATAGGTAAGGATTGAAGCTTAAAGAATGGAAAAAAGTTGTGCAACTTATTTTTGACAATGGAATTAAGAAGAAAGAATTCTTCAAGGTTATGTGGTGTGACATGTGGGAATCAATCCTGGACAATAAGCAAGGACATCTTTAGAGGTAAAGAAATATGATTTTAGAGAAGAATGTTGATAATATAAAAGTAACTGTGGTGTTCTAATTTAGGTCAAAGAAGAAAAGAAAATGTGTTACCAACATCAGGGGCAGACAACTAGGCCATGTAATGAGAAGAGTAGAGTTGGAATATATTGTAACAACTGAAAATAAAGTGAAGGGTCAAAGAGATAGAGGGAAAGAGGGAGAAAAAAACCAGACAGTTTAAGAAAGTGGTTTGGTAAGAATTCAACAACAAAATTGACACACTTATCTATCTATCTATTGACCTTTTGAGCCGTAGCCGGCCCATGGGGCATAGACCAAGATACTCCTCTTAACTGAATTTCTGTTCTAGCAATTTTTAATTCTTTTAAAGATATTTTATCAAATATTGCCATTTGTCTCTGTTCTGTGCAAGCAGCTCTATCTCATTGAGGGAGCAGATTCCTGCTGCTCTTGCCTCTCTCATCAATGTTCTTCTCAGTGTCTCTCTGGGTCTTTCTCTTTTCCTCTTACCTGTTGTTTCCCACATGAGGGCTTGCTTTGCTATTCGGTTATTATCTCTTCTCATCACATGTCTAACATATGACCATCGTCTTTTCTTTATTACTGAAGATATTAGTGGTTGATTGGCGATTTCTCTAATTTCCTCATTTGTTTTGAATTCGTTCCATGCTATACCAAGTATTTTCCTTAGACATTTATTTTCAAATGCGTTAAACTTTGTTTCTATGTCTTGTTGTTTTCCAGCTTTCACACGCATACGTAAGGGTTGATAGTACATTTGATTTGAATAGTCTAAGTTTTGTGTTTGTGCTGATGAGTTTTGATTTCCACAACTTTTCAAGGCTTCTGAAAGACATTGCTGATTAGCTATTCTGATTTTAATTTCTTTGCTTGTATCCCCTTCTCGATCAATGTGACTTCCAAGATAGATAAAGTGATCTCGATCTCTTCCACTGGTTTGTTTTCCATGTATATTTTGTCGTCTGTTGGAATTAAGCTATTCATGACTTTAGTCTTTTCATGATTGATCTCAAGCCCAATTTTGCTGGCTATCGATGATAGTTCATTTGTGTTTTCCTGCATTGTTTTTATCTGACTGCTGGTGAGAACTATGTCATCAGCAAAGTTGAGGTCCTCCAAATGGTCTCCTTGTATCCATTCGATGCCTTCATTACCAGTGCAGCATTTTTTCATTATGAAGTCCATAACAACTCCAAATAACAAGGGCGATAAAATACATCCTTGTTTAACCTCAGTTTCTATTGGGAAACATTTGCTCTGTCCTTCCTCTGTTCGAACTGCACAAGTGTAACCATCATACATGTCTTTAATAATATTTATGATTTTTGATGGTAAGCCATATTGCTTCAGAATTTTCCACAAAGAATCTCTATGGATACAGTCAAATGCTTTTTTGAAGTCAATGAAGTTAAGTACAAAAGGTTTTTGCTTTTCAAAGTGTTCCTCCAATATAAGTCGTAGAGTAAAAATGTGGTGAAGGCAGCTTTTCCCTTTTCTAAACCCAGCCTGTTCTTTACGCATTACTGTATCTATTGAATCCTTTATTCTATTTAGGATGATTTTGCAGAATAACTTTGACGCAACTGACAAAAGTAGGGAGCCGCGACAGCTCAGTGGTTAGTGAACTGGACTGCCAGGGACAAGAGGTAGGGTTCGATCCCAACCGACGGTTTCCTGATCACCCAGCCTGTAATGGGTACCGGATTTTATTCTGGGAAAGTAAAGCGGCACGGGCGTAATACCAACCACATTACCCAAAAATCATGTGCCGAAGATTTGTAAAATTTATGGTCACTAACACCATATTCCCTATACGCCACTTGGCGTAACGGGGGTACTTTACTTTTTTTAACTGACAAAAGTGTCACGCCTCTTCAGTTGTTACAATCTCTAAGATTGCCCTTTTTTTTTAAATCTTAACAATGATTCCTTTTTTCCAGACACACTTATAGAGACAAAAAATTGTGGAGACATATGGTCACCTGTACTAGTAAGCTTAGTACTTGACCATTATTTTACCTATAAGGTTTCAGTTTTTCTGTTAATATCTTCCATCTTTTGTCATAAGTGCTTGAATTCAAGAACATGCTTTAAGCTTTGCAAAACAAGCACTATATAATACAATCTTCATCCCAATGTTGTGCTACCAATGCCAGTCCTGGACCCTAGATGCAAGAATAATAAGAAAATAACCTCTACTGAGATGAAATGTGTCAGACGAATGACAGGAAACAGTCTGAGAGATAAGATCAGAAATGAAGAACGGAAAAAATGCTAGGAATAGCCCCCGCCATAGAATATATAAAGAAGCAACAGATAAAATGGTTTGGCCACGTGACAAGGCAGAGTAATCAGAACACAACACAATGAGCCCTCAATAAACGTTGTGAGAATACCACATCCAAGGGTCGAGCACAAAAAAGATGGATCGATGGAATATTAGAAGTGCTTGAAAACATAAGAGAAGAGCAGAAGACTACAAATTATATCTCCCCTCGACTCTGAAAGGTAGATGAGGAAGGAAAAAAGAAGGAGAAGAAGATTTAAGCTTGGTACCATTAAATGAGTTTCATGTAGACCAGGGTAATTTACTTCCTGTTACACAGACTAGAACAATATACTCTTCTTATCCATAGACACCATATGCAAACACTCAAGCATTCAGTTGCATTCGTGAGGCATATAACCATCAGCTGGAGACTGATAACAAAGCTAGGTCTGCCAGTCCCCTTCATGCCAATGGTCAGAAGAAAAAAGAAAAAGACAAACCTTCGGGCTCACCACAAACATTGCCTGCTAGTGAATGATGTCATGTGTCTGTGTGTTTATTTGTTTGTTTATCAAATCCAATTTTTTTACATACAGGCTGATTCATTAAACAGAAAATATTCAAACAATCCATAGTTATTGAGGTATGTAAGGTGTGAGATGAGAGTCAGCGTCATAGCATCAGCAGCAATATCTTTTAGTGTTCTAGTGTCCCAGCTGGTAGCTGATCAGAATCTTTTGGCTGGTATTGGCTTCAGCATGATCAATGGCAATGATGACAACAGTCCACAACCTTCCCAAAATGTCATCTCTGATCCCTGTTTTATAGCTGATTGTTGGGTGCCCCACGAGTAATTTGCAAATCTCTGGTGCTATTTGTGATATTCAAACTTGGATCACAGCTGTAAAGTACTCATTTGATCACAGCTGTAAAGTACTCTTTTGTTGAAATAAGTTTGTTTTTACCTACCTCCATAAATATGAACCATGGCTAGGAGAGATTAGAGTAGCTATAGTTTGGTAATAGACGCAATAGTGGAAGATGTTACTAAAACCCTGCTGAATGGACACTGTGATTGTTGTACTATGTCAGGGTCATCATCACTGCACTCGGAACACATCCATAAGTGCTCTGGTCTTCTAAAAAAATATGAACCTTTGAAGAAAGCCCTCCAAAGTGCATGAACTTGTTGCATAGCCTGAAATCCATCATTTGTACAGATACACTACTGTTTAGATTTCAATGCATGCAAGCATTCAAACCTAACTTAAGAGTAGCATCATCTATAGAATTATACTGTAACATGGTGTCAGATCTGACTGGCCAGGGAAGAGATCTTCAGAATTAGATCATGCCAACTTTGATTGTTATGGTAAAATGAAAAATATCATCACCATATAGTATCTCTGAGGCACTCATTTTTGAGAACAACTCTTTAGTTGTAGTCAATAGAAATGGCAAAAAAATCATAGCCAAGAGCATTATTCAATCTCATTAAAATGTAATGATGCTAAAGACATACACAAGGAGTCTTTTTCTTTATCCCATAAACCAGGGGAGTCATTGGGGCACCACAAACAGACTTTGCCAACCTTCTCCATTTCTCTTTATCTTCAGTCATTCTTTGGGACTCCAAAGTTGAGGCCTGTTCATTCTCTGATGTAGATGGCGGATCTGGTCCACGTTCTCTCGACCGCTGCAGAAAGTGCATTTGATGTCTGATTAATTTCTGTTCTCCATTGCACTCCTATGCGTTAAAGTCAAGATAATGATCTACTTATTACATCTGTGCTGATAAAACAATGTCATACGCCGGCAATATTCCATTTTCGACAAATCAAGTGTTGGGAGTGCGACCTTCCATCGTCTAGGCTTGTCCTTCGCCTTACGTCACATTGGTGCTGTTCATGACCGTTGTTGGATTTGCTTGATGCAAGTTATTTCCATGTTACTTATTAATGTGAAATGCTTATTTTAAATTGTATCTCTTTAGGGAATTTGCACCGTGTTCTGTTCGTCGTAGGCTACATTCACTAGAGTCTCTCTCTCTCTGCGATCAGGACTCAATCAGAGTAGGATTCCAGACTCTCACATGAAGACAGCTGTCTGTTTAAGTGAATTGATCGACCCCACAGACAGAACATCATAATTAGAGTCTGTTAGATCCACTCTGATTGAATACCTGTTAAAACGTTGCACTGTGTTCTGCGCCAGTGGCCAAGTGCATCTGAGCCAGCATTTTATTCAGGTTTTCTTTCCTTAGCCTTTGATTGTCCCCAAACTTCCTGCAAGGCAGCAGATTGTCTTTTCTGTAGGACGATTATGCCCTTAGATGGTCGGCCCTCCCAGGTTTACGAGCACCATCTACCTGAGTCACTAGAGGTGACTAACACATACATGCACAAACAAAAATATGAGATGTGACTAACACTGACATGCACACAACGATATGAGGCATGACTAACACTGACACATACCAAGATATGAGATATGACTAACACAGACACACACACACTATGAGATTTGAGATGTGACTAACACAGACACACTCTAAAATATGAGATATGACTAACACAGATACACACACTAAGATATGAGATGTGAATAAACACAATCATGCACACACAAAGATATGAGACATGACTAACATAGTATATGACGTCATGGGACGCACCAAAATGGATGCTTCCTGCGTCCAAGCCATGTAAACAATGTTGACTTTCCTTGTCTTCAACGGTTTATCTCATTCTATTAGAGAATTTCATGCTATCTGTTACCACAGCAAGTTGGTGGATTTTTTAAAAATGTAATCACGGGTTCGTTAACCATCGCTGTAGATCAAGTCTTTATTCGCTGGCTTCCTTAGCAACGTTGGAAGCTAATGACCTAACTTGTGCAGCCGGTTGGTTTGGGACGAATTGTACGCTACAATGTCACTGCTATAATGACTTAGTTTGTGACAAAACTACAGGGACAGCCCAAACAATGACAATTGTCAGCACAAATATTTCGGACCCCAGTGTCAGTACTTGGATTTTATTTACAAATATGCACACAAATCTGAACCTACTTTCCTGTTTGATAACAACGACACCTCATGTAATCCGGAAACAGATTCTACATCAGTTGAGACAACTCTCAATCAATCTTTGCTGTGCTCCTGGTTTAGGATTTATGTGAATGACTTTTACACATATCCGGACAGTTTCATGGTAAAACTGAATGGTTCTGCCTCATGTAACAATGTATCAAGGTTTGTAGTTAGTCCGCACGAGATTGATGTCTTCTGCTCTGGGACTGGTCTGATCAACAAGTTACGGATCGAAGCGGCGATAGTTGCAAATATCTGCTCCACCTACATTGGCGGGAGTAGGAAAGAGGCTCTCAAACAGATCACAAACCAGACCGACACATTTGATGCTTTATATACAGGAGACGGATGTGGACCAGAGGCCGCAGTTAATAGCAAAACAAAGACCAATCTCTATGACAATGACTGCACACACACACACAATGGAGAAGTGGAACCAATTCTGTTTTCTGGTATCTGAACTTTGCAACGCCCCAGAAGACTCACACCATTCGAATCTATCATCGAGCTAGCACTATGATTCGGGTAAAGAATGCCACTCTAAAGGCTTTCTCTGACAGTGCGGAGTAGTGTTCCAGTATAATGATATATCATACCCTAATTTATCTGTGAACGCTATTGTAGTCAAAACACAAACGCCAATGGCACACATTAATATTGAGTTCTCACCGACCATTTCGCAGGCCGACAGTGCACTGACGGTATGTGAGGTGCAAACATTTACAGACACCTATTGTCTGGACGAGCATTCTTGGTCGTTTTGTGCAATGTGTAGTGGGTGTAGTAAAGGCTGCAATGTCATCATAGGTACTTGTCACGGCAACTGTTCACATGGGATCTATGGACACGACTATTTTGGGTCTTGTCTCAGTGTCTGTCCTTTATTTGAAGAAAAATCAGGAAAATGCCTACAATGTAAACATCTTGGCTATACCTGTAATGACACTTGTCCCGATGGTAATTTTGGGCTACAATGCGAACAGATGTGTTCTGATGGCTGTGACATCATATGTACTCTCAAATGTCCGGACAACTGTTTCAACGACATCTGTGAACAGTCAATCGGGAATCTGTACATGCAAGAGAACATTCTATGGGTCAGACTGCACTCTCAAATCTCCGGACAACTGTTTAACGAAACCTGTGATTCCCACGTTCAGAAGAGTCTGCCGACTACAACAAGCCCAAGCATATGGACACTTTAATATGTTTTTGTGCTAGACATGGTTCATTTCTTAGTGTTTTTTCATGAAGCCATGGCTCATATCTTGTTGTGTTTCTGTCCTAGCCATGGCTCATATCTTAGCTTGCGTGTGCTGGCTATGGCTCATATCTTGGCGTGTGTCATGTTAGTCATATCTCATATCTTGGTGTGTCCGTGTTAATCATGTCTCATATCTTTATGTGTGTCTGTGTTTAGTCATATCTTTGTGTGTACCAGTGTTAGTCATATGTCATATCTTTGTGTGTGCATGTCTGGGTTAGTGATATCTCATATCTTTGTGTGCATGTATATGTTAGTCATATCTCATATACTTGTGTGTGCATGGCTATGTTAGTCCCATCTCATATCTTTGTGTGTGCATATCTATGTTAGTCATATCTCTTATCTTTGTGTGCATGTCTATGTTAGGCATGTGTCATATCTTTGTGTGTGCATGTCTATGAAAGTTATATCTTATATCTTTATGTGCATTTTTATGCTAGTCATGTGTCATATATCTTGATGTGTGTCAGTGTTAGTCATGCCTCGTATCGCTGTGTGCATGTCTGTGTTAGTCACATCTCATATCTTTGTGTGTGCATGTCTGTGTTAATCACATCTCACATCTTTGTGTGTGCATGTCTGTGTTAGTCACATCTCACATCTTTGTGCGCGTGTGTCTGTGTTAGTCACATCTCACATCTTTGTGTGTGCATGTCTGTGTTAGTCACCTCTAGTGACTCGGGCAGATGGTGCTTGTAAACCTGGGAGGGCCGACCATCTAAGGGCAGAATCCCCCTACAAAAAAGACAATCTGCTGCCTTGCAGGAAGATTGGGGACAATCAAAGGCTAGGGAAAGCAAACCCGAATAAAATGCTGGCTGAAATCGGATGCACTGGGCCACTGGCGCAGAACACAGTGCAACGTTTTAACGGGTGTTCAATCAGAGTGGACCTGGCGAAATCTACTTGTGATGTTCTGTCTGAGGGGGCGATCAACACACTTAGCCTGACAGCTGACTTCATGTGAGAGTCTGGAATCCTTACTCTGATTGAGTCCTGATCGCAGAGAGAGAGAGAGAGAGAGTGACTAACATAGACATGCACTCACAAAGATATGAGATATGACTAAACACAAACACACAAAGATATGAGACATGACTAACATAGACAGACACACATTAAGATATTAGATGTGACTAGCATGGACATACACACAAATAAATGAGACATGACTAACATATATATGCACACACAAAGGTATGAGATATTATTAACATAGACATGCACACAAAGATATGAGACATGACTAACATAGACATGCACACAAAGATATGAGATATGATTAACATGACACACACCAAGATATGAGCCATGACTAGCACACGCACACAAGCTAAGATATGAGCCATGGCTAGCACAGAAGCACACTAAGATATGAGCCATGGCTAGCACAGAAACACATTAAGATATGAGCCATGGCTAGCACAGAAACACATTAAGATATGAGCCATGGCTTCACGGAAACACACCAAGATATGAACCATGACTAGCACTGAAACACATTAAGATATGAGCCATGGCTAGCACGGAAATACACAAAGATATGAACCATGGCCAGCACAGACACACACCAAGATATGAACCTTGGCCAGCACATATACCCACTAAGATATGAACCATGACACGCACAAAAATAAGACACATGACTAACACAGATATACACTAAGATATGAGATATGGCTAGACACAGACACACACAAAGATATGAGACATGATTAACACGGACACACACCAATATATGAGATATGACTAACATGACACACACCAAGATATGAGCCATGGCTAGCACACGCACACAAGCTAAGATATGAGCCATGGCTAGCACAGAAGCACACTAAGATATGAGCCATGGCTAGCACAGAAACACATTAAGATATGAGCCATGGCTTCACGGAAACACACCAAGATATGAACCATGACTAGCACTGAAACACATTAAGATATGAGCCATGGCTAGCACGGAAATACACAAAGATTTGAACCATGGCCAGCACAGACACACACCAAGATATGAATCTTGGCCAGTACATACACCCACTAAGATATGAACCATGACTAGCACGGATATACACTAAGATATGAACCATGACTAGCACGGATATACACTAAGATATGAACCATGGCCAGCGCAGACACACACCAAGATATGAACCTTGGCCAGCACATACACCCACTAAGATATGAGCCATGGCTAGCCCGTATATACACTAAGATATGAACCATGGCCAGCACAGACACACACCAAGATATGAATCATGGCCAGCCCAGACACACACCAAGATATGAGCCATGGTTAGCACATACACCCACCAAGATAGGAACTATGGCTATCACATACACACACAAAGATATGAGTCATGGTTAGCACAGACAACCGCCAAGATATAAGCCACGACTAACATATACACTTGGTAACGTCAACTAAAGTTTGTCTGAGGTTCTTGGTAAAGTTTCTACTGACGACCACGAAGATCCCAAACTTGCAGGCATGGTGGGCGTGGCTGACGTGCTGGAAGATCAGCTGGATAAGACCTTCAGAGAATGTCAATTTCATGTTCCCTGAGTTTTGAGTCCGCATCAGATAGTACTGTCTGGCCACGTGGCTGGGTGCGTTCATGATGATGTAAGACAGAGACAAGGCAAAGAGCATCCTATCCACACGAACCTGGATCCTAGCTCGCACTGAGCTCCACCTAGGATCGTTGATTGGTTTCAGCTCGGAAACTTCCAGCATTGGCAGGCCACTGAGCTTCTTCCACCGGAACTTGTGTATGATGGACAGAACGATCGCGAAGAGCATGACAATAATGGCGATATTCATTAGAGTGATCAGGATTCTAAAGGGCGTGTCATTGCAGTGCGTCCGACATTGTTATGTGTGCTACCTCATCGTAATGGTTCATCGTAAATCCCTAGACCGGCGTTACGCTAATGTTGCGGTCTGTTGCTTGATGTGCGGCGGGGATGGTCTGACGACTAACTGTGTTTATATGTTCGGAATTGGAGTTTACAACGATGGCCTAACATCATCAAGCGCTATACATTTTTAAAGAAATGTGACGATCATCACTTTCGGGAGGACGTGAACTTCTGTATATGGTGTATAGGCGGCAGGAACCATTGCAGGCTATGCATGGAAAGTGTTCCTTGTTGCAGTTTCCTCATATTCCAAGTCCTTGGGGGACTGGTTGGTCTCGAGGCAAGACGCCGGCCTCGGGACAGGGAGGTTGTGGGTTCAAATCTCGGCTACACCGGTTGGGATTTTTATTTATGATTTCTCTCTGCGGCAACCACCCCTGGTCTCAGCAGCGAGGCCCGGCTTGATACGTCAGTTACTCATCGACGGAAAAAATATGAGTATCTCCGAAGTCGGAGTTATCTGCCTGTGCGGCGAGGGAACCCTGTGCACATGGCTGCCAGGGAAAAACGGGTTAACACACAAAATTCAGTTCCTAGTCTCTAGGGACCTCGTCAGAGTTGAAAGCTGGCGAAGGCAACAAAAACAACATTCTCTGATGTTATCTTCCCATATCTTTCTCTGCCTACTCTGTCTACTCTCCTTGTACAGTTCCTTGAACATTGGTCTTTGCTAGGCCAAACGATCGAGAGTGGACGTCACTGGGAGTCACAAGGAGTGTCGATGATAAATCATAGAAGTTTCTACTAAAATAAAACAAAATTTTAGTTTGTATACGCAGTAAAGTAATAAATCATTCAGACAAAAACAAGCTGGTGTACACAGTGCAGTATCTGGACCTATATTAGATCGTGCGATGCAATATGGGTTTGTCACTAATCTTATAAATTCTACATCCATCTCCCAGACACTCTCTCGCTGTGTCCAGGATTTGTTGTAACAACATCTGGCCTGAAAGCTGTCAGCTGATTGCCTGAATCATGATCATTGAGCCATAGCTGATCAAATATAATAACAAAATAACAAGACTGGCAAAGTGAGCAGTAGACACACAATAACAAGACGGCCAAAGTGGGTAGTAGACACAAAATAAGACTGGCAAAGTGAGCAGTAGACACAAAATAAGACTGACAAAGTGAGCAGTAGACACGAAATAAGACTGGCAAAGTGAGTAGTAGACACAAAATAAGACTGGCAAAGTGAGCAGTAGACACAAAATAAGACTGGCAAAGTGAGTAGTAGACACAAAATAAGACTGGCAAAGTGAGATTGCATAACTGTAGTTCTATTATTGGTCTCAGCCTTTTTCCCAAGATTTTGGCGTATATCTTTCCTACATGGCTGAGAAGAGATATACCTCTGTATTGATTGCAGTCTCTTTTGCTACATTTCTTTTTCCATATTGATATGATATTTCTCACATACGCGTCATCAAAATAAAGTACACATAAAATTGATATATTTTTTCACAGCACAAACCCACAAACAATGGCCGTCTAAAACACGATTTGAACTTGTGCTCTAGCGCCTTGCCACACAAGATGTACGTGCGCTTACTTACTGTACTTATTACGATATCCTTTGTTACTTGACATGTCTCGTCACATCTAAACCACATTATCATTTGGATTTCTTGTCACATTTTATCCTTGTCATCACTTGATATCTTTCGCTACACCTAATTTCACACGTCACTGGATTTATCTTATGACGTCTCGGCATATCTATAATAGTCTCCCCTTATAATTTGACTTTTCTTACATCATAAAGATGCCTACAGATCTCAGCAAATATTACAGGTTGATGTATGACTTTCAGCCACGCTTAAATGGTGTGTGCGGAAACTTGTAAACTGCAGCCTGAGTTGTGCTCGAAGGTTAACCAAATACTAGGCGTATTCAGGTGAAACCCGTCCCAGTGGCTCTATTATAAACTTGTGTAAAGTATATCAGCAGGCGTTGTAGAATGAAAAAAAAATTGTTATAAAGCAAGTACTCACTAGGGTTCTTTAGAATAGCCGTCATAGGCATTTAGACATGCACCACACTGCTTGGGTAGATGACGGAGGCCGCGCGAGAAAAGTGGTTGTGGTTGCTCATGAAAACCATTTTGTCACCGAAGCCATGACGTCTGCATTGGAGTCGAATCATTATTCCTTTTAGAGATATTTTAACTGTCCAAACAAATGAAAGTCACACGGTGGCTGATTGGGGCTGTAGGCTGCTGGGTGCTGTGGGCTTGGTGTTGTAGGCTGCTTGGTACTGTAGGTTGTTTGGTGTTGTAGGCTGGGTGTTGTGGGCTTGGTGTTGTAGGCTGCTTGGTACTGTAGGTTGTTTGGTGTTGTAGGCTGGGTGTTGTGGGCTTGGTGTTGTAGGCTGCTTGATACTGTAGGTTGTTTGGTGTTGTAGGCTGGGTGTTGTGGGCTTGGTGTTGTAGGCTGCTTGGCATTGTAGGCTGTTTGGTGTTGTAGGCTGGGTGTTGTAGGCTGCTTGGTGTTGTAGGCTGGGTGTTGTAGGCTGCATGGTACTGTAGGTTGTTTGGTGTTGTAGGCTGGGTGTTGAAAGCTGCTGGGTATTGTAGGCTGCTTGGTGTTGTAGGCTGGGTGTTGTAAGCTGTTGGGTGTTGTAGGCTGAGTATTGTAGGCTGTTGGGTGTTGTAGGCTGGGTGTTGAAAGCTGCTGGGTATTGTAGGCTGCTTGGTGTTGTAGGCTGTTGGGTGTTGTAGGCTGGGTATTGTAGACTGTTAGGTGTTGTAGGCTGGGTATTGTAGGCTGGGTATTGTAGACTGGGTATTGTAGGCTGTTGGGTGTTGTAGGCTGTTGGGTGTTGTAGGCTGGGTATTGTACGCTGTTGGGTGTTGTAGGCTGGGTGTTGTAAGCTGCTGGGTGTTGTAGGCTGGGTGTTGTAAGCTGCTTGGTGTTGTAGGCTGGGTATTGTAGGCTGTTGGGTGTTGTAGGCTGGGTATTTTAGGCTGGGTATTGTACGCTGTTGGGTGTTGTAGGCTGGGTATTTTAGGCTGGGTATTGTACGCTGTTGGGTGTTGAAAGCTGTTGGGTGTATTAGGCTGGGTGTTGTAAGCTGCTTGGTGTTGTAGGCTGCTTGGTGTTGTAGGCTTGATATTGCAGAACTTCCCACTGTATATAGGTTTTCTGGTATGTCTTTGCAGCGGATGGTGAGTGGACTGTCCTGCTGGATTTTTGTTAAAAGACCAGCGTCCTATGGGTTGTACGGTTGACAGTCATCGAGTTTTTGTTTCGTTACTTGCTTATTAAGACGCTTTTTAAAGCTGAAACAAGTTAAAATCTCTAGCCAAAAAAAAAAAAAAAATGTAAATTTTTACAGAATTTAACATTAGTCAACGGTATTCCATCCTGATATATCATTTTCCTTTACTTTCGGGGACGATCCCTCGAAATCGCCCCATTTCACAAGATGATCTACATCAAGCTAGGAATAGCCCCCGCCATAGAATATATAAAGAAACAACAGATAAAATGGTTTGGCCACGTGACACGGCATAAAGAACAAAACACAACACAACCGGCCCTCAATAAACGTTGCTAGAATACCAGAACCAAGGGTCGACCACGAAAAAGATGGATGGATGGAATGTTAGAAGCACTAGGAAACATAACAGCAGCAGAGGCGAACAGAAGGGCAAAAGACTGCAAATTGTATCGCCCCTCGACGCTGAAAGGCAAATGAGGAAAGAAAGAAGAAGAAAAATAATTTAAAGTCGATTCTAATGTTTGTAACCAATCATAGCACACAGTTTGTATATTATTATTCGATTGCAGTTTAGTCTTGGAGTAAATTTTAAAAAAGTGGCTTTTTTTTCGAACACAATCTCATGTTTGTATAAGAGAATATAGAGACTTTTGTCATGTCGTGTGGCACATAACCTTATAAACATACAATTGTACGCTTTTTTGAGCTTTTTAGTGCTAATTATGAAGGAAAATAGTGTGTGTGTCCAAAATTATTAATTCTGAAAGGATTTAATTATAAAGGGAATGCAAATATGATTGATCATATGGCAAGATCTGGTAAGTGAAATAGACAAATATTATTTGTCGCAGATTCTGAGACATTTTCCTATAAATTATTATACTATTTTAACATTTGTTTTTAGTACATATAACCACCTACTTCAACCTACTTTTATTTCACGCATAAAATATGTATATTTGTTCAATATTTACATTGTTGATGTGAATTTTAAGACAGTGTGTGTGACTTCATATGTTTTCTCTCTCAGTTCTCTTTGGTCTAGGTGTATCTCCCCGTATGTTTTCTTCTGTAGTTAAAGTGTTTAAGTGGTAAAGTGTACTAGTTGAAGCCATCATATTACAAAAAAAAAAAAAAAAAAAAAAAATCGGCCAGCATAACCTTACCAGCGGGTTCCTGTTATTTGAACTTTGTGGCGTTTTGGTGATCCGGGATGGTTCCGTTGTACGCTTGCTGTTTTTCTGCACGGCTCAAAGTGGTGGCACCGTGACTTCTTGCCTGACACTAGGTGCAACAAAAATGTATCACCTCCCTCTTCGTGACCCAGCATCATCATCATTGAGTCCGGCCTCCTCATCGAAGGTTGGCTGCCTTGGGGCGCCTTTCTGCTCTGTCTCTTGCTTTGATGGTGCAGATTGTCATAGGTTGACTTGTCCATCTCTTGATGCTACTTGTCAATGTTAGTCTTGGTCTGCCTCTGCCTCTTTTACCTTGTATTTTCCATTCCAATATTACTTTTAGTAGGCTGTTGTGTCTTTTAACATGCCCCCAAAATTTCATTTGTCTTGTTCTAATTGTGTTTAGTAGTTCTCTTTTTAGTTTTAGTTGTTTTAAAACTTCATCGTTTGTTTTCTTTTGTTTCCATCCAATTCTACCTATTCTTCTGTAAATCCACATTTCAAAGGCTTCAAATTTCTGTTCTGTTTTCTTGTCTAATGCCCATGTTTTCTGCACCATACAGGAATACTGAGAAGGTGTAACATTTTGCTATTCTTAGTTTTTGCCCTGGTGTTATTTGTTTTGATATTAGTATACTTTTCATGACATTAAAATTACTTTTTGCCACACCTATTCTTTTGTTTATCTCAGTTTTACATTTTCCATCACTGGTTATAGTATGTCCCAGGTAGTTGTAGTTCTGAACTGTCTCCAGGTCTATTCCTTCAATTTTGATATTATTTTGTAGGTCTTGAGAATTTTTGTTCCTTATGGTCACAAGTGTAGTCTTTTTGATGTTCATATCTAGTCCATATTTTTTGCTAGTCATGTTTATGTCAGTAAGTAATTGTTGTAGATCTTTAGGATATTCTGCTAGTAGTGCAGTATCGTCAGCATATCTTGTATTTTTATTTTATTGATTATTTTTCCATTAATGTTTAGGCCTGGCATCTCTGAGATGTTTTTAAAGATTTGCTTAGTGTATAAATTGAACAAGCTTGGTGATAGAATGCATCCTTGTCTTACTCCTCTTTTTATATCAATGGGTGTAGAGTTCTCTTTGTTATATTTTATTATTGCCGTTTGCTCACAGTCTAATTTACATATTAGTCGTATGTCTGTGTCGTCTAGATTTATATCTTTTAGGCAATCTATACGTTGATTATGGTGTATTCTGTCAAAAGCTTTGGTGTAGTCTATGAAGCAGGCATATATTGGTTTGTTTACTTCTGTGTACTTTTCAATCAATGTTCTAATGCTGAATATGGCTTCTTTTGTCACACTGTTTTTCCTGAATCCAAATTGCTGCTCATCTAATTCAGTATTAATTTTATTCTGAATCCTTCCCTGTGTAACTTTTAGTAAAATTTGTGTTATCTGGCACATTAGGCTTATTGTTTTAAAATCACAGCATTCAATTGCACCATTCTTTTTAGGCAATGCAATGAAAGTTGATGTTTTTAGTTCATTTGGTATCTATCCTGTATATTGTCATTGCATATGTCTGTGATCACTTCAATGCCAAAGTCTTCTAGGTCACGTATCATCTCTATCTGTATATTGTCATGTCCTGCTGCTTTTCCATTTTTAAAAAAAAATTGTTTTAATAGCTTTTTCCACCACCGATTTTAAGATTTTATAGCTATACATACATTTTATAAATGGTTATTTTTGTCCCTTTCGTAATGAAATAATTATGTTATATATTCCTGCCATCTATCGAATATATCTTTGTTGTCTGTTAACATTCTTCCTTCATTGTTTGCAATACATCCGTGACCCAGCAGGTGATTCAAGCCTCACCCCATGCATCTTCCTTATGGTGGACGTGGTGGTTATGGTGTTCGGTCAGCATCCGTGGCACCCATTGTGAGTATACTTTTCGGTAATTCTGTTTCTTACTAATCATTACTTGAGCTGTCCCACTTAATCATTACTTGAGCTGTCCTATTTAATCATTACTTGAGCTGTCCCACCTAATCATTACTTGAGCTGTCCCACCTAATCATTACTTTAGCTGTCCCACCTAATCATTACTTGAGCTGTCCCATCTAATAATTACTTGAGCTGTCCCACCTAATGATTACTTGAATTGTCCCACCTAATCATTACTTGAGCTGTCCCAACCAACACAACGAATTCCACTGCTTGCGAACTCTAACGACTGTCCACCCGTATGGCTGCATAAACCCCTGCAATGGCTTCTTCTATCTTAACAATGTGCACCTACCTGGTCGCGTAAGATCATTTGTGGAGGCGAAGGCGCGTCTCCCAGCAAAAGAGCTGGAAGTTGTCAGCGACCCACAGCTGATGGCTTGCGTCAGGATCGGTGAACCAAAACCATCCAGACCCTGCTCCACCTCTCCGCGGTGCCTCTAGTAACAGACCAACCTGTCTAGTCTGGCCAAGCGAGCAGGGATCGAAGAGGGAAGACAACCCGGTACTCAAAAATGTCGTGCTGAAGTCGGATGTGTTGGGCCGAAGGGCGCAAATATAACAGTTATACTGCAAATCACAACACAACGCAGACACGTCCACTTAACGTCCTTTTAAGGGCGGTCGACAAAGAGGAATTCTACAGTCTACGAACACTCTAGAATACTTTAGTCATCGGGCGAACATAAGCAAGCAGATCATTCGTTAATTCGCGTCGTTTTCTAAACATTGTTACACAGTCTCTCACTGTAGTCTTAAACACAGTTACGTCACCATACACAGCCTGCATTCGGCGATGAAAGTCGACTGGTTCGACACCCCTCGAGTGTCAAGAACAAAATTACCACTCGCTGATCGAACTTTGACGAATTCCCTAACACACTGGTCATTTGACCTATGGTCTGCAGTACAACCAATGAATACTACGGGGAGAATGAACACATACACAAATGCACATACGAGTGTCCATATGGCACAGCTCAGAAGGGTTTCGTTTGAACGCACCTCGCAGATTGCCTCCATCCCTACCCCTCACATCCACCAAATTCAGACGGTCAACAGGCCAGTATTTACATTTCGTGTCCGGGCTTTTAGGGGCAGGTGGTAATAGTGACAGGACACTTGACAAATATGGTGGGCACAAAAAAATTGTTCTGAAGTGGTGATCAGAGTTTACACATTGCGCATGATGACGACGGAAAGATAAACACGCGACTCGAAGCAACAAAGTGACACAGGGCATTTGCATATAACTTGTAACATATTTGTGGAACATGTAAATATATTACCTTGGCTATGACTTGTTACATTTGTGGCGCGATAAGATATTGTACGTTGTAAAATGATTGTATATATTCTTTTTAATACAATTTGCGCATACTGATGGCGGTTTAGGCTTTTCTTGTTCTCTTTATATAACTTAGGTACTTCTTTCTTTCCTCATTTGGCTTTCAGCATCGAGGGGCGATATAATTTGCGGTCTTTTGCTCTTCTGTTTGCTTCTGTTATTGTTATATTTCCTGTGCTTCTAATATTCCATCGATCCATCTTTTTCGTGGCCGACCCTTTGGTCTGGTGTTCTCGCTTATTGGAGGCAACGGTTATTATTGAATCGTTATGTTGTGTTTTGATCACTCTGACTTGTCATGAGGCCTAACCATTTTATTTTGTTTGTTTCTTTATATATTCTATGGCGGGGGCTATTCCTAGCTTTTTTTTCTCAGTTCTTCATTTGTGATCTTGTCTCTCAGGCTATTTCCTGTCATTTGTCTAACACATTTAATCTCAGTAGAGGTTATTTTTCATATTGTTCTTGCATCTAGGGTCCAGGTTTCGTATTGATAGCACAACGTTTGGATAAAAATTGTATTGTTCAGTGCACGTTTTGCCTCTAGTGTTATTTCCTTGTTGGACAATAGTGGTGATAGCTGTCCAAAGATTTGACAAGCCTTGATGCATCTTGAGTCTATCTCTACTGTTTGCGAATTGTCGTTTGTCACTAAACTGCCTAGATATTTTAATTCCTCTACTTGTTTTAGTTGCCTGCCTTTTATAGTTGTTAATGTTCTGTTTCTATTTTGCGACATTCATGATTTCTGTTTTGTTGATGTTGATTTTCATGTTGCATTTTGTGTTTGTTCTGTTAAGTTTATTTAAGTGTTCTTGTAGGTCTTCTATTTTTCCATGTATTAGTGCCTGATCGTCTGCAAATAAAAGCTCGTTGATCTCCTCTGTTTCTGATGGATTGGCTAACTTGCATATATAGTCCATGTATGTAATAAACAGTAACATCATCAAGCGCTATACATTAAAAAAAAATATGACCATCATCATTTTCAGGAGGACGTGAACTTCCGGTTAATATGGTGGATAGACGGCAGGAACCATTAAAGGCTATGTCTGAATAGTGTTCCTTGTTGCAGCTTCCTCATATTCCAAGTCCGGCTTACTGTCGGAGCTACTGAGTCAAGTGATCTGTGCACACCGTGCGCTGTGCGTTTCATCCGTTTAAATCGTGTTTCAATATTCCGATTGTTTACGATGAATGATATTATCGTATGCCAGGGAACAGGCGGTTGTGTTCACTTTCTATGCGGTTTCGCCTTATGTCTTTTGGCGTGTGCTGGGACTGCTATGATGGGGACCACAGCTATCTTTCTTTGTTTGGGAGATGAGATAGTAATTTGGATGATTCCACTGGCACGGGCAGTTGAGCAATTATTGATTTTAATTCGTTTGCAGTGATACCGGGGCCTTCCATAACCAAATAAACAGTAAGGGGGGGGGGGAATAGTACGCACCCCTGTGTTACACCTGATCTAACTTCGAAGTGGTCCGTTTAGCTTGCTGCTGTTCTAACTGTGCAGCTGCTGTTGATGTAGAGACTTTTAACTAGGTTGGTTAGATGTTGGCTTACTCCGTATGTTGTTAGTATCTTCCATAGTTTTTCTCTATTTACTCTGTCGAATCCTTATTCCTTGTCAATGAAAGCTATGTACAAATTTTGATTGCGTTCTGTCGTCTTTTCTGATAGCTGTTTTAAAGTGAATACATCCTGTCAGTACATCCTGTTTTTTTGGGGTTTTTTTTTAGCCCCATTTGAGAATCGCTTAACTGTAATTCTATTATTGGTCTCAGCCTTTTCCCCCACAATTTTGGCGTATAACTTTCCTACGTGACTGAGAAGCGATATACCTCTATATTGATTGCATTCTCTCTTGCTACCTTTCTTTTTTCCAATTTGGTACGATTTGGTTCTTCAATTTGTCTTTTATTCCGTCTATCCATTTTAGAATAATACTTTAACACTTGTGAAAAAGGAGGATGAATTTTCTAACATAAGTGGAGGTGGTGAGGGAAATATTATGACACAAGCGAAGGAGGTAGTGGGAATACTCTAGCATAAGTGGAGTAGGCAGGAGGAATACTCTAACATAAGTGGAGTAGGCATGAGGAATACTCTAACATAGTTGCAGTAGGCAGGGGAATACTTAACACAAATGAAGGAGGCAGGGAGAATACTTTAACACAAGTGAAGAAGACAGGAGGAATACTCTAACACAAGTGAAGGAAGCTAAAGGAATTATCTACACTAGTGAAGGAGAAAGGAGGAATACTCTAACATAAGTGAAAAGAATATGAGGAATACTATAACACAAGTGAAAGGAATAGGAGGAATACTTTAGCACAAGTGAATGAAACAGGGGAATACTTAACACAAGTGAAAGGGATAGAAGGAATACTCTGACACAAGTGAAGGGGACAGGAGGAAAACTCTAATGCAGGTAAAGAATTTATATGAGAACATATGTGACACGGGTACAGAAGTCAGGACAAGTCTAAAATAAGTAAATGAGGAGGGAGAAATTCTATAATATAGATAAATGAGGAGGGAGAAATTCTCTAATATAGGTAAAGGAAGAGGAAGAAATTCTCTAATATAGGTAAATGAGGAGGAAGAAATTCTCTAATATAGGTAAAGGAGGAGGTAGAAATTCTCTAATATAGGTAAATGAGGAGGAAGAAATTCTCTAATATAGGTAAAGGAGGAGGAAGAAATTCTCTAATATAGGTAAAGGAGGAGGAAGAAATTCTCTAATATAGGTAAAGGAGGAGGAAGAAATTCTCTAATATAGGTAAAGGAGGAGGTAGCGCAATTCTTGGAACAATAATGTATAAAGAAAGTATTCAGCCCATTAGAACAATTCTTATAAAAGGTTAAAACGTTGTCATGGTTGTTTTTGTTTTTCTGGAAATATGCATGTAGCCCCCATAAATGTTTGCCGATGTGACATTCCTACAAGTGCTCTTAACCCTCCCTGACTGTGCCTTGTAAATTAACTTTAGTGGGGCGGGAGAAGGCGTGGAGGGTTTTAGTTTACCGAGAGGTGGTGGGGGGAAATGAGGAGATTTATGATGTCAACAGCACCTCATTCTACTGGCCTTCTACACTTGTGTTTGTTCATTAGTAACAACCTTATGTAAAATGCAGATATTTGCAATATTTTTGTTTCACTTGAATAGACTATTTCTGCTTATATGGATTTAATATGTGTTATTTGGGTACAAACATGTGTGTGCCATAAGCATCAGTGTCGTGTGTAATACCTGGTGGCATAGACGATATATCCTTCCAGAATTCTCTATCTACAGCGCATCGTCTCACTCCTGTTGGTTGTTCACCATGCCACGACACCAAGCTATCTGGTAGTTGCTATCTTGTCGTCCGCGATCTCTCTTTCTCCGTTTTTTTGCCAGTTGTAACCAAATATTTCAATTTTCCTTTTCTAATGGTGTACTCGAAGAATGTCGATTGCTTTTTTTCTTATGTCTTTAGGTGCTCCCTTTTTGTGTTGGCCTCTTTGAGAATTTCCTCGTCGGTCTTTTTAGCTGTGCAGGGAACTCTCGACATTCTTCTGAGAAATCTCATCTCTGTGGTCTCTAATTATCTTTTTATTTGTTTGTCTGCTGTCCATGATTCGCTTCCACGGGTTAAAATTAGCACTATATATAGCACCGATGAACTCTCTTTCTCATTTTTATCGACTTAGGCTTGTTGCACAAATGTTTTTATTTTTCTGAAATGATTCTCCACAGAAATAATAAGCAGGAGAAAGTAACATTTCAGAAAATGCCATAAGCAACGTTCCCTTTAATTTGTCAAACAAAGAACCTGAACTAGTGCCTTGAGCACAGACACTCACAGCTACATGGCATCATTGAAACGTACCTGTAACTTATCCAGCACAAGTTTTTAATTAAAAAAAAAAACACTTGTGGGTGGATTATTTATTATGAATATTTATAATCCCCTTGATCGCAGCTGTAAATCCACTTTCACTGCCTGAGATGATTCCAGAGACAAAGTTTCATTGTCGTCAGCCATTTCACTCTACTCCAGGCACATGTCAAGTGGCTTCAGCTGTTGATCGAGTCTCAAGAGCCTGAAGACAAACTTCACAGCAACACCACACAGGTTCATGTTTCTTCTAGGATCTCCTGACAGACTCCATAACTGATTCCAGCCACACGAGAGAGGATTATTCGGTGGCAGTCCTTATGGGACAGTTCACGATTTCTTACCACATTTTCCTGCGTTTTGCAGATAACAGGGCACCCTGTTAGTTCGTCATATTGAACAGACACTCGAGCAGCCTTGAAACGTATCTGTCAGGCTAAGACCTGTATTCGACCTAAATGATGCTCATCACAGGTGTGAAGAAACATTTCACAAGTCTCTCTATCAGATTTGCCAAGTTCCACGCAACGTGTGATGAAAGCACACATACACTTCATCACCTACATACACACGCAACATCATCTACATACACACATCATCATCTATACACACACGCATCATCACCTAAACACACACATCATCACCTACACACACATTTCATCACCTACATACACACGCATCATCACTTACATACACACACATCGTCACCTACACACACATTTCATCACCTACATGCACATACATAATCTCCTACATGCACACGCATCATCACGTACATGCACACACATAATCACCTACATACACACGCATCATCACCTACATGCACACACATAATCACCTACAGACACGCGCATCATCACCTACATGCACACACATAATCACCTACATACACACGCATCGTCACCTATACACTCATGCATCATCACCTACATGCACACACATAGTCACCTACATACACACGCATCGTCACCTATACACACACGCATCACCACCTACATAAACACCCATCATCACTTACATGCACACACATCATCTCCTACATACACACGCATCGTCACCTATACACTCACGCATCACCACCTACATAAACACCCATCATCACCTACATGCACACACATAGTCACCTATATACACACGCATCGTCACCTATACACACACACATCATCTCCTACATACACACGCATCATCTCCTACATACACACGGATCGTCACCTATACACTCACGCATCACCACCTACATAAACACCCATCATCACCTACATACAATAGTTTTCTTTTCCTCCTCTACTCCTCACTGTCATTTCAAAATATATAGAAAGAAAGAAAGAAAGGAAAGGAAAGAAAGAATATGAAGAAAGATAGACAAAAAGAGAAAGCAAATGCATGACATTCAATCAGGCCCGAGTATTTTCTGTACAATCTAATCCTATTGCCGTGTCACTCTAACCTTCGACAAAGGGAAGAGAAAGAACAATAAAAAATCAATTAAAATGGCGTTGTACATTTAACAAAAAGTAAGACGTGGATGCATTTTAGTATTGTCAGAAAAGGGAAAAAAAAAAAAAAAAAAAAAAAAAAAAGCAAATGGATTGAAAAGAGCAAGGTTATTTAAGGAGAAAAACTATTTCTTTAATTTTTTTTTTTTAAATCACCCAGAATGAAATAAGTTTAAAAAGACTGATGGTGTATGCAAGGGCATGGGAATGAAACAAACATGGTCGATTCGTACAAATTGACAAAAGAAAAGGAAAAAAATGCAGGCAAAAACAACTGCACGAGCAATAGAGAAACAAAGACGTTAATTTCGGTTTTCATGTCTTCAATCACATATGGATTTCTATTCTGTTCTGTTCATGGAAACAGTTTTCATTACAGCCAGGGCATTCGCATACCCGCTCCACCGCACGTCCCAGCTTTTATCGAAGCTTATGGAGACTGATTAGGGAGCCGCGATAGCTCAGTGGTTAGTGAATTGGACTACAAAGGGCAAGAGGTTGGGTTCGATCCCAACCGACGGCCTCCGGGTTCACCCAGCCTTAAATGGGTACAGCATTTTTTCAGGGAAAGTAAAGTGGCACGGGCCGGAGTAGTATATTATTGTGTATCTGTTAGCATTGAGGCGCTAAATTAACAAAGATATATAGGGAGGCGCGCGGCGCGCCTCTCGCGCGAAATGTACACGAGAATCAAGGCGAGTTAATCGGTCGTGCGGCGGTGTGACCCCTCGTGCGGCGGGCGCGTGGTGACCCCTCGGCGCTCCGGCGGTCGGCGTGTTGACCTCGCGTATCAGTGACCCCGGAAGTGACCTGTTTATGTCTGGTGTGTGCTGACTTTAGAGTTCTTTATATACTGGCTCGATAGTGACAGTTTAGTAGATTATACAACATCAAGGAAAAACAATAGCATTAAATATAAAACAGAAAACAAAAGATATATTTTATTCTTTTATTATCTCAGTAGATATATAACATACAATGGATATTATATAACATAAAAAATATTTAGTACACTGAGTAAATATATAGCACAAGGATAACATTTATTTATAGCTATGTAGTTGGGTCGCTGATTAGCTCTATATCATAAATGAATCATAAGGGGTGAAACTGTTAGAGATTGCTGGTCAGTCCAAGCTGGTAGTGTAAAGAGTTAGATATCTAGAGGCGTAGTCGAGATGTTATCATCAGCTACCTTTCTTTTTATATAGAAATAAGAAAGAGCATTTCTTGTTTGACTGTAGGAAAATATGGAATTATTTAAGACCTTGAAACCTACATTTTTCCCACCCTTGGCCGTTTGCGTAGCGAGAACCTCTAAAAACATATCTTTATCTAATTTGTTGTGTTGCTTGCTTAACCCTTTACAACTGACTTTATCATAATCCCCACTACAATGATACGTCTTACTACATAAGCTAACAAGAGCTGTCCCTTCGTACTCTAATTTAAAAAGACCGGGTGTTCGTTTAGTGTATGCTTTAACACCCTTACAGTTTATACAGTATGTCTTGCTAACATGCTCATCACAAAACTCGACAGGAAACCAGTCTTTATATTCTCTATTAAACTCATCCCGCATACCTGACTTAACTATGTCCTCCAACTTAGGTGCACTTAAAGCCAAGTATAAACTATCGGTATCTGTTTCACATAACTGAAAGTCGGACCTGGCTACAAACTTATCTAAGAACTCGAAATAAAAATCTAACATACGAAGTTTCGCATATTGATAGACGAAGAAACCGATTTGTAGGGGCAAATCCCAAACAGTTTTCTTTTTCTCCATCTCAATTTCAAAAAGATCCTCCCCTAGTTCAGTCATCTTTTTAAACCGGGAATTATTTATCATTTTCGATATCTCATCCCCCTGAACATACGAGAGAGTGCTATAATTGGCCTTATTGGTTAGAGTCTTCCCGTATGCCGAGTTTCCCAGGAGTTTCATAGTATCGCTAACTATAGATTGATTTTCGTCTAAATCACCGGCCCGACGTGCCTCTGTGACCATATCGCCAAACTTTTTAAAACAATTAGACGGTTGATATTCTATCACTTGATAAATCTTTGTTACCGCCAATCGTTGGTCTAAATACCATTTTAACAGTGGTGTTGCCAACAAAATTTTTTTCCCGACAAAACTACCGATTAGTGTGCGACGAGGGGTTGACAACAAGTTATGTTTGAGGGCATATTCACCCATAAAAGGTCCAATATCATTACGCGTGACGTCAATATTTTTGAAAATAGGAGTCATCTCACTGAAATGTTCCTTCAGGCGGTCGGGGACGTGTAGATCACATTCCACTAAACCAAAACACGTCCCATCTGAAACAGAAGTCAGAATCTATTTATCACTGAGAGGGAGCCTTTCTTGAGAGTAAGAGGGTCTAGCTCGAGGGATGGCTTTAGAAAGGAAAGCCCTAATGGTGGGTTGAGACTTTTTCAGAGCCTGCCACTCACATTCCCACATAACTTCTACTGCGACTTTGACCTCCTCGGTTAGGTAGGTGTGTATCTCACATGTTTTTTCAAACAGCTCGAACAAGGGTTTATTATTACCAGGGTTTATATCTTTATCTTTGGTGAGGGGACAGTCTTTGTGACCATGGTACAGACAACCATGAAAATTGTAGACTATTCTATTCATTTTATCCCACCCATCCACGGGGATGTTTCTATCACCTAACCGATACTCACTCCCGTTAAACTGAGTTTTCAACTCCACCCCTTTTTGGTGAGCGACCCACATTAGCCACTCTCATGGACATAATAGTTATCTTTTTCGACCCTAAACCCGGTCTCCGTTCTTCTAATAATAGGATAATCTGTTGGCATTGGATTCATCAGAGCCCAAAGATACAAAGCGTTGGCATCGTAACCTTGGATGGATTGGACCAGTTTTCCTCCCCTAATAAATGTTTTACATACCTCGTGATACCGATGAAAGATGATAGAGGGACCCCCAACGATATTATCTCTAATCATTGTGTGTAGACTCGCCTGTTTGCTCGAATACAAACTAAACATTACACCCCTATCAACGGTCTTAAAAAGATACTTTAAACAAACACCCGGAACCGAAATGGCGTCTTTAAAACAGTCCACACCCCGCTCCCCATAAAAGTGAACCTGTTGTGCTAAGGCTTCTAAGAAGGGGACTACATCTTTGTTGTTGTACGAAACAAAAATGTCCCTAAGGGTCGTCATCTTATTGTCCTGCCAGACCTTTCTGCACAGAGCGTACTCCGCCTTGGAAATGTTGGCATTTTTTAGTTTGGAAAAAACGCTTCGTGTGAGGGTAAATGCGTCTCATTCAACTTTTTGGGGTCGTCTATATATTCATAACAAAAGTAACCCTTTATCTCGCTAATCTTATAAGCTGCCAAGTACTTGCTATAACTAAACCCTGGGGCTAGATAATGTATGATATCTAGGAACTTTAGCTTCTGCGTTGCAATACACATAAAGTTATTGTTTCTTTTAACTATAAACTTGAACGGTTTTGGTACTTTGTAGTCTACTTCCATTTTATCTTCCTCTTCTTCGTTAACCTCGGTTTCTTCTTCTTCTTCCATACTATCGCCTTCTTCGCCCATTTGTGCAGCGGCATCCGTGAAGTGTCTTATTAAATAAGGTTTAATGACATTGACGTCATATTTCCCTGAGTTAAACCCTATCACTGGAAGCTCTTTTAAATACTCATCAAACCTAACTATTATCTTGTCTTTATTTAGATCATGGAGTTGAGTAAAAATACTTTCAAACCGATCTCGCAACGACGGGTATGCCTTATCAGCTATACTAGTAAGATAATCAACCATCTGACTAACTAGAACCTGTGGGTCACCCTTTGTTATGAAGCATTTTGGTGCCTCCCACCCTGGGACATTTGACGCTATAGAACAGGAGAGGGGTACGTGTTTAGCTACAAAGGTAGTCGAGTGCGTCTCTTGGGGAACATTCCTACTATCAAAGTAACATTCATAATCGAATGTCGCCCTGAATGGGTAAATAAAAGACTCTGGAGTACTTATCCCTTCAGTGCTGATCGCGCCCCATACACTTTCAGGTGAAGAGTATACCCCGCCCTTATATGTCTCCACAGTAACATCCCCATTACAAGTTTTTTCGTGCCTATCCATACGCCAAAACTCTTTCCACAATTTCCCACATTTTCCACAAGAAAAGCTTTTACTAGCCCTGGAAAGATCGTTTATATAAAATAAGTGGTTTTTGTAAAGTAAAAGACGGAGAGTTTCGCTATAACTACTGGCGCTTCTCAGAACAATACGCAAGGCTTGGTCAGAATCAAACTCAAAAATATCTATATTTATTGAAAAACAATTTTCTAAGAGAGACATTTCGGCAAGAGTTACACCATGAAAGTTACTTATCATTAGAGACGGGTTAAACTGTTTGAAAAGTAGTCTCGAAGTCTTCTTAACATCAGTATTTGAAGTTCCTCGATGGACAGCTAGACAACGAAAGAAGCAGAGATTATCATTGTAAACTTTAGAATGGGAATAATTTTGAATGATATTAATGCCGTAGTTGGATGCAATATAGGGTGGGATATCAAGCAGACACCCTATAGGATAATCTTGCAGTTTATATATATAAACACTCGTACTGACTAACGTTTCCAAGGTATATTTGGTTGACTCCCTATTTTTGTCTGCATACACTAATATATTACTTTGATTTAATATATCTATAAACGTTTCAAAATTATTTATGTTGTTAACTAACAAAGGTTTGTCTAACCCCCTCGCGTTATTTGAGCTGGCGTGAAAATAACGCAGCCCCTTTGTCTCCCTATGTCTTAAGATTAGATGATGACTATAATTCACCTTGAATCGGTTTTTCTGGGCTAGGAAAATTGGGTTTACAAGGGTCTTCCAATCTATAGGATTATCAGGCTTATGAAATATAGTGTACGTGTCCATGTATTTGTTCCTACGTTCATGTGTTCTAATAGCTAACCAGTTGGTCTTATATAGCTTCCTAATATCTTGGGGTAACTTATTTAAAGAGTCTGCTTCATTAATAAATCTTGGTCTCTTTGAGGGTTCTTGAGTCGAACTCTTTACTGGTCGCTTTCGTGAGGTTGTCGATACCACTGGGCCTGCTAGCGTTGATGGTGTCGAGTTGTCCACGACTGTATCATGACTATCGAGATGTACTTGCAGATGACTTGCTCCAGTAAAGCTTTGTTGACATATGTGACAGATATGGGGGGTAGCACGGGTCTCTTTAGAGGCTACATGATCGGGTGACACAGGGGTTGGTGATGCAGGAAATACCCATGCAGGATGTTCGGTCTTAATATGTCTGCCAAGGTTGTCTGCTCTATTATAAACTCGTTCACAAACATCACATTTGTATTCCTGACGCATATGCACACTAACAACATGTCGCTTTATGTCTCGGCTCCGGTTGAAAGTTTTGGAGCACAGATGACAAGTGTTAGGCATCTATAGAAAATAAAATTGAAACATTGCAACTAAAGAATAACAAACAATAAACATTACAAGGAAATAAAACCAGTAAATGTGATCAACGAGATTCACAAATTAGGTTACTAAAGTATCACACTATAATATTAAAGAAGAACTAAAATACCACTTACTTTTTATGTGTTTGAAGGCGCGAGACACATTACCCGTCAAGAGAGAGGTCTAGAAAAAAAAAAATTTCCGAACCACCTTTTTTTAGTAACCACTCTCCAAATTCGCTTCCGATTACAACAGAACTGATACGATGGATTGTCAAAGGACATGGTCACCTATCGGAACTTTTGTCCCTCATATGCTATTTCAAAAGTTGTCTTTGTCAATTCAAAAGTTGTCTTTGGCAATTCAAAAGTTGTCTTCGTCAATTTAAAAGTCTTCCTCTGTACGGCAGAAAACAAGACGGGAAGGTCAGAAACCAAGGAGGGAAGGTCAGAAACCAAAGAGGGAAGGTCAGAAACCAAAGAGGGAAGGTCAGAAACCAAAGAGGGAAGGTCAGAAACCAATGAGGCAAGGGCAGAAACCTAAGAGGCAAGGACAGAAACCTAAGAGGCAAGGACAGAAACCTAGGAGGCAAGGGCAGAAACCTAAGAGGCAAGGGCAGAAACCTAAGAGGCAAGGGCAGAAACCTAAGAGGCAAGGACAGAAACCTAAGAGGCAAGGGCAGAAACCTAAGAGGCAAGGGTAGAAACCTAGTAGGCAAGGGTAGAAACCTAAGAGGCAAGGGTAGAAAACTAGTAGGCAAGGGTAGAAACCTAGGAGGCAAGGGCAGAAACTTAGGAGGCAAGGGCAGAAACTTAGGAGGCAAAGTCAGAAACCTAGGAGGCAAGGGCAGAAACCCAAGAGGCAAGGACAGAAAACTAGGAAGCAAAGGCTGAAGCTGTGTTAGAAAACAAGGAGGGAAGGCCAGAAACCTACGAGGCAGGGACAGAAATCAAGGAGGGGAGGTCAGAAATTTAGGAGGGAAGGTCAGAAACCTAGGAAATAGTGTTAGGAAACAAGGACAGAAACCTAGGAGGGAAGGGTATAAACCTAGGAACCTGTGTTAGAAAAAAGTCGATAAAATATAGAGGGTGTTGTTGTGTCCCTTAACATAAAGCAAACGGGACTCCAGATTATAAGAAAGGAAGAGAAAAGCAAGTTGGCTCTAACTGTTTTGATTATGGTAATAACTTTTTGACTATCGAACTAACTTTTATGAAATTTGTTTTTATTTGAATTGAATGTGAAAGAGCGAGAGAGAGATTAATTCGCGAACCTTTTGACTTTAAGTAATTCTTAAGAATAATATTTCGCGTTCATCCACATTTAATTTTGTGGTTTTGACACATTTTCGTATTTTTAGTGTAAATAAATTCCAATTTTAGTTTTATTATTTTTTAATGTAAATAAATTCGTATTTTAGTTGTATTATTATTTTTTTTTGTGTAAATAAATTTTAGTTTTATTAATTCGCATGAATTTAACTTTACGTATTTCTTAATGTTTCTTAAATATTTTATTATACCATAATATAACCCAAACTTTAGTATGCGGTTTTCTATCAGCAACTAAAATAAACTGAGCACGTGGTGTCACATGCCTAACAATGACCTACATTTTTTATTATAAACAAACTTTTAAAATAACCTTCACTAACAACATAGCGTAGGCATTTGCGTGTCGTCCTTTAATCCCCGCCCTGTTTATTTAAGAATATATTATTATTTCACGTTCATTCACCTTTAATTTTTTCATAGTTTTTATTTCGTATTTTTTTAAAATCAGTTTTATCACATTTAACTTCTTAACGTTTTGAAACAATTTTTTAAAAATAAATACATTCGCCTATATTTTTAAATTTCCCTTTATTTAAGTATTTAACTTTAAATATTTGCGATTTTTAACATTAATATTTCACAAATTTTCTTATACGTTTCAATTTTATTATAATTCGTATCGTTTCACCTATATTTTTAATGTTCTTTCATTTAAAATAAGTTTCGCGTTCATTTTAAATGTAAATAAATTTCCCCTTCATTTAAGTATTTAACATGAACTTTAATTTTATCGTTTTGAAATATAATTTCTTAACATTTCTTTTTATTTTAGAATATTTTATTATTTCGCACTCATTCAACTTTAATTTTTTCGTTTTGAAACATAATTTCTTAAAGTTTTTTAAGTATAATATTTTATTATTTCGCGTTCATTCAAATTTAATTTAGAGTAATATTTTATTATACCGCGAGCATTTCATTTTTGAAAATGAAAATTTTCGTATATTTTAATGTAAATGCAGTTTTATTACTATTTAACTTTATTATAACACGTGGTTTTCCAACATTTAAAATAACCTACCGCGTCATCTAACTTTACTATATTTTCAGTCAGCATATTCTTGACAACAATACCGTAGTCCAGCGCGACTATCAACTTCACAACAATACACCATCATTTAACCAAATTCTTTAGTTACTTTACCAGTATTTAAAATAACAACAATACCACCCCTAGTCACATGCCTCTACCTAACTTTAAGTCTAAACACGCAGTTTCAGTCACATGCCTAACAATGACCGTCAGCATATTTTTCCTAACAATGACCAATATTCGTCGACAACAATACCACCACGATTCCTTGACAATAATAAGCGATTTTTCCTAACAATAGCCATCATCAAGTACCACTAGCCGCCCAGTCAACAAAAGCTGCCGTGTCATTCCAATTTCTTTACTTAACATACAGTTTTCCGTCAGCATTTACAGTTAACTTACTTTTTCATAGTTTTTATTATTTCGCATTTTTAAAAAATCAGTTTTATCACATTTAACTATATTTCTTAACGTTTTGAAACATTTCGTATTTTTTAATGTAAATTCAGTTTTATTACTATTTATCTTTACTGCAACACGCGGTTCTCCAACATTTAAAATAACCTCCTTTAATTATTCATTCAACATTTTAAAAATACCACATTCTTGACAACAATAAGCGCTTAACTTCACAACAATAAGCGATACCCCACGCGGTTTTCCTAACAATGACCATCAACAAATACCACATCGACACGTCATAAACATTTTAACCACTTTCAATACATTAGTCCACATTCTTGACAACAATAAGCGATTAACTAACAACAATAAGCGATACATCACGAGACGATCAGTCAACCATTGAACACCGACATTCCTCAACAATAAACGAATGAAACAACTACGTGTCACCGATCACGAGGGGCACGCGGAGCGTCGAGGGGTCACGCCGACCGCCGGAGCGTCGCGACGTCACCACGCGCCCGCCGCACGAGGGGTCACACCGCCGCACGACCGATTAACTCCCCTTGATTCTCGTGTACATTTCGCGCGAGAGGAGCGCCGCGCGCCTCCCTATATATCTTTGTTAATTTAGCGCCTCAATGCTAACAGATACACCATAATATACTACTGGCCGGCCACATTACCCCAAAAATCATGTGCCGAAGGTCTATAAAATTTATGGTCACTAACACCATATTCCCTATAAGCCACTTGTCGTGACGGGGCATTTTACTTTACTATGGAGACTGATTGTTCCTTTAAAATGTTTTTATCAATCAACACGTTACCAATGCTGAGGCAATGCTTAGTGCAACCCCAGTCTGGGAAATCATCCATGGTTGTTGTAAAATTGTGTGGTGTTATAATGAGTCATGCCTAAAAACCTGCTCAAGAAAGTAATAGTTCGGAAAATATCATCAACCGAAAAGCGCTAACACGAACAAGGTACTGGAATGTTCGAACAATGATTGTTCCGACCAAACTAGCGGAAGTTGTCAACAGAATGGAGAAATACCACCTTGATATATGAGGAATTAGTGAAACTAGATGACCAGGAATAGGGGGAAAATCCATCAAAAACCAAACAATGATTTATTCAGTTACAGATGATAATAAACTTTATGGAGGACTAGGGATTAAAATGAACGTCTCAGCTGCTGACAATCTCTTATTGAATGGGAGCCAGTGAACTATAAATTAATAAGAGCTCGTCATAGAACCAAGTAATGAAGATTAACAATTATTGCTATGTGTCCACTAATGGAACTGAAGACGAAATTAAGGATGCATTTTTTTTTACAGCAGCTCATATTTGACTCATTGAGCCAAGATCAACAGCTCATAGTTGACTGCTTGAGCCAAGATCAGCATCTCACAGTTGATTCCTTTTCCAAGATCAACATCTCATAGTTGATTCCTTTTCCAAGATCAGCATCTCATATTTGATTGCTTGCGCCAAGATCAACAGCTCATAGTTGACTACTTGAGCCAAGATCAACATCTCATAGTTGATTCCTTTTCCAAGATCAACATCTCAGAATTGATTCCTTTTCCAAGATCAACATCTCATAGTTGATTCCTTTTCCAAGATCAACATCTCATAGTTGATTCCTTTTCCAAGATCAGCATCTCATAGTCGATTCCTTTTCCAAGATCAACATCTAATAGTTGATTCCTTTTCCAAGATTAACATCTCATAGTTGATTCCTTTTACAAGATCAGCATCTCATAGTTGATTGCTTGCGCCAAGGTCAACAGCTCGTAGTTGACTACTTGAGCCAAGATCAACAGCTCATATTGGACTGCCTGAGCCAAGATCAACATCTCAGAATTGATTCCTTTTCCAAGATCAACATCTCATAGTTGATTCCTTTTCCAAGATCAACATCTCATAGTTGATTCCTTTTCCAAGATCAACATTTCATATTTGATTCTTTTTCCAAGATCAGCATCTCATAGTCGATTCCTTTTCCAAGATCAACATCTAGTAGTTGATTTCTTTTCCAAGATTAACATCTCATATTTGATTCCTTTTCCAAGATTAACATCTCATAGTTGATTCCTTTTCCAAGATTAACATCTCATATTTGAATCCTTTTCCAAGATCAACATCTCATAGTTGATTCCTTTTCCAAGATCAGCATCTCATAGTTGATTGCTTGCGTCAAGACCAACAGCTCGTAGTTGACTACTTGAGCCAATATCAACAGCTCATATTTGACTGCCTGAGCCAAGATCAACATCTCATAGTTGACTGCTTGAGCCAAGATCAACATCTCATAGTTGACTGCTTGAGCCAAGATCAGCATCTCATATTTGACTGCTTGAGCCAAGATCAGCATCTCATATTTGACTACTTGAGCCAAGATCAGCATCTCATATTTGACTGCTTGAGCCAAGATCAGCATCTCATAGTTGACTGCTTGAGCCAAGAACAGCATCTCATAGTCGATTGCTTGAGCCAAGATCAACATCTCATATTTGACTGCTTGAGCCAAGATCAGCATATCATATTTGACTGCTTGAGCCAAGATCAGCATCTCATATTTGACTGCTTGAGCCAAGATCAGCATCTGATAGTTGATTGCTTGAGCTAAGATCAACATCTCATATTTGACTGCTTGAGCCAAGATCAACATCTCATATTTGACTGCTTGAGCCAAGATCAGCATCTCATAGTTGATTGCTTGAGCTAAGATCAACATCTCATATTTCACTGCTTGAGCCAAGATCAACATCTCATATTTCACTGCTTGAGCCAAGATCAACATCTCATATTTCACTGCTTGAGCCAAGATCAGCATATCATATTTGAGTACTTGAGCCAAGATCAGCATCTCATATTTGACTGCTTGAGCCAAGATCAGCATCTCATAGTTGATTGCTTGAGCTAAGATCAACATCTCATATTTGACTGCTTGAGCCAGATCAACATCTCATATTTGAGTGCTTGAGCTAAGATCAGCATCTCATAGTTGATTCCTTTTCCAAGATCAGCATCTCATAGTTGACTGCCTGAGCCAAGATCAACATCTCATAGTTTATTCCTTTTCTAAGATCATCTCATAGTTGACTGCCTGAGCCAAGATCAACATCTCATATTTTACTACTTGAGCCAAGATCAACATCTCATAGTTAACTGCTTGAACCAAGATCAACATCTCATATTTGACTGCTTGAGCCAAGATCAGCATCTCATAGTTGACTGCCTGAGCCAAGATCAACATCTCATATTTGACTGCTTGAGCCAAGATCAACATCTCATACTTGACTGCTTGAGCCAAGATCAACATCTCATACTTGACTGCCTGAGCTAAGATCAACAGCTCATATTTGACTCATTGAGTCAAGATCATCGAACCAGTTCTGATTAAGATCCTTGTAGATCTCGCCTGGTGGACTCAGAAACAGACTAACCAGCCGGGACAATTAATTTAATAAAGGGCAGAAGCAAGCTGGTACTCAAAAATGCATGGCTGAAGTCGGATTTGTTGGGCCGACAGGCGTTAAATTTCTCAGTTTGCTGTAAAGTACAACACAAGCATCTACGACAATTAAACGTCATATTAAAAGTCAATGAGAAGGATTTGTCGAACGAACACAAAAAAGATATTCATATTGTAAACGTAATCACACATAATGAAGTTCCTTCTGGGGTGAGCAAAAAGTACATTTGTATTTTAGGATTAGCTTTTAGTAGTACCGGACAGTAAACGGGCATTGACACATATTTCAAAGGGATACACTGATACATATTTCTACGGGGTACATTGGTACATATTTCAGTGGGATACATAGATACATATTTCAGTGGGATACATTGATATATATTTCAGTGGGATACTTTGATATACATTTAAACGGGATGCATTGATACATATTTCAATGAAATACATTGATACATATTTCAGTGGGATACATTGTTACATACTTCAGTGGGATGCATTGTTACATATTTCAGTGGGATGCATTGTTACATATTTCAGTGGGATACTTTGATATACATTTCAACCGGATGCATTGATACATATTTCAATAAGATACATTGATACATATTTCAGTGGGATGCATTGTTACATATTTCAGTGGGATACATTGTTACATATTTCAGTGGGATGCATTGTTACTTATTTCAGTGGGATGCATTGTTACATATTTCAGTGGGATACATTGTTACATATTTCAGTGGGATACATTGATACATATTTCAGTGGGATACATTGTTACATATTTCAGTGGGCTGCATTGTTTCGGGACTGACGTTATCATATTCGAATGAAGCAATTTAAGTTAAAAATTCCTAATATCTTCTTTGTACGCTTTATAACTGTTTACGGTAGATGCACTTGCAATACAAGGTTGTGTCCAAACTGTTTAAAGTTGCAGAAAACGTGACAAATATAAATCAATAAGTTTTGTTACTCTAGTCGGGTGGCTTCGACCACCATAAGCTGAAAATAATCTAGGATGTTTACCATGAATTACAGGGTATACACTTAGATACAGGAATTGACACATGCACTGGTAACGTTGCTACCACCTATTCCCTTCATTCTAGGCGTGTTTAGCAAAACAGCAAACTGACAATTAAAACAAATGCCGCAGTTTACAATGCCTTCATCATTAGTATCCTTCTATATGGCAGCGAATTATGGACAAGCAGGTGAGACGGCTAAATGCATTCCATATGCGATTTCTCCGCCGCGTTCTAGGTATCACCTGGAAGAACAAAGTAACAAACGTGGAGGTCATGACTCGGACAGGCCTTCCGAACATCTACACGCTGCTCAAACAACTTTAGGTTATGCTGGCTTGGCCACGTACACCTTATGAAACATGACCTGATACCAAAAGATATACTCTATGGTCAACTAACAGATGGTAAAATAACTAGAGGCGCCCAAAACTTCGATTTGTAGCTGTGTAAACGTGACATGAAGACTCTGAACATAAACCCTGCTGCCTAGGAAGAAATAGCAGTAGACCGCAATCTTTGGAAGCACACTCTAAAGCTCCAGCTCAAATAAGAAGCAAACAGATTAATAAAAAAAAAAGAGAATACACGGCGAAAGAAAAGAAAAAAATAACATTTCTAGGGGAGCTGCAAAATCCATAGTCAATTATGTCTGACGGAGGCTTCTACATGATACACTGTTTATATGTTTGGGTGGTGGACACAACGAGAACAGCCCACAACTTTCTTGCGTGCTGAACGCAAGCCCGGAGTCACTACTAATATCTATATTTATTTATTTTAAAAAAATGTCTACACATTTGAGTAATAAAACACAAAGAGAGAAACAAAGAATAAAAGGATCCGTTAAACGCTTCCATTCTGTTCTCTTGAGGAACATAGAGGAAAAAAAAACATCACATTCTCAGCTGAATAACATGCCGTTGTGGGTGATCTCTCGTGAGTAGGACGATGGGAGCTGGAGTTTGCTTCGGTAGTTCAACATTTTGCAATATATTCTTCTCTGACATACATACAACACTGGCTGGGTCATAATGTAGAGAAACAGCACACCAGACAAAGCATGGACTGAAAGCAGTTAACGACTAGTCGCTTACTTCTTTTGTAAGCATCAGTTAACGACACACAGAGGTGAACAAAGAAGTGAGAAGATGCATTAAAAGGGATAAGAGGAAATATATAGATGAACTAGCTAAAGAGGCAGAAGAAGCAGCAAATAAAGGGAATATGAAAGAACTGTAAAACAGCACAAATAAATTAAGTGGAAAATACAAACAGATCAATACCTTTATTAAAGATAAGAAAGGAAATCTGCTTAGTAATATAAGGGAATAAATGGAGAGATGGAAAGAACACTTTGAAGAACTTTTGAACAGACCCTGCTCAAATAATCCTCCAGATATACTACCAGCAGAAGAAGAGTTACACGTTAACTGTGGAAAACCAAGCAAAGAAGAAATAATGAAAGCCATCAAACTATAAAAAAATGGTAAAGCCACAGGACCAGATGAAATTCCTTCGGAAGCCATCAAAGCAGATATTAACACCTCTACCAAGATGTTACATAATCTATTAGATAAAATTTGGGAGAGGGAAGAAATACCTAAAGACTGGAAAGAAGGTTATATGATCAAACTACCAAAGAAAGGAAGTTTACAGGAGTGCACAAATTATAGGGGAATTATGCTACTATCAGTGCCAGGAAAAATATTAAGCAGGATCATTCTGGAGAGACTAAAAGAGGCCATAGAGAAACATTTGAGAGATGAACAAGTAGATTTTAGGAAGAACAGATCATATGCTGATCAAATAACTACTCTACGTATAATAGTTGAATAAAGTTTAGAACTAAAATCCCCACTTTATATTGGATTCATATATTACGAAAAGGCTTTTGATAGTTTAGACAGAAGAATGCTTTGGAAGTTGCTGAGTCATTACGGAATCCCCATAAAGTTTATTAACCTGATAAAAACAATGTATGAAGGAACAAAATGTAGTGTGGTGCATGAAGGACAGCTTACAGAAGCATTTGAAATAAGAACAGGAGTAAGGCAAGGATGCCTTCTGTCTCCATTTCTCTTTCTACTGGCCATAGATTGGATTATGAAAATAACTAAAAACAACAGAAATGGGATCCAGTGGTCACTGACCAAACAACTTGATGATTTAGACTTGGCTGATGACATAGCTCTCCTATCGCACAGCCATCAACAAATGCAGGATAAAATGAGCATACTAGATGAGAGATCACAACAGCTGGGGCTGAAAATAAATAGATATAAGACCAAAATTATGAGAATTAATGTAGTTGACAATAACCAAATAAAAATAGGAGAAATATCTCTACTAGACCTACAATTTTACACATATCTGGGCAGGAATATAGACAAAGAGGGAGGAACAGAAAATGATACCAAAATGAGGATATCAAACGCAAGTGGAGCATTCGTTGCACTGGGAAACATATGGAAGTCCAAAGAAATTAGGTTAAATTGTATATAACAATTTTCAACTCCAATGTTAAGTCAGTATTATTATATGGCTGTGAAACATGGAGAACAAAAGTGACAATCATGAAGATACCGACTTTCATTAATGGATGCTTACGCAGAATAAAAGGATGGAAATGGCAGGAAGACGATGGCGCTGGATGGGACACACACTACGGAAGCCAACTGAGAGTATTGCACAACAGGCCTTTTTTTTTTAATCCCCAGGGAAAAAGACATAGAGGAAGACTCAGGAATTCTTGGAGAAGACAGATGGAAGTAGAGATGAAGATGATGGAGAAGACATGGAATTATCTTTAAAAAAAAATGGCAAGAAACAGAACCGTTTGGAAAGTGTTTGTTGAAGACCTATGCTTCACAGGGAGCTGAAAGGTAGAAGAATAGTCCTGCTATAAATTGAAGCGCAGTAGAAAAAGTCGTTAACATCCCAAATGGTATTAAATTGAACCTCACGTTCACTAAAAAAATTCATGACACGAAAGTTGGCCATTTAGTAAAGCAGCAAACATTAAACAACAGATTAATTACCTTCTGATGAGATTCATTTACCACTAGGAACATGTAGCGACACTGAGGAGATTCATTTACCACTAGGAACATGTAGCGACACTGAGGAGATTCATTTACCACTAGGAACATGTAGCGACACTAAGGAGATTCATTTACCACTAGGAACATGTAGCGACACTGAGGAGATTCATTTACCACTAGGAACATGTAGCGACACTGAGGAGATTCATTTACCACTAGGAACATGTAGCGACACTGAGGATATTCATTTACCATTAGGAACATGTAGCGACACTGAGGAGATTCATTTACCACTAGGAACATGTAGCGACACTGAGGAGATTCATTTACCACTAGGAACATGTAGCGACACTGAGGAGATTCATTTACCACTAGGAACATGTAGCGACACTGAGGAGATTCATTTACCATTAGGAACATGTAGCGACACTGAGGAGATTCATTTACCATTAGGAACATGTAGCGACACTGAGGAGATTCTTTTACCATTAGGAACATGTAGCGACACTGAAGAAATTCATTTACCATTAGGAACATGTAGCGACACTGAGGAGATTCTTTTACCATTAGGAACATGCAGCGACACTGAGGAGATTCTTTTACCATTAGGAACATGTAGCGACACTGAGGAGATTCATTTACCACTAGGAACATGTAGCGACACTGAGGAGATTCATTTACCATTAGGAACATGTAGCAACACTCATATACCGTTAAGAAAATGTAGCTACATTCGTCCAAAGTACCACAACACCAAATACAAATGACAGAGAACTGTTCAGAACAATTTTTTTCAACAGAAGTTCCAAATTTCGAGATAACGACCTCTGACACTGTGATCAGTCTCTAGAATGTACAAACGAAATTCTACAGTCTATCAGCATGTACACACTTGTAAGAGAAGAAAAAGTAGTTACAACAAGCAGCTGTGAAAGATAACATCCTCTACATTCTGACAGTACAACACAAGGCAGTCCCATCTACCACACATGGAAGTCTCATCTACCACACCTGGCAATCCCATCTACCACATCTGGCAGTCCCATATACCATACCTGGCAGTCCCATATACCACACATAACAGTCCCATCTACCACACATAACAGTCCCATCTACTACACATAACAGTCCCATCTACTACACATAACAGTCCCATCTAACACACAAGGCAGTCCCGTCTACCACACATAACAGTCCCATCTACCACAAAAGGCAGTCCCATCTACCACACAAGGCAGTCCCATCTACCACATAAGGCAGTCCCATCTACCACACAAAGCAGTCCCATCTACCACACAAGGCAGTCCCATCTACCACACATAACAGTCCCATCTACCACACAAGGCAGTCCCATATACCACACCTGGCAGTCCCATCTACCACACAAGACAGTCTCATCTACCACACATGGCAGTTCCATACACCACACAAAGCAGTCCCATCTACAACACATGACAGTTCCATCTACCACACATAACAGTCCCATCTACCACACCTGGTAGTCCTATCTACCACACAAGGAAGTCCCATCTACTACACATAACAGTCCCATCTACCACACATAACAGTCTCATCTACCACACAAAGCAGTCCCATCTACCACACACGACATTCCCATCTACCACACACAACAGTCCCATCTACCACACATAACAGTCCCATCTACCACACAAGACAGTCCCCTCTATCACACAACAGTCCCATCTACCACACAAGGCAGTCCCATCTACCACACATAACAGTCCCATCTACTACACATAACAGTCCCATCTACCACACAAGGAAGTCCCATCTACCATATAAGGCAGTCCCATCTACCACACAAGGCAGTCCCATCTACCACACATAACAGTCCCACCTACTACACATAACAGTGCCATCTACCACACATAATAGTCCCATCTACCACACAAGGCAGTTCCATCTACCTCACATAACCGTCCCATCTACCACACATAACAGTCCCATCTACCACACATAACAGTCCCATCTACCACACACGGCAGTCCCGTCGACCACACATAACAGTCCCATCTACCACACAAGGAAGTCCCATCTACCACATAAGGCAGTCTCATCAACCACACATAACTGTCCCATCTACCGCACATAACAGTCCCACCTACTACACATAACAGTCCCATCTACCACACATAATAGTCCCATCTACCACACAAGGCAGTTCCATCTACCTCACATAACAGTCCCATCTACCACACATAACAGTCCCATCTACCACACAAGACAGTCCCATCTACCACACATAACAGTCCCATCTACCACACATAACAGTCCTATCTACCACACATAACAGTCTCTTCTACTACACACGACATTCCCATCTACCACACAAGGAAGTCCCATCTACCACACATAACAGTCCCATCTACCACACATAACTGTCCCATCTACCACACAAGACAGTCCCATCTACCACACAAGGCAGTCCCATCTACAACACATGACAGTTCCATCTACCACACCTGACAGTCCCATCTACAACACATGGCAGTCCCATCTACCACACAAAGCAGTGCCATCTACCACACAAGGCAGTCCCATCTACCACACATGGCAGTCCCATCTACCACACAAGGCTTGTCCCATCTACCACACATAACAGTCCCATCTATCACACCTGGTAGTCCCATCTACCACACAAGGAAGTCCCATCTACTAGACATAACAGTCCCATCTACCACACAAGACAGTCTCATCTACCACACATGGCAGTTCAATACACCACACAAAGCAGTCCCATCTACAACACATGACAGTTCCATCTACCACACAAAGCAGTCCCATCTACTACACATGGCAGTTCCATCTACCACACAATGCAGTCCCATCTACTACACCTGGCAGTCCCATCTACAACACATGGCAGTCCCATCTACCACACAAAGCAGTCCCATCTACTACACAATGCAGTCCCATCTACAACACCTGACAGTCTCATCTACAACACATGGCAGTCCCATCTACCACACAAAGCAGTGCCATCTACCACACCTGGCAGTCCCATCTACCACACATAACAGTCCCATCTACCACACAAGGCTTGTCCCATCTACCACACATAACAGTCCCATCTACCACACCTGGTAGTCCCATCTACCACACCTGGTAGTCCTATCTACCACACAAGGTAGTCCCATCTACTACACATAACAGTCCCATCTACCACACATAACAGTCTCATCTACCACACAAAGCAGTCCCATCTACCACACACGACATTCCCATCTACCACACATAACAGTCCCATCTACCACACATAACAGTCCCATCTACCACACAAGACAGTCCCCTCTATCACACAACAGTCCCATCTACCACACAAGGCAGTCCCATCTACAATACATAACAGTCCCATCTACTACACATAACAGTCCCATCTACCACACAAGGAAGTCCCATCTACCATATAAGGCAGTCCCATCTACCACACAAGGCAGTCCCATCTACCACACATAACAGTCCCACCTACTACACATAACAGTCCCATCTACCACACATAATAGTCCCATCTACCACACAAGGCAGTCTCATATACCACACATAACAGTCCCATCTACTACACATAACAGTCCCATCTACCACACAAGGCAGTGCCATCTACCATACAAGGCAGTCCCATCTACCACACAAGACAGTCCCATCTACCACACATAACAGTGCCATCTACCACACATAACAGTCCCATCTACCACAGATAACAGTCCCATATAACACACATGGCAGTCCCATCTACCACACATAACAGTCCAATCTAACACACATGGCAGTCCCATCTACCACACATAACAGTCCCATCTACCACACATAACAGTCCCATCTACCATACATAACAGTCCCATCTACCACACACGGCAGTCCCATCGACCACACATAACAGTCCCATCTACCACACATAACAGTCCTATCTACCACACATAACAGTCTCTTCTACTACACACGACATTCCCATCTACCACACAAGGAAGTCCCATCTACCACACATAACAGTCCCATCTACCACACATAACTGTCCCATCTACCACACAAGACAGTCCCATCTACCACACAAGGCAGTCCCATCTACAACACATGACAGTTCCATCTACCACACCTGACAGTCCCATCTACAACACATGGCAGTCCCATCTACCACACAAGGCAGTGCCATCTACAACACCTGGCAGTCCCATCTACCACACATGGCAGTCCCATCTACCACACAAGGCTTGTCCCATCTACCACACATAACAGTCCCATCTACCACACCTGGTAGTCCCATCTACCACACAAGGAAGTCCCATCTACTACACATAACAGTTCCATCTACCACACATAACAGTTTCATCTACCACACAAAGCAGTCCCATCTACCACACACGACATTCCCATCTAGTACACATAACAGTCCCATCTACCACACATAACAGTCCCATCTACAACACTAGACAGTCCCCTCTATCACACATAACAGTCCCATCTACCACACAAGGCAGTCCCATCTACCACACATAACAGTCCCATCTACTAGACATAACAGTCCCATCTACCACACAAGGAAGTCCCATCTACAACACATGACAGTTCCATCTACCACACAAAGCAGTCCCATCTACTACACATGGCAGTCCCATCTACCACACAATGCAGTCCCATCTACTACACCTGGCAGTCCCATCTACAACACATGGCAGTCCCATCTACCACACAAAGCAGTCCCATCTACTACACAATGCAGTCCCATCTACCACACCTGACAGTCCCATCTACAACACATGGCAGTCCCATCTACCACACAAAGCTGTGCCATCTACCACACCTGGCAGTCCCATCTACCAAACATGGCAGTCCCATCTACCACACAAGGAAGTCCCATCTACTACACATAACAGTTCCATCTACCACACATAACAGTCCCATCTACCACACCTGGTAGTCCCATCTACCACACAAGGAAGTCCCATCTACTACACATAACAGTTCCATCTACCACACATAACAGTTTCATCTACCACGCATAACAGTCCCATCTACCACACATAACAGTCCCATCTACAACACTAGACAGTCCCCTCTATCACACATAACAGTCCCATCTACCACACAAGGCAGTCCCATCTACCACACATAACAGTCCCATCTACTACACATAACAGTCCCATCTACCACACAAGGAAGTCCCATCTACCACATAAGGCAGTCCCATCAACCACACATAACTGTCCCATCTACCACACATAACAGTCCCACCTACCACACATAACAGTCCCATCTACCACACATAATAGTCCCATCTACCACACAAGGCAGTTCCATCTACCTCACATAACAGTCCCATCTACCACACATAACAGTCCCATCTACCACACAAGGCAGTCCCATCTACCATACAAGGCAGTCTCATATACCACACATAACAGTCCCATCTACTACACATAACAGTTCCATCTACCACACAAGGCAGTCCCATCTACCACACAAGGCACTTCCTTCTACCACATGGCAGTCTCATCTACCACACATAACAGTCCCCTCTACCACACATAACAGTCCCATCTACCACAGATAACAGTCCCATATACCACACATGGCAGTCCCATCTACCACACAAGGCAGTCTCATATACCACACATAACAGTCCCATCTACTACACATAACAGTCCCATCTACCACACAAGGCAGTGCCATCTACCATACAAGGCAGTCCCATCTACCACACAAGACAGTCCCATCTACCACACATAACAGTGCCATCTACCACACATAACAGTCCCATCTACCACAGATAACAGTCCCATATAACACACATGGCAGTCCCATCTACCACACATAACAGTCCAATCTACCACACATGGCAGTCCCATCTACCACACATAACAGTCCCATCTACCACACATAACAGTCCCATCTACCATACATAACAGTCCCATCTACCACACACGGCAGTCCCATCGACCACACATAACAGTCCCATCTACCATACATAACAGTCCCATCTACCACACATAACAGTCACATCTACCACACATAACAGTCCCATCTACCACACATAACAGTCCTATCTACCACACATATCAGTCTCTTCTACTACACACGACATTCCCATCTACCACACATAACAGTCCCATCTACCACACATAACAGTCCTATCTACCACACAAGACAGTCCCATCTACCACACATAACAGTCCCATCTACCACACATAACAATGCTATCTACCACACATAACAGTCTCTTCTACTACACACGACATTCCCATCTACCACACAAGGAAGTCCCATCTACCACACATAACAGTCCCATCTACCACACATAACTGTCCCATCTACCACACAAGACAGTCCCATCTACCACACAAGGCAGTCCCATCTACCACACAAGGCAGTCCCATCTACCACACATAACAGTCCCATCTACCACACAAGACAGTCCCATCTACCACACAAGGAAGTCCCATCTACCACACATTACAGTCCCATCTACCACACATAACATTCATATCTACCACACATAACAGTCTCTTCTTCTACACACGACATTCCCATCTACCACACAAGGAAGTCCCATCTACCACACATAACAGTCCCATCTACCACACAAGACAGTCCCATCTACCACACAAGGAAGTCCCATCTACCACACATAACTGTCCCATCTACCACACAAGACAGTCCCATCTACCACACAAGGCAGTCTAATCTACCACACAAGGCATTCCCATCAACCACACATAACTGTCCCATCTACCACACATAACAGTCCCATCTATCACACATAACAGTCCCATCTTCCAAACAAAGCAGCCCCATCTACCACACAAGGCAGTCCCATCTACCACACATAACAGTCCCATCTACTACACACGACATTCCCATCTACTACACATAACAGTCCTATCTACCACACAAGGCAGTCCCATCCACCACACATAACAGTCCCATCTACTACACATACCGCGACTTGACAAGAACAGTGGAGCAAAAGGAAAGAAAATGAATGGTAATGTTTTATTCGTTGGATGCGCCTGAATATCTTTTTAAAGAAATTTCAAATCTCTAGGGTCACTTCAAGATCTCGCGAGAACTAATTGTCATGTAATAAAACATGTCAGCAATATTTTGTGTTTTTTTTTACTTTACATTTTAACTTGTGCATAAGGTTCTTCAAATAGTTCTGGTCTACAGACAAGTGGTTACACAAATATACATTTGAAGATTTATTTACGCCTGTTAGACTTTCTGTTGACACGATGTCTTGTGGATTAATTCACAAATCAAGTAATGTATATTTATATATTGTACTTCTTTAAATGCCATTTGTGATGATTCACTGTTACATATTTGCTGCGTATTTCATTCACAAATGTACAGTTTATCATGTTGTCTGAAACTCGTCCTTTTGATGTTTTTTTTTTTTTGAGGTTCTCACATGTTCAGCTGATATATTACCTCTTCTCACTTGTTCTGCTGATATATTACCTCTTCTCACATGTTCAGCTGATTACCTCTTCTCACTTGTTCTGCTGATATATTACCTCTTCTCACTTGTTCAACTGATATATTACCTATTCTCACTTGTTCAGCTGATATATTAGCTATTCTCACTTGTTCAGCTGATACATTACCTGTTCTCACTAGTTCAGCTGATACATTACCTATTCTCACTTGTTCAGTTGATACATTACCTATTCTCACTAGTTCAGCTGATACATTTATTACCTGTTCTCACTTGTTCAGCGGATATATTACTGTTTTCACTTGTTCAGCTGATACATTACCTGTTGTCACTTGTTCAGCTGATATATTACCTGTTCTCACTAGTTCAGTTGATACATTACCTATTCTCACTAGTTCAGCTGATACATTACCCGACATCCCTGAACCACCATTACAGTGTCACGTCTCTCCACAACTTAGTCTTTTCATTTTATTTATTAATTCAGTCGAATATAGTTGTTTATGTTGTTGCTTCTTTCTCTCTTTATTACCTCTGTACCTTCTTCCTTCGATCTTTCCAGTTGTAAAGCGTGTGTTCCAGATGTTTCCCCTTACATTACCTTACTTAGAATGCTCATAATTTCCTCCTAATTCTTAGCGTTCGTCCGTTATATGGGCGATGGTGCGTCGTGTCGTTAGTTTACATAAAAATGGAGATATCTGCACATTTCAGCCCGATATATGCGTCTTCGGCATGGGTAGATTTTGCTTAACTTTGCAGCCATTTTGACCAACTATTTTCGACTTTTGGAGCCGCGATAGCTCAGTAGTTAGAGAACTGGTTTACAAAGGACAAGAGGTAGGGTTCGATCCCAACCGACGGGTCCGGTTCACCCAGCCTTAAATGGGTACCGGATTTTTTTCTGGGAAAGTAAAGTTTTATCACAGGCGTAATACCGACCACATTACCCCAAAAATCATTAAATTGTAATGTAAAATTATATATATATATATATATATATATATAATGAAATTATAATATAAAATATGTAAAATGTATGGTCACTAACACCATATTCCCTATACGACACTTGGCGTGAAGGGGGTACTTCACTTTTTTATTTTCGACTTTTAACTACCAAGAGTTCTCTAACGTGCGCGAGTGCACACTGGACCTCTTTTGTTCTTTACAATTATCCTAAAAGGTTAGACACGAATCTCACTACCCAGAGATGAAGGGAGGGTAAAGTCATGAAGAATCCAATAATTCGATGTAAAAAAATCTGTCTATCTATTGACCTTTCGAGCCGTAGCCGGCCCATAGGGCGTAGACCAATATACTCCTTCTCTTATCTAAATTTTTGTTCTAGCAGTTTAAAATTCTTTTAAAGATATTTTATTAAATCTCGCTATTTGTCTCTGTTCTCTGCAAGCAGCTCTTTCTCATTGAGTGAGCCGATTCCTGCTGCTCCTGCCTCTCTCATCAATGTGCTTCTCAGTGTCTCTCTGGGTCTTCCTCTTTTCCTATTACCTGTTGTTTTCCACATGAGGGCTTGCTTTGCTATTCGGTTATTATCTCTTCTCATCACATGTCCAACTTATGGACATCGTCTTTTCTTTATTACTGAAGATATTAGTGGTTGATTGGCGATTTCTCTAATTTCCTCTTTTTTTTAAAATTCGTTCCACGCTATACTAAGTATTTTCCTTAGACATTTATTTTCGAATGCGTTCAACTTTGTTTCTATGCCTCTTGTTGTTTTCCAGCTTCCACACGCATACCCAAGGGTTGATAGTACAAAAATGACCACTCTTTATTGTGGCATTCTAAACCGGGATCTCCCTTCCAGAGTATCCAACACAGTTCCCCCCTACTTGCTCTTAATATTGGAAATAAATATTCGCTTTGGCTTTGTAGGTAAAAACGTGTTGCGTCCATTCTGATAAGAGAAATAAACTTAGGCCAGACAATAAACTGTCGACCAAAACACCATGCAATCTGAGGACGACTTAGTAGATTAATAAGCCCGTGTTGTCCACTGGTCTACAAAATCATGATATAAAAAAGCGATATTTATTAAATCGATTTTAGATTTTTTTCCGAAATGTATGAGAAGCAGCTGAGTTCAATAAGTGTTTACGATTATTAAATCTTATTGGACACCCTCGATCTTAAAGAATCAGATACAAAGAGAATTGTATTATCGTTGTTTCATATAAAACTGCAGTTTGTTCATGAGTCCTTTCAAACATTTTCTTTAAATTAATTTTATATAGGCCATCAATCGACTTGTTTGCGCTAAATGGTAAATAAAGCTCGTGTTATTTAGAAAACAGATTGTTTAAATTAAACAAAGCAAATTAAAATTGTAATCTATTTAATAATTTTTAATTTGCAAATTTATTTCTGTTTTTTTTTTTTTTTACAAATTAAATAATTCTTTATAAATTTAGTTTGATATTTGATAATTGAATATCAAATACATGTATAATATTTTTTCAATTATAAATTGTGTCCTTTTTCTAAAATTATATACGTACTCTCATTTATTGGATGGTGTCTATTATAACATAGAATAGTTAGTCTAGGTTGAGCCGATCGTGCCTCGTCAATAATTACTCCTACGACACAAATAACTGTATACCTCACATTTATGAATTGAAACATTTTGACAGCTGAATCTAAGAGGACATGTATGCAATATAGTGTTGAATATTTGAAACATGGCTTTAGCCATTTAAGATTGTTGCTGACAAAACTAGAGCCAAGCATAAGAAATAAAAATAATAATAGCGCACCAAGTTCATCTTTCTCATCATCATCATGTGCCATACCGGTTGGAGTAGGAATCATGTCCCTCCACAATCTTCTATCTACAGTGCATCGTATTAGTTCTGTTGTTGACTGTTTTCCATGCCATGACACCAAGCTATCCAGTATTTTCTCTCATTATCGTCCGCGATCTCTCTTTCCTTTTATTTTGCCAGTTGCAACCTTTTAGCTAGGATGTCATCCTTCTAGTCAGGATTTAAAAAAAAATAATCTATCATTACCTTATAAATATTTTTTTAATTTCAAGTTTCAATGTGCTTTTTTTTAACATCAACATCTTTCTTTACAATGTTGTGTAGGGTGTATTTAGTAATAGATACATAATAGAACCGAACATTAGTCACAACATTTTCTTCTTTGTTTGCTTAAAGAAGGTCTAGGGGGCGGTGGTCCAAAAATGTTTGGAAACCGCTGATATATGAAAAAAAGTAATGGTGTTGCACCGATACAGTACTATAGTAATACATTGTTACACCGATACAGTACAATTGTAATACATTGTTACACCGATACAGTACTATAGTAATACATTGTTACACCGATACAGTACTATAGTAATACATTGTTACACCGATACAGTACTATAGTAATACATTGTTACACCGATACAGTACTATAGTAATACATTGTTACACCGATACAGTACTATAGTAATACATTGTTACACCGATACAGTACTATAGTAATACATTGTTACACCGATACAGTACTATAGTAATACATTGTTACACCGATACAGCACTATAGTAATACATTGTTACACCGATACAGCACTATAGTAATACATTGTTACACCGATACAGTACTATAGTAATACATTGTTACACCGATACAGTACTATAGTAATACATTGTTACACCGATACAGCACTATAGTTATACATTGTTACACCGATACAGTACTATAGTAATACATTGTTACACCGATACAGCACTATAGTAATACATTGTTACACCGATACAGTACTATAGTAATACATTGTTACACCGATACAGTACTATAGTAATACATTGTTACACCGATACAGCACTATAGTAATACATTGTTACACCGATACAGTACTATAGTAATACATTGTTACACCGATACAGTACTATAGTTATACATTGTTACACCGATACAGCACTATAGTAATACATTGTTACACCGATACAGCACTATAGTAATACATTGTTACACCGATACAGTACTATAGTAATACATTGTTACACCGATACAGTACTATAGTAATACATTGTTACACCGATACAGTACTATAGTAATACATTGTTACACCGATACAGTACTATAGTAATACATTGTTACACCGATACAGTACTATAGTAATACATTGTTACACCGATACAGCACTATAGTAATACATTGTTACACCGATACAGTACTATAGTTATACATTGTTACACCGATACAGCACTATATTAATACACTGTTACAGCGATACAGTACTATAGTAATACATTGTTACACCGATATAGCACTATAGTAATACATTGTTACACCAATACAGCACTATAGTAATACATTGTTACACCGACACAGTACTATAGTAATATAGTGTAAAACTGATGCAGTATAACAATAACTCAGTACAACAGTACTAATAAAGAAGAAGAAACAGAAAGAGACATGAAAATAATAAGAAAAATACCACAAATATAAGAAAGCTGAATTAATGCGGATGTTTGGAGCGGAAGATTCATTGACTGTGCTATTCCGCCGAACTGTAATTGTTGACAATCTGACACACATTTCTCTTTAATCTGACACTGGTCATGAACAAAAATTACAATTTGTAGAAACGAATAAAATACAATCAAGACTGGAACGCTGAGTTGTGGCGAGTTGGGAGAAAGGGGACGGGGTGGAGGGGGGGGGGAGTAATAACAAAAGAATTTTTAAAAAGGCAAAGCTTTTGTCGGTATAAACAAACGATTAGATACCCATACATTACAACAAAAATCACTCAAGGAAAGCGTGGAACGAGTTGAGCACAGTAAGGTCAAGGTCAAGTACGAGACTTGAACCGGCGTATTAGCACGCGAGTTTGCGCCCATATGTGCTCGGCCGCCTATCCAGAAATGTTCGGAGATTTCTGTATAGTGTCGTCTCAAACATCGAAACTCAGATGCGAGGCGACATTCCTCACCTTCCCACGGTAATACCCTGGTACCCATTTCTGCCAACGGCTGGGTCGACCGTGGGGGTATTTTTTTTTTTTTTTTCAACCACGAATACAATTCACACTGCTCCCAGCGGGAATCGAACACGGGTTGTCCGAACGTCAGTAGTCCAGTCGGGTGGTTTTTCCTACTAGGCTACCGAGGCCCCCGAAGAGCACAGTATGCAGTGACAACTTTACAAAGGAGAACAAAATAAAAGTGTTTTTTCTTAATTATTCTCATTAGTTTTAGTTACTTTCTATAATGTAGTTAGACTTTATTACATTTCTCTTGTATATCCGTTTTGTTGTTGTTTATGTTGCTGTTTTCTGAAGAATGTCGTGTGTTGGCCGAAACGTCATAGTTTGTTTTGTTCTCCTTTTTGTAAAGTTGTCACAATGCATTGCGCTCAAATTGTTCCTTGTCACCAGCTTTACCACAGGTAACGCAATTATTTGCTTATTCCCTTGATTTCTATGTGTTTTTTACAAATAAATTTGAAAGCAAGAGATGGAAAGAGTCAAGTACACCATTACTGTTTGGGACTGCACATGGAAAACCACATAGAGCCGCGCCAAAGCTGGACTAGATACAACAACAGTCAACAACTATGATGTTTCAGCTTTGCGAACAAGACACAACTAAAGCGTCAACGTTTCGACCTGAACCTCCCCAAAGGGGACGAAGACAAACACAAATCCTTACAAATCAGAAGAAACGAAAGACTGAACAGCGGCCAGTGCCTAACTCCATCTTGTACGTATTTTGTGCGCTAGTCAATATAGATCAAACCGTTTCTGGTTGTTTTACCTTGGGAATGGCAAAGATGAAATCGACGCTCATTAAAACACATGTGTGATGTCATATTGATGCAGAGCTACAGCGTTCGACAACACTTCGAAATAAGCAATAATTGAGGATTAAGAAACTAATTTAAGCAACAAAAACGTTATTACATCTGAGTTATTCCATAGTCATGTCGGTTAAACGCGCAGCCTCTTGTTGACTTTGAACTTTATTAGGACCGCACATCCCCCCACCTCCACTTAAAAAAAACAAAAAACATAAATAAATGTGACCGGCCCAGGCATCTGCTAGGCGTAAATATGTTCTGGTGGCATTACCGAATAATTGAGAATATAAACATTAGAATAAAAATAAAGAAAAATTAATTGATACATTTCTGTCACAACCGAGGCGACAAATAACATTCTTAAATTATGAACATGATGCAACAGCTGGATAGTGATTGGAGTGAAAGGATTTCTACATCAAAATCAGCCTTTTACAGAGCCAGCTGTTGGCAAAGGGAGACTAGTAGTCTCCGCTATAGGTTTGCAGTTGCTTCCACTAGGTTTGTTGTTGAGTGTTTATGAAAATGTCTAAGACGTGCAGTCAAACAGCGTGAACTGAGGTGGGCATGGATGCCTAGTGACGCTACTTGACGGTAAGCAACGATATCTGCGTTTTTGAATCAACACATCCACCCCCCCCCCCCCCCCCCCCCCCGGCATGATCACTTAAAAGACAGAACATAATTTATAATATCTGCACAATAATTTAACATAATTTATAATATCTGCACAATAATTTAACATAATTTATAATATCTTCACAATAATTTAACATAATTTATAATATCTGCACAATAATTTAACATAATTTATAATATCTGCACAATAATTTAACATAATTTGTAATATCTGCACAATAATGTGAACGATTTGAATAGTTTTAAAATGTCTCTTGAAACCGATTTAAGTGGTCTGTAATTTCTAAAAGCACTATTTTCACTGCTAAAGCAGACACCACACACACTGGAAGATGCAGAAACTGTTGTCCCGTCCCAAATTTTAGACCCGATAACATGTTCCAGAACGTTTTATCGGATCTTATCGTTCTCGAATTTTCCCATAATTATCAGGTATCGATTTTCTCTTGTTCTTTATGTTCGTTTTTGGATGTAGCCATCAAAATTCTCATCATTATTGATCTGAGTTTAGAATGTCCCTCACATCTTTGGATTTCCCTGGTCATGACAAACTATTTAATAGTGGTTCCTTTTGCTCAATATGACTTGATTAATTTAACTTTTATCTTTTTTTTTTGGCTCTCTGTCAATACATTTAATCTCTTTACCTTTCTCGCCCATGTATTTCTATCACAATAGTAGTGGCAGTTCAGGACATTTTCTTAGTCTTTTATGTTGAATACTCTGACATATTGTATACAGCGGGCTTTCCAATACATAATGTAATGCAGCGGGCTTTCCAATACATAATGTCATGCAGCGGGCTTTCCAATACATAATGTTATGTAGCGGGCTTTCAAATACATAATGTTATGTAGCGGGCTTTTAAATACATAATGTTATGTAGCGGGCTTTCCAATACATAATGTCATGTAGCGGGCTTTCAAATACATAATGTCATGTAGCGGGCTTTCCAATAGATAATGTCATGTAGCGGGCTTTCAAATACATAATGTCATGTAGCGGGCTTTCCAATACATAATGTCATGTAGCGGGCTTTCAAATACATAATGTCAAAGTACCGGGCTTTCCAATACATAATGTCATGTAGCGGGCTTTCAAATACATAATGTCATGTAGCGGGCTTTCAAATACATAATGTCATGTAGCGGGTTTTTAAATACATAATGTCATGTAGCGGGCTTTCAAATACATAATGTCATGCAGCGGGCTTTCAAATACATAATGTCATGTAGCGGGCTTTCAAGTACATAATGTTATGCAGCGGGCTTTCCAATACATAATGTCATGCAGAGAGCTTTCCAATACATAATGCTATGTAGCGGGCTTTGAAATACATAATGTCATGCAGCGGGCTTTCCAATACATAATGTTATGTAGCGGGCTTTCCAATACATAATGTTATGTAACGGGTTTCCAATACATAATGTTATGTAGCAGGCTTTCAAATACATAATGTTATGTAGCGGGCTTTGAAATACATAATGTCATGCAGCGGGCTTTCCAATACATAATGTTATGTAGCGGGCTTTCCAATACATAATGTTATGTAGCGGGCTTTCCAATACATAATGTTATGTAGCGGGCTTTCCAATACATAATGTTATGTAGCGGGCTTTCCAATACATAATGTTATGTAGCGGGCTTTCCAATACATAATGTCATGCAGCGGGCTTTCCAATACATAATGTTATGTAGCGGGCTTTCCAATACATAATGTTATGTAGCGGGCTTTCCAATACATAATGTTATGTAGCGGGCTTTCCAATACATAATGTCATGCAGCGGGCTTTCCAATACGTAATGTCATGCAGCGGGCTTTCAAATACATAATGTTATGCAGCGGGCTTTCCAATACATAATGTTATGCAGCGGGCTTTCCAATACATAATGTCATGCAGCGTTGTAGAAAAGAGATTCATCTGTCACAAGGTCAGAGGTCACACCTCCAGTAATAAAGATAGCTGGCACGTGACGGATGATCCATTTATTGATGTAACCATATTGTTTCTCCGTAATAAATGAACAGAGGTATTAAAGAAAAGCGCCAGATCTAAGAAAAATTGGTATACTCTGGTCTTGACAGCAATTGTGTAGGACGCCCATCATTCAAGATGGCAGTATCTAACACAGAACTCTTTTTTATTTATCCATTAATTTCTTTGTTTCTCTTTGTGTTTCATTGGCCGCTAAGCAGACGTCATTAACTGGGAGTATCCGCCATTTATCTTGTACTAAGAAGTTTCACATCGCAAGTTGATCCACGTATCCAGTGTTCGCATTGTAGTTTCTATTCACGATTGCGGACTTCTTTTCAAATTTATGGAGTTCCTATTCCTACAATGACGCAGATAGGCGCTTGTGTCAACCCAATATAGCGACATTCATATGATTATGGTTATGGAAGGCCCCGGTATCACTGCAAACGAATTAGAATCCATAATTTTAAACCACCCGTGCCAGTGGAATCATCCGAATTACTATCTCATCTCCCAAACAAAGAAAAGTAGCTGTACTCCAAATCATAGCAGTCTCAACATACACACCAAAAGACATAAGGCGAATACAACCGTAAAGCAGGCGGAGGGCAGTAATAATAAAGTAGGGGAGAGTAGTAAGGGATTGAAAGTACTCTAGGAGATAAGTAAAGCAAAGTACCCCCGTTACGCCAAGTGGCGTATAGGGAAATATGGTGTTAGTGAACCTATATTTTACAGACCTTCAGCACATGATTTTTGGGGTAATGTGGTCAGTATTACGCCCGTGCTGATTTACTTTCCCAGAAAGAAATCCGGTACCCATTTAAGGCTGGGTGAACCCGGATGCAGACAGCTGTGTGTTAGTTTGTGACAGCTGGTACTGTTGATCATGTAGGAGTTATTCAGTAAAAGGATAGAGTAGGAACGGTAGACTCAAGTGATGAGTTAGTGTCAGTGACAGAATAGAAAAGAAGTGTTGTAATTCTGTGTTTCAGAAAAAGGACGGAAGACACACAAATGGTTGACAGTAAGAGGGACAGTGTTAACCAAGTAGGGACTAATTATTCAATTAATTCCCATTATGAGCTCGCTAGTAGAGATAGAGTTAGAGACAGTAATGGTGTCTCATTAATATAACGTGTCGTAGTACACTACCACTAAGCATTCAGTGAGAAGTCTTTTCAGAGAGGAAAGGCTATTATAACGTGTCGTAGCACACGACCATTTGTATTTGGGATGGAGTCTTTTCAGAGAAGAAAGGCTCGTTCAACGTGTCGTAGAACATGCACAATGTGATCCAGAAGTGATTAAGCACTGAGTGGATTTCAGAGGAAGTCCACATGAAATGTAGTTGCGCCAAGGTGCGAGGAACAGTCTATATTTCGAGGAGGGAGCAATTCCCTGTTAACTTCAAGGGCAGATTCCTTGGAGGGGTGTCGTAGCACACCAAAATTAACAATCAGTGTCGCAAGAGCTCGCAATGGTCCTGCAGCTAGGACAGCGCGAGCAGGAGTATGATTCTCCAGTGAATTATCAGGTTGGCGAGGGGGAGTGCACCCTGATCGTCCAACAATTAGTCAATTATGATATCGACGAGGGGGAAGTGTGCCCTTATCGTCTGCATAGTATCAAGTTACTTTAGTGGCGAGGGGAGTTGAACCCTGGTCGCCAAACTAGCGTGTGTGTTGCAGCCAGGCTGCAGAGTGTGTGTGACAGAGGCGGAATTGTTGGCCCAAATGTAATTACAATTGTAAACTGTGAAATGATTTCCGAAGATGAATAAATACTCAGGAATGTGTTCTGAATTGTTCCTTGATGTTTTATAGCAACATCTGTCATCGTCTGTACCAGGCGTATCGAACGCTGGGGAATTGTCATGCTCTAATGCGGAGACTACACTATACGATTCATTGGTCATTGTTCTCAGCACGGGTGCAACCAAGTTGATCATCTAGGTGAGCGACGCCACTGGGGGCATTGCTGACTGGTTCTTATCATGGCGGCCTTGTTCTCAGTCTTGCAGCAAGTCATTTAGTCAGGCAACCGTCAAGGTGAGCGACGCCTTTGGTGGGCACCGTCGCACTATACAGCAATACACCGCTGTCGCTAGAAACTGTCAAGTAGGCGCCAGTCATATCGAGAGTCGTCCATCATCGTGCGGAAGCACCTTTGGTAAATCTTGGTATGGACGACTTTCGGGAAGGCGCGCACGTCTAGAGGTGGTCATAGCGGTGCGCAGGAAAAAGGAAACAAAGAGAGAGGAGAGAGAGAGAGAGAGAGAGAGAGAGAGAGAGAGAGAGAGAAGGTAAGGCTGGTATAACCATCTGTTCCTTGTCATACGATATCAATCGGAATATTGAAACACAATTAAAACGGATGAAACGCACAGCTTACGGTGTGCACAGAGCACTTAACTCAGTAGTTCATGCAACAAGTCGGACTTGGAATATGAAGAAACTGCAACAAAGAACACTTTTCAGACATAGCCTTTAATGGTTCCTGCCGCCTATCCACCGTATTGACCGGAAGTTCACGTCCTCCTGAAAATGACAATAGTCATATTTTGAAAGATTGTATAGCGCTTGATGATGTTAGGACATAATTTTTGACTCCAAATCCGATCGTATGAAACACAGTTAGTCATAGGATTATCCCCGTTGCACATCAAACAACAAACCGTAAGATCTCCCTGTAATGTGAATTTGTGAAATTATAAACCAGTTCACATGTCAACCCTCGATCTCACAGTATCCCTCTTAAATCTAGACAACATGCCTACTGATTAACATGAAACCTCGGGAGTCACCCCGCTGCTGCAAAGTCATGAACAAAGCTCCGTCATTTTGCCTTTCATCATTAGTGTACGGCCGGTCTAGGGATATATGATCAGCCATCATGATGACGTAGCACACAGAACAATGGCTGTGCCAATAAATTACTCTGGTGAATGTAGCAAACAACGCACGAAACACAGTGAAAGATCTCTAAAGTGAAACCTTCGTTTAACTTGGCAGAGCAGTCTATATTAATGAGTTGTAACATGTCAATAATTGGCGTCAAACAATTCCAATGACGGCCATTGAACAGCACTCAATTTCTTGACGTAAACCGCATATCAACTTTAGACGGGTGAAGGTCGCATTCACAACACTTAACTTGTCAAAGAGGAATATTGTCCAGTGTACGACTCCGTATTATCGGCGCAAATTTGTTAAGTGGAACATCCTACTGACTTTAACGCAGAAAATTGCATTGGAGAGCAGAAATTTATCAGTCCCCAAATGCAATTCCTACAGCGGTCGAGAGAATATGAACTCAATCCCACCATCTTGGAAGACATTCGTAGTTTACATAAATGACAGTCTTCATCATCCACAACTAGTTTGTGTATATCATTTACATCCTGGTTATGTTATTGATGTATTCTGTGTTTGGTATGGCACCAGGATCTAGTGTCGCCTCAAAATAGAACACGTCTTGGTAAAGTAAAGGTTGCAGAGGAAGTCATTGCAATTATTCATGTACTAGGAGCATAATAAGTTAAATCCGACAATCCACTAGCAAGAGAACAAATCCCGCGCTAGAAAGACTGGTTACGACTGACTGGCTAGGAGAGGCAGCTCTGGCTTGAAATGGTTGTCTTGCGAATAGGTCAAGGAAAATCAAAGCTCGAGGGGTCAAGCTGGAATAAATGTGCACTGAAGACGGAAGAACTGGACCGCAAGTTGCAAACACAAGGCAGCGCTAGTCTTTTAAGAAAAAGGATACGGCTGGATCATGAAAATGTGGGCTGTTGATTTTATTTCGGATAGAAGCTCATTGTTTCACGTTTTGACAGTTTCAATTTTTGACAAGTAAGATTTTTTGCTGAAAGCTTTCCAACTAGACTTTCTCTTTCCATTTTTTTTTAGAGAGATTTTTTTTTTTAGAGATTTTTTTTTTTAGAGATTTTTTTAAAAAGATTGTTATTGCACCAGCGTCAAGGAGGAGCACGCTGTCGTCATTCTCTGTTAGTGTGGGTTAAACGGTGAAGATTATGAGTGCAATACATGCTGCTCGTTCCTATTGTTGATGTGTTGAGTGCTGCCGTGTTATGTGGGTATCGATGTGTTGATTGCTGCCGTGTCCATGAGACTGAATCTGTCAATGTAAAGGTAACCTCACAGCAATTGCCGTGAAGTAATGAAGCGTGAGGGGGCCTCGGTAGCCTAGTTGGAAAAACCACCCGACTAATGTACCGACGTTCGAACAATTCGCGTTCGATTCCCGCTGAATGCAGTGTGAATTGTACTCATGGGTGAAAAAAATACCCCCGCGGTCGACCCAGCCGCTGGCAGAAATGGGTACCAAGGTAGTACTCTGGGAAGGTGAGGAATGCCGCCTCTCAGCCTAAGTTTCGATGATTGAAGCGACACTATCCAGAAGCCTCCGAATACATATGGATATTCGGCCGAGCACATATGGGTGAAAACTCGTGTGCCAAGACGCCGATTCAAGTCTCGTACTTTACCTTTAATGAAGCGTTAGTAATATCATTGTACTAAGCCACAGCTTCAGAGATGGGATGGCCCTGCTGTGCTATCGTTTCTAGTCCTGACAAAAGAATAGCTCTGGTACCCATTTAAAGAGTCTGGGTGTACCTATAAATCTTTAGGTCGGAAAAAAATTGACTCAACTGATATCTGAACCCCGAACCTTCATGTTGGGTGTACCACCACCGCGACACCGGGCTCTCTGACATTGTACATGAGTTTCAAACTGCAGAGGATCGTTTATAGAATTATGACATCATTAACTTCCCTCCACCTCTCAGAGCTGCGGCACCGTCGACTGCGCCAGGCACAACAATCTGCAGAAATACTCGACCAAACATCAGGATCGATACAGAATTGTTCTAGATAGTTTAGATGAAAGATCATCTTCATTGCACACCATAATCCCCTCTTCGACACGTTCCCCCGCTTGACGTGCGCCCGCCACACACCAGTGAAAGCACAGAAGATGGTTTCATCTCAGATGCACGAACTCCGTAGCACCGGTGAAGACCTTGACTCTGAACCTCATTAGTCGCCGCTGACGTCAGCATGTGACAGAGGCTCTATTCTTTTCTCCCTTCACCGTGTGTTTTAAATAACATATTTCATATGTCACTGAACCTTATTCTCTGTTCAGTTTATGACTGTCCGCCATTACACAATAAAAATAAAAATTGGTGTACGTTGGCTTCTGTATGTGGACTACGTGTTCAGCCTACTTTACTTGAGATCTTTATAATATAATGTGTGGACTTATCATACCTGAATGCTTAAGCCCAGTGTGTTTGGTACACCACCCTGCCATCTTATCTGCAGCAGTTTTTCGCAGATAAATGTATTGTCATATTATTAGCCTTCCTGATATGGCGCCTGTTTTGCACCTGCAGGTACATTATAGGCTAGGGAAGGTACTTTCGGTTTAAGTTTACAGCGTAAACTGATGCATAGGCTATTTGTCATCAATGTGAACTGCTTGCGAAAGAATGTTGCGAGGTGTTGTCAAACCTGTCTTTATTTAAAACTTGACTTGAGTACTGAAAGATGCATTTCAATGGGCATTTGTGTGTGTGTGGATTTCCACATGCTATTGTACTACAGCAGTTCTCAACAAACAGTCTGAGAACGAAAGTTGAGCCTACGGATGCAAGCCTGCGCTATAAACTCAAGTGAACCGTTCACGCTACTTGTTGGTTGACATGTATAGCAAATATTGATCCATAAGTGAAAAGAAAGAAAAAACTAAAGAAAATAAACCCTGTTTAGTGGAAGCCTTGTAAACTGTTGTCTATCAACGGGGATGATGAGGTCAAAGTTTGTGCTAGTTGTATTTTACGATCTTGGACTTCTTGTATGTCACTTTCTTCATTAGTTTAAGGACACAGTCTTCTTCTATCCTTCCTCCATTGCCGTAGGCGGCGAGGGGAGATGCAATTTGCGATTCTTTGCTCTTCTGTTGGCCTCTTCTGGTGATATCTCTCCTAATGACTCTAGTATTCCCTTTATCCATCTCTTTCTGGGTCTTCCTCTTACTCTGGCGTTTTCGTAGCCTTTATTTATGGCTTTTTGAGTCATTGTTAGTTCTTTTTGTCTTGTTATGCGACCGAACCATTTTATCTGTTGTTTCTTTATGTATTCAAAGGCTGGTTCAGTTTCGAGTTTCTTCCTTGGGTCAGTGTTTCTTACTCTGTCCCTTAAGCTGTTTCCTGTCATTCTTCTGACACATTTCATTTCGGTGGTCGCTATCTTTCTTATAGTTCTAGAGTCCAGCGTCCAATTCTGGCACTGATAGCACAGAGTTGGTAGAAAAATTGATTTGTATATTGCCCTTTTTGCTTCCGTAGTTATTGCTTTGTTTTTCAATAGTGTTGATACTTGGCCTATAACTTGCATGCTTTGTTACACCTTATATCTATCTCTGTCTCTTGGTTATTGTCTTGTGTTAACGTAAGTAACAAAAAAAAGTAAAGAGCTCCTGTCACGCCAAGTGGCGTATAGGGAAATATGGTGTTAGTGACCATACATTTTACAGACCGTCAGCACATGATTTTTGAGGTAATGTGGTCGGTATTACGTGCCGCTTTACTTTCCCAGAAAAAAAAATCCGGTACCAATTTAATGCTGGGTGAACCCGGAAGCCGTCGGTTGGGTTCGACCCCTACCTCTTGTCCTTTGTAGTCGAGTTCACTAACCACTGAGCTATCACGGCGCCCTTGTGCTAACGTGCTACCCAGATATTTAAAATTGTCTACTTTTTTAGAGTTTTATTATCTATTATGATGTGTAGTTTTTTTTTTCTTTCTCGCCATTACCATTACTTCGGTTTTGTTTATGTTGATCTTCATGTTGTATTGTCTACAAGTGTTATTTAGCCTGTTGATACGTTCTTGCAGGTCCTTAGTTGTTTCATGTATCAGAACTTGGTCGTCTGCAAATAGTATTTCATTTATTTCTTCCTCTCTTCTGCAGTTTTCGTGGACTTATATTTTGTTCTCTTTTGTGTTATCGCTTGTTATCATCCTTGTTGGTATACTTCCTTTGATTGGGCATGCTAATTTGCATATATTGTCCATATATGTGATGAAAAGTAAAGGGGAAAGCACGCAGCCTTGTCTTACTCCGGAGTTAATAGTAAAATATTTAGAGTAGCCTGCTGAAGATCTTACTGTAGTGTGACTACTTTCATAGAGGCTTTTGCATATCTCTACTAGGTGGTGACTCACTCCGTACAAGGGCAATACGGACCACAGTTGTTCCCTGTCCACCCTATCGAACGCCTTTTCTTGGTCAATAAAAGCTGTATATAGTGTTTTATTATGCTCTATTGTTTTCTCCGCTATTTGTTTTATGATAAATAGGGCATCTGTGCAGCCTCTGTTCCTCCTGAAGCCCATCTGAACATCGCTTAGCTGTGGGTCAATAATTGGTATAATTATTTTTTTTCGACTATCTTGGCATATAACTTCCCTAGGTAGCTTAATAGCAATATTCATCTATATTGGTTGCAGTCTCTTCTGCTGCCCTTCTTTTTCCATATTGGTAATATAATGGACTGTTTCCAATCGTCTGGGACTTGCTGTAGTATCCATGCAGCGTTGAATATTCTGTGTAGCCATTTACATCCTGCCTCTCCCGCTGCTGCTAGCATTTCAACTGGGATGTTATCGATTCCGGGGGCTTTATTTCTTGGTGCCAGTCGCAATGTGTCTTCTATTTCTTCAATTAGTATATTATTAGGATCAAATATTTCTATTCTATAATAAGAGCCGCGATAGCTCAGTGGTTAGTGAACTGGACTACCACGGACAAGTGGTAGGGTTCGATCCCAACCGACGGCTTCCGGGTTCACCCAGCCTTAAATGGGTACCGGATTTTTTCTGGGAAAGTAAAGCAGCACGGGCGTAATACTGACCACATTACCCCAAAAATCATGTGCTGAAGGTTTGTAAAATATAGGGTCACTAACACCATATTTCCCTATACGCCATTTGGCGTGACGGGGGTACTTTACTTTTAGTATAAGGATTATGTGTCACATTTCCAACTTCCAGAGAATGATATAATGATTACAAATATAATTAAGCAGGATAGACATAGCATTTTTTAAAGAGTGTATAATAACAGGTTATGTGTGAAAAGAACAAAAATGTAGAGAAACAACACGATTAGGAAACGGGTCACGGACAACAGTGACCACAGTGCACGGGCAAGCACTGGTAACATAAACAACATCCCTTACTCTGCGATATAACTAGCACAGCGGCAGAGGACAATGTAACATACACACAACAGTGCTCAGAGCCAAAATAATGGGGAAACAATCGCGATCATACAAACAAAAGGACATAGTCATCTACATAAAAGAGGTGTCAGTGGTCTCAGGTTTGTTGAAGTCTGACTTTAAATATCTTGACAATACATGCATACATTTAGACACATACACACATATCACAATGTTATGGAACATTCATTAACATATGTAGTCCGTAATAAAGGAATTCTGGAAGTAATTGAGAGTAAGTCTTTATGTCAAGACATTACAACATAGATCACATCTAATGAGCTCATTTAATTATAACTGAGCAATTGATTAGTTCAATCAAGGTTTATTTGCCAAATCACTTGGCCTCATAATGACCACAATTATTGGGTTGATTCATGATTGAAGATGGTTGATGATAATTAATGAATCAACTGTACAACTCACTATATTGGCCTTGTTCCTGTCAATTCCTCGAATTAATAATAATTAACATGTACTCTTTTTGGTCGTGTTGGGATGTAGACTAGACTATCGTCGTGTGGAGATGTCACGCCCGAAATAGATCGCAAGGTGCTCTTAATTCACAAACTCTGTAAAATTGTGACTATGGATTATTGTTTAATCAAGAATATAAAGATATTTTAGGAATATCAGAGACAAGATGGACAGAATGTGGGTACATAGAGGACGAAAAATATACATTTATATACCCAGGAAACACAACAGAAGGCCAGTGGTGAGGAGTGTAGAACACTCCAAGGTATGAAGACAGCTTCACAAGGGAGGAACACAACACAATACTGACGTTTCGGCCAGGGGCCTTTTTCAGAGTACAAGGACAACGAAAACAAACGATGAAACACAATTATCTATACATACATGACCAGAAGAAGAGGATAGAAAAGAAAAAAGTAGGATGAGGAAAAAATAAAAAAAGAAGAGAGCTAAGATAAGAATATAGAAAGAATATGAAAATTTATGTATAATTAAAATATAAAATACAGAATCACTTAGCTTAAACGACTGGTTAATCCGCCGGAAACCCAACGAAAGAATGACTACAAAGAACATCAACGGGGGTAGGAATACTGATGAAAAGAGAGCTACAAAAAAATATAAGTATCCACTGGACATACAGTGATAGGATTATACTACTCAAGCTGAAAGCAAAACCATTCGACATAGCAACAATACAGACATATGTACCTACTCAAGACTACACAGATGAACAAATAGAGCCATACTATGAAGACCTAAATAATGTTATGAAGCAAGTGAAATCTTCAGACATCTTGATTGTAATGGGTGACATGAACGCTATAGTAGGAAAAGGTAGCTATAAGACCATTATAGGAAATCATGGTTTAGGAAAAAGAAATGACAGAGGAGAAAGATTAATAGAATTCTGTTAAGAAAACAGGCTGATAATATGTAACACGTACTTTGAGCAAGAGAAAAGGTAACTATACACATGGAAAAGACCTGGAGATAAGAAGAGGAATCAAATAGATCAATGATGGCCAATAAGGTGCCAACGGGCCACAACCTTTTTTTGGCCCGCGGCTGATAAAAAATAAAATCTGGTTGCATTGAGCAAAATGTCCTGGGTAAAATTGATTTAAAATTTGTTACATTAACTTCTACCGTAGAAAAAGCTAACTCAAATATTCCCTAGTAGTTTGTTTAAAATAAAGTATAATTATTGGTGAAGACATCCAATGTAAGTCAAAGAAGAATAATAGTACAAGTAGACCTATGTTAACACTCTAGTAGTTAGTTTAACGTCGCCTTCCCGTCATTCCCGACCCATCCTTTTTTCCGTTTGATCATCCTGCGATCGACTGAAACAAAGGAAGAAGCCGACGAATGGTTCTAGAACCGACTCTCGGTTCGGCGAGTTCAAACAGTTTCCGCCAAGAAATACTGTGAGTCACCTCCCTCCTCCTCCCCAACACATTCACCCCACAATTATTTTACTTTCAGTTTCTTTCTCTCAAATCCTCTTTTCATTAGTAAAAATTATATATCCGAAATCCGATCTGATCATTCTGATTTTGTCGAGTTACCATGAACAGTTCCATTCTTAACAGGAAACAGTGATTTTGTTGTAATCTGAGTTTTCTTTGTCTGTTGCTTCGGTCGTGGTATAATATGAGCAATAAACGTCAATTAAATGAAAAAATCAGATTTTTTTCATGAGAAATGGGAACAAGATTTTTTATTTATCAACAATAAGGATAGCAAACCGCAGTGACTTGTGTGTTTGCAAGTGTTGTCTATAAATAAAGAGTATAATCTTAAACGGCATTACCCATAGCACCACGTCGCTAAATACAAGGACTTCATTGGTACAATACGTTCTACACTTGTGTGCGATATGAAGAAAAAGGTTAGTGCTCAGAAATCTGTTTGTACTACATTAACAAGAAAAAACAAACAAGTTCCGTAATGGCATCGTTTATTGTAAGCGCAGAGATAGCGAAATAAAAAAAAATCATTATGTGACGTTGACTTCGTAAAGTGTTGTTCTATTAACATGACGCGTGTATCTGGGGAAGAAAACATTGCTAGTCATTTTGAGAGCATTCCACTATAAAAAACAGACAGTCACTAGAAGGGTTGAGGAAATAAGTTCTCATATATCTAGTAAATTAAAGAGTGTCGTTACAAATTCCGCTTACTTTTCTCTGGCTATGAATGAATCTACTGACATATCAGACAGCACAACTTTTAATTTTCATAAGAACTGTTTCAAAAGACTTTATTATCAATGAAGAGCTACTAGCTTTAGATTCATTGCATAATACGACCAAAGGTCAAGACATTTATGACTCAGTTATGAAAGTTGTTAACGGTATCGGTGATATAAACAGATTTTCAGCAATAGTGACAGATGGCGCTAAGTCAATGTGTGGTACTGAAACAGGTTTAGTTGGATTATTAAGGAAGGCTGAAATCCATTGCCAAGCATTACATTGTATTATACACCAGGAGGCACTGTGTGGCAAGATTCTAGACGTGGAGGATGTTATGAAAATTGTAATAAAGTGTGTGAATTTAATAAAAGGTGGGAATCGGGCTTTGACACACCGACAGTTTTAAAATTTTCTATCAGAAGTTGAGGCGGAATATGGCGAATTAGTGCTCTACATATAATTTAGCAACCATATGAGGTGTGACATTTTCCAACAACATGACCTTTTTCAGTTGGAGTTATGTAACCTCCAAAGTGACCCCTTTTTTCCAATCAAGGATGGAGATAGGAGTTGACTTTTGGAAACTTGTGCCACGGGAAAAATATCCCGCATTGAGTGATTTCAGTTTGAAAATTACTTCTATGTTCGGAAGCACATATATATGTGAATGCGCTTTTTCAACAATGAAGGAGATTAAATCGTCACAAAGATACCGACTCACTGATGGCCACCTTCAGGATTTATTACGAATATCACCATCTTTATACATTGACTTTGATGAACTTGTTGCTGCACATGAACGTCCACATTGTTCTCATTAAGGTTTGTTACAAGTCAACTTTAAAATGACCTAACTAAAACATGTTAGTTAAACAATAAAAATAGCAACTTTTATTCATTTTTATAAATCATCTAGGCATTTTTAACTCTGTTGCAACAAAATAATTTATGTAAGCAAGTAATGCCGATAAATAACACAAATGTTACCTTAAAACAAATGCCACGTGTATTTGTATTGATGTTGTTATGTGTGTGGCCCGCCACAAAAAAAAATAATTAAAAAGTGGCCCGTCATTTGAAAGAAATTGGCCATCCCTGAAAAAGATTACATAATGATAAAAGAAAGGTTCCGTAACTACCCAGGAGCAGATATTAATTCAGATCACAATCCTGTAATGATTAAAATGAAAATAAAACTAAAGAGAAACGTCTAATTCATCAACAAGTCCACTAGATATAACAGCTTTAAATCAAAAAGATATTAAAGATAACTATACAATACAAGTAAAGAACACATACCAGAAGCTGCTAAAACAAGGAATTAAACAATACAGAAGAGAAAATCCTGATGAAAAAGTAACAACTAAATGGCAATGCATAAAGAAAGGCATACAAGAAACCCGCGACACCGTACCCAAAAGAGAAAAGAGCAAAAAACAAAATAGATAACTAACACCATCTTAGAAAAAATGGAAGAAAGGAGACAAGCGAAGAACACTGCACAATACAATAAAATAGATAATGAAATACGCAAAATGTGCAAAAAGGCAAAAGAAGACTGGCTCAGTCAAAAATGTATAGAAATAGAAACTATGGAAAGCAAACAAGACTTAAGAGGAATGCACACAGAAATAAAGAGAATGACTAATAAAAATAAAAAAATGCCACAGAAGGTGGATGCATTGCAGACAAAAAAGGAAAAATGCTAAAAGACAATAAAGATTTTATAGATAGATGACAGGAATATATAACAGAACTATTTCATGATCAAAGGGACAAGAAACAAATTATAAAGTGTATATCGTGCTATAAAATCTTAAAATCTCAGGTGGAAAAAGCTATAAAAACAATGAAAAAGGGAAAAGCAGCAGGACCTGACAGCATACAGATAGAGATGATACAGGCACTAGAAGATTTTTGGCATTGAAGTGATTACAGACATATGCAACGACATATACCACACATGATACATACTAAACGAACTAAAAACATCAACTTTCATTGCATTGCCTAAAAAGAATGGTGCAGTTGAATGCAGTGACTTTAGAACAATAAGCCTAATGAGCCATATTACACAAATCTTGCTAAAAGTTATACATGGAAGGATTCAGAATAAAATCAATGCCGAATTAGATGAGCAGCAATTTGGATTTGAGAAAAATAACGGGACAAAAGTAAAACTGAAATAAACAAAAGAATAGGAATGGCAAAAAGTAATTTATACTAACATCAAAACAAATAACACCAGGGCTAAAACTAAGAATAGCAAAATGTTACATCTTCTCAATATTCCTATATAGTGCAGAAACGTGGACATTAGACAAGAAAACAGAACAGAGAATTGAAGCCTTTGAAATATGGATATATAGAAGAATAGGTAGAATTGGATGAAAGGAAAAGAAAACAAACGATGAAGTCTTAAAACAACTAAAATGAAAAGAGAACTACTAAGAACAATTCAAACAAGACAAATGCGATTTTTGGGTCGTGTTAGAAGACACAACAGCCTACTAAAAGTAATCCTGGAGAGGAAAATACAAGGTAAAAGAGGCAGACCAAGACTAACATGGACGAGTAACATCAAAAGATTGACAAATTAGCCTATGACAACCTGCACCATCAAAGCAAGAGACAGAGCAAAATGACGCTCCATGGTAACCAACCTTCGCTGCGGAGACAGCACTGGATGATGTGATGAGACAATCTAACCAGAAGAATCATCAACAATCACCCTAAACCAATCGTCTGTCTCTGCTCTCTTCTACTTGTAGTCCCATATGGACCTATCACTACTTATATGTCCCATGTCCCAGTCAACTAATGAAAAGAGGTGTTTGTGAGTTTCTGGTGAAAATGTGTCTCAGATGAACTTGGCAGAAAGTTGTCTGTTTTTTTTTCTTATTGACATGGTCATTTCCCAGTCACTTGACTAGAATCTTCTCCACATTTCCTTTATATATATATATTTATGGTCCTTTTCGTCTTGTCAGACGGTTTAGTGGAGGCTATTGTGTATTTTTTTGAGGTTTTGTTTTTGTCATACATCTTCTCTCGTGGCTGATTCTACCAATGTTTGACATTCGGCCACAGAATGAACAAGTCAGGACCACTGATCCACAGGGTTTTCCTTCTTTTTTTTGTGAGTTCTAGGTTGCAATTTTTTCAGTGTGTTAACTTTAACAAATCCAGTTGTCCCTACGTCCCATGTGCCAAGTTTACACATTGGTACTTTCTTCCTCATTTCACTATGCCTACTCTGCCTGGACACAGAATACGGAGATAGTGCTTCACCTTGTCGCCACTATACCCTTCTCAGGTCCTTGTGGGGGCCTCGGTAACCTAGTTTGGTTACCCGACGGGGCTACCGAGGTTCGGACAACCCGTGTTCGATTCCCGCTAGAAGCAGTGTGAACTGTACATATGGTTTGGAAAAAAAATACCCCCGCGGTCGACCCAGCCGCTGGCAGAAATGGGTACCAGGGTAGTTCTCTTGGAATGGGAAGGTGAAGAATGCCGCCTCGCATCGTGAGTTTAGATGCTTGAATCGACACTATCTAGAAGTCTCCGAACATTTCTGGATAAGCGGCCGAGCACATATGGGTGAAAACTCGTGTGCTAATACGCCGATTCAAGTTTCGTACTTTACCTTTTCCTTTAGCCCTCTCGACTTCGTCTCAAGAATGTCCTTATTGCTATTCTAGATATCACACGTTCGCTAAGTGACCCTTAATGTCAGTGGCCCTCCCAAATTAAAATGTAAATATCTTGTTATTGTCTTATTTTGCAAGTGACTTTTACCTCTAAGTTAACTCTTAACTAAACCTGTCAATATTATTCAGGGATTTAACTTTAACTATGTGGTTGCTGATGAGTCTTTTTCTTTATCCTCTCATCTCTTCTTTCTATATGTAAACGTATCTCTCAGTTCATGTTTTTGTCCTCTTAGTCCTTTAGTTATATGAATACTATTACAACAATGAATACTATTACAACAATGAATGCTATTACTGTAATGAAGACTATTACAACATATAATGTAGAAATGAAGAATAAACTTCTTGGTTCTTGTTCATGGTAGTTAAAAATGAGAGTCTCAATAATCTTGCTCGTTCTTAACACCTTTTCAAACTCTCCAGTGAGAAGAGTGTGCATTCTTTCTCCTGCTACAAACAAAGACAATAACTTGGACATTTCGACCTTGAGAACAAGACACAACTAAACGTAGAGCCAAATTTTCCAACGAAAGTTATTTAACCTGGATGAAAAAAAAAAACACACATCTTTAACAATCACAAGAACTCTAATTGGTGGTAAAAGTTATCTAACGTCATCTTGTAAGTATATACAAAATGAGACGTCATATAACGTCATCTTGTAAGTATATACAAAATGAGACGTCACATAACGTCATCTTGTAAGTATATACAAAATGAGACGTCACATAACGTCATCTTATATAAGTATATACAAAATGAGACGTCATTTAAACAACACAAGACGAAAGATGAATGGTTCAAGAAACGTGTATAGAAAAGACGTATAAAATGTGCAAATGAAGTTTAAGGAAAGGGACATAAATCCACATGGTTTTAAAGAACCAACGCAGTTTAAAGAACTAACACGGTTTAAAGAACCAAAGCGGTTTAAAGAACTAACACGGTTTAAAGAACTAAAGCAGGTTAAAGAACTAACACGGTTTAAAGAACCAAAGCGGTTTAAAGAACTAACACGGTTAAAGAACTAAAGCAGGTTAAAGAACTAACACGGTTTAAAGAACCAAAGTGGTTTAAAGAAATAACACGGTTAAAGAACTAAAGCAGATTAAGGAACTAACACGGTTTAAAGAACCAACACGGTTTAAAGAACTAAGGTGGTTTAAAGAGCTAACATGGTTTAAAGAACTAACACGGTTTAAAAAACCAACACGGTTTAAAGAACTAACGTGGTTTAAAGAACTAACACGGTTTAAAGAACTAACAAGGTTTAAAAAACCAACACGGTTTAAAAGAACTATAGCTCGTTTCAAATCATGTGCCCAACTTCAAAACGCTATTATTCACTAACCGATTGTTAAAAACTGTTGAAATTTTCCAAATGTTATTAGAATGCAAAAGACCCTTTAAATGTATATCTAACAAATATCTTGCAGCTGCAGTTTTCTTAAAGCGGCGAATTTCTTTGATGTTTGTCAAAATTGTAAATTGTGAACCCCTAAATAATAGAAATTACCGTAGTTGCTGGTCTATGATTAATTTTTCACTAGGTAAAGGCGTGGCCGTAATGGGGAAATAACCTAATAAGACAAAACACCAGGAGAATTATTGTCTTCTCAGTTCGAGGACGGGCGATAATATCAAGGTATACCTGTATGTCCAATTTTCATAGTTGTGTGGTCCTGATAAGGACCGTTTGTTGAACTAATTTAAGGTAATATAGGGGCCAACATTGTGGGGGCTATATACTTTCATTCTGAATCAGACGAGTCTAAAAGATTAATAACTGTTTGGGGTTGAACATTCCACAAACCATCATTTTTCCAATATTCCTCTTCCTGTTTTAAGACGTGGTCTTCACATTTAGCCCAATAATCTTTGTCTATATTTAATAAAGCGAGATTAGCAAGAGTCTTTACATCGCATATTTTGAATGTTGTATTTTCATCTGCCACTTGTCCTTTTAATTTTGCCCAGATTAGTTCTATTGGATTTAAATGAGCATGGTAAGGTGGCAGCCTCAAACTTATATGACCGTGCTCTTGGATAATCTTATCTATTTGAAAAATCTTTGTCCTTTGTTTTTGCTTTACTAGAGATAGTAATTCAGGTTTTAAGTACATGTTATTAAATTGTATGTGCTCCTTTGTGAGCCATATCTTAATAGCATCTTTTGTACTGGATGACGTCGGGACTTTATCTTCAAGTGCAACAATGTTGTGGTACGCTGCATTGTCCATTATTAGGCAAGATGGTCGATCTAGTGATGGGAGAACAGAATTTTCAATCCAATGTCTAAATATGTGACCATTCATCTCAGAGTGATAATCCCAATTGTCTATGGATTTTGAAAGAAAAATGAGCTCTGCATTCTGTATTAGTCCATGTTGTCGACTACCTGCATGAGCAATTATCAAGCGCTGTCCTTTGCTGCTAGGTATTAATCTCTTAATCTTTCCAACTGATGACTGCCATTCCCTTTGGTTAGTGTGGTGAGCATTGATCCATGTTTCATCCAAGTACACAATATCATAACCTTGCTTGCGCACCTCTTTTACTTCACGTAAGTACTTGCTTCTCATGACTACTATATGTGGCTTCTCACAGATTATGTTTCGTCCATTGGAATACTTTCTGAATGTAAAGCCTGCAGCTCTCACATTCCTCCATAATGTAGACTGATATTTCAATACTGTTGTTCTTTTTCAGCGAAATTTTTAATTTTCTTATTGTAACAGTTTCATTCATACCCAACATTTTGCGAATTTCACTTCTAATAAGTTCACTGTCGAAATTATCCAACATTTTTGCTCTTCCTTGTGATTTTGTATATTTTGAACATTGACGGCCACGTGCTTGAATCCAGCGATTAAATGACCGTTTAGATAAATCCAAAATGTGTCTTGTCCTATTCTCAGGGTTATCTAAAGAATGAAATAATCTTCCTCGTTTAGCCTCTTTGCAAAAATAGTCATACATTTTTATTGCGATGTTTTGTAAACTGCAGAATTTCATTTTAAGACTCATGATAAATGTTATCGTTCCACGTCTACACCTATGAATGAACGGAAATGGAACACACAATTTCTCAAGTGTCTAATTATGTCACAAAACCACGGCGAAAGCGTGCAAACACGTCAATTGTACCGTGTATGGATTTTTACTCGCTATTTTTAACTTTAAATACTGTAAACATTAAGTTTTGACTACATCAATGGGTCGTTATAAATTTATATAAATCAAATAAGCAACAATAATAACCAAATGTTTTTTTTTATGAAATTAATTCCCTGTTGGGTTTTAATCATTATAACTTTACATGCAAATTTTGAACAACTTACAACAAGCGGTTAAAAAGCTATCGATTTTAAAAGTTGGGCACGAGTTATGAAACAAGCCATAACACGGTTTAAAGAACCAACACGGTTTAAAGAACTAACGTGGTTTAAGGAACTAACACGGTTTAAAGAACAACACGGTTTAAAGAACCAACCCAATTTAAAGAACTAACACGGTTTAAAGAACCAACACGGTTTAAAGAACTAAAGTGGTTTAAAGAGCTAACACGGTTTAAAGAACTAACGTGGTTTAAAGAGCTAACACGGTTTAAAGAACTAACACGGTTTAAAGAACCAACGTAGTTTAAAGAACTAACATGGTTTAAAGAACCAATGCAGTTTAAAGAACTAACACGGTTTAAAGAACTAACACGGTTTAAAGAGCTAACACGGTTTAAAGAACTAACACGGTTTAAAGAACCAACGTAGTTTAAAGAACTAACACGGTTTAAAGAACCAATGCAGTTTAAAGAACTAATACGGTTTAAAGAACTAACATGGTTTAAAGAGCTAACACGTTTTAAAGAACTAACACGGTTTAAAGAACCAACGCAGTTTAAAGAACTAACACCGTTTAAAGAACTAACAAAGTTTAAAGAACTAACACGGTTTAAAGAACCAACGCAGTTTAAAGAACTAACACGCGTTAAAGAACCAACGCAGTTTAAAGAACTAACACGGTTTAAAGAACTAACACAGTTTAAAGAACCAAAATGGGGTAAAAAAAACTAACACGCTTTAAAGAACTAACACAGCTTAAAGAACAAACACGGTTTAAAGAACTAACACAGTTTAAAGAACCAAAATGGGGTAAAAAAAACTAACACGGTTTAAAGAACTAACACAGCTTAAAGAACAAACACGATTTAAAGAACTAACACAGTTTAAGGAACAAACACGGTTTAAAGAACTAACACAGTTTAAAGAACTAACACGGTTTAAAGAACTAACACAGTTTAAGGAACAAACACAGTTTAAAGAACTAACACGGTTTAAAGAACCAACGCGTTTTAAAGAACTAACACAGTTTAAAGAATCAACTCGGTTTAAAGAATCAACACGGTTTAAAGAACTAACACGGTTTAAAGATTCAACGCGGTTTAAAGAACCAACATGGTTTAAAGAACTAAAACGGTTTACAGAATCAATGCAGTTTAAAGATCCAACGCAGTTTAAAGAACCAACACGGTTTAAAGAACTAACACGGTTTAAAGATTCAACGCGGTTTAAAGAACCAACATGGTTTAAAGAACCAACGTGGTTTAAAGAATCAACGCGGTTTAAAGAACTAACATAGTTTAAAGAACCAATGCGGTTTAAAGAACCAACCCAGTTTAAAGAACCAACGCAGTTTAAAGAATCAACGCGGTTTAAAGAATCAATGTGGTTTAAAGAATCAATGTGGTTTAAAGAACTAACACGGTTTAAAGAACCAACGCGGTTTGAAGAACTAATACGGTTTAAAGAATCAACGCGGTTTAAAGAATCAATGTGGTTTAAAGAACTAACACGGTTTAAAGAACCAACGCGGTTTGAAGAACTAATACGGTTTAAAGAGTCAACGCGGTTTAAAGAATCAATGTGGTTTAAAGAACTAACACGGTTTAAAGAACCAACGCGGTTTGAAGAACTAATACGGTTTAAAGAATCAATGCAGTTTAAAGAACTAACAAGGTTTAAAGAACCATCGCAGTTTAAAAAATCAATGCAGTTTAAAGAACTGAAAAGGTTTAAAGAACCAAAGCGGTTTAAAGAACTATCACGGTTTAAGGAATCAATGCAGTTTAAAGAACCAACGCGGTTTAAAGAATCAATGCAGTTTAAAGAACTAACACGGTTTAAAGAATCAATGCAGTTTAAAGAACTAACACGGTTTAAAGAATCAATGCAGTTTAAAGAACTAACACGGTTTAAAGAATCAATGCAGTTTAAAGAACCAACGCGGTTTAAAGAACTAACACGGTTTAAAGAATCAATGCAGTTTAAAGAACCAACGCGGTTTAAGGAACTAACACGGTTTAAAGAATCAATGCAGTTTAAAGAACTAACACGGTTTAAAGAATCAATGCAGTTTAAAGAACCAACGCGGTTTAAAGAACTAACACGGTTTAAAGTACTAACACGGTTTAAAGAACTAACACGGTTTAAAGAATCAATGCAGTTGAAAGAACCAACGCTGTTTAAAGAACCAACGCGGTTTAAATAACTAACACGGTTTAAAGAATCAATGCAGTTTAATTAACTAACACGGTTTAAAGAACTAACACGGTTTAAAGAACTAACACGGTTTAAAGAACTAACACGGTTTAAAGAATCAATGCAGTTTAAAGAACCAACGCGGTTTAAAGAATCAATGCAGTTTAAAGAACTAACACGGTATAAAGAACCAACGCGGTTTAAAGAACTAACACGTTTTAAACAATCAATGCAGTTGAAAGAACCAACGCGGTTTAAAGAATCAATGCAGTTGAAAGAACCAACGCGGTTTAAAGAATCAATGCAGTTTAAAGAACCAACGCGGTTTAAAGAATCAATGCAGTTTAAAGAACCAACACGGTTGAAACAATCAATGCAGTTTAAAGAACTAACGCGATTTAAAGAATCAATGCAGTTTAAAGAACTAACACGGTTTAAAGAGCCAACGCGGTTTAAAGAATCAACACGGTTTAAAGAACTAGCCAGGTTTAAAAAATCAACGCGGTTTAAAGAATCAACATCTGTGTTCATCCAGTCCACCAGATGTGACCTTCCTTCCTTGTGCACATTTTACATCTTGTTGCAGTTGTGCAGAACCAACCTATGTTTGCCCTCGTTGCAACAGGTCCACTGGCAACTGTAAACACATACCGTCTTAAACATGGTATGAGCAAGAGTGGTTATATTTTTGTCATGCGCCCTTTACTGCGAATGAGGGTTAAGCTTTCCATAATACTCAAGCTGTATAACGGGGTCATCATCATAAGAAGAAGGTCCAGAACTTCCATTTACCTATGTCTTCAGAAGACATTGAAGCATCATTATATGAGCTGTCTTATTTATATAGAGATGTGCGACGGGGATAATTCGACGACTAACTCGGAATTGGAGTCAAAAACGTTGTCCTAACATCATCAAGCGCTATACATTTAAACAAATATATGACAATCATTATTTTCACGAGGACATAAACTTCCGGCCAATATGGCGGAGGGGCGGCAGGAGCAATTGAAGGCTATGTATGAAACGTGTTCCTTGTTGCAGTTTCCTCATATTCCAAGTCCGGCTTGTTGCAGGAGATACTGAGTTAAGTGCTCTGTGCACACCGTGAGCTGTGTGTTTCATCCGTTTTGAACCGTGTTTCGATATTCCAATTGTTTACGATGAATGATGGTATCGTATGACAAGGAACAGTTGGCTGTGTTCACTTTCTGTGCGGTTTCGCCTTATGTCTTTTGGCGTGTGCTAAGGCTACTATGATGGGAACTACAGCTACCTTTCTTTGTTTGAGAGATGGGTTAGTAATTCGGATGATTCCACTGGCACGGGAGGTTTAGCAATTATGGATTTTATTTCGTTTGCAGTGATACCGGGGCCTTCCATAACCATAACCATAAGTCCTCTATTATAAAGAAATTGTCATTAGGGAAGGCAACCATGTGATTCTTGCCGCACATATAAGGCATGTCTTTCAAACTATGGGTTCATGGAAGTGTAATGATACTTAGGCGACTACGCACCAACAAGTCTTGAAGGTTTTTGCCTACGCTTAAGCACGCCTAAATAAGGATCATAGAAGAGTGGTCTCTAGTAGGGTCGGAGAGGAGAATATGTAGCGTATGATGCTGAGCGCGCAGCTACAAACATGTCTTTTTTGTAAGAATTTAAAATTAAATTCTATAAAACTGGTACACAGTGAAAACAAAATTGTTATTATAAAACAACATAATGGATTGTAGAAGATTTTTATGGAAGGGACAGTAAGAGAGAAAGAGGAAGACCTAATTCTATTATTAGAAGACTGAAACGAACAGATGAGAGCATCACCTCGAGAAATAGAGAGAACCCGTTTGAAGCCAAAGGTTATGTTCAAGCAGCGACGAAAGAAATCCAACATCTAGTGAGCTAATTTTAAGAAGTTGTTATCTCGGTCACAAATGGATGGAGCCGTGGAATCTGCGATAAAGAATCAATGATTGCTGGAGAGTGTGAGGAGGAAGGAATAGGCATCTGTGGGGGTACAAAAATTGATATAAAAATGTCAGAGAGATCAAGAAAGACAGCGATGTCTACATTTGTTAAAAAGGAGAAGTAACAGAATGTGTAATAATAGAAAGGATGCAAACTAGCAAAGTAAAGTAAGGATATCAGCTTATAATATTTTGTTCTGGTAGATATTAAACACCCACAATATTTATGTATGTGTGATACATTAACGAGGTCCAGCTTAGGAAACGACGATGCAATACTTTAGTCATCCAATACTCTAGTCCACCAATACACTAGTCCTTCAATACTCTAGTCCACAAATATTCTAGTTCTCCAATACTCTAGTTCACCAATACTCTAGATCTCCAATACTCTAGTCCACCAATATTCTAGTCCTCCAATACTATAGTCCACCAATACTCTAGTCCTGCAATACTATAGTCCTCCAATACTCTAGACCAATAATCTAGTCCTCAAATATTATAGTCCTCCAATACTCTAGTTCACTATTAATCTAGTCCACCAATACTCTAGGTCACCAATACTCTAGACCTCCAATACTCAAATCCTCCAATACTCTAGTCCTCCAAAACTCTAGTCCACCAATACTCCAGACGTCCAATACTCTAGTCCACCAATACTCTAGTCCAATAATACTCTAGTCCTCCAATACTCTAGTCCTCCAATATTATAGTCCTCCAATACTCTAGTCCCCAAATACTCTAGTCGTTCAATACTCTAGTCCTCCAATACTCTAGTCCACCAATACTATAGTCATCCAATATTCTCGAAATCCAATACTCTAGACTTCCAATACTCTAGACCTCAAATACTCTAGTCGTTCAATACTCTAGTCCTCCAATACTCTAGTCCACCAATACTCTAGTCGTCTAATATTCTAGACCTCCAATACTCTAGACCTCCAATACTCTAGTCGTCCAATACCCTAGTCTTCCAATACTCTAGTCCACCAATATTCTAGTCGTCCAATACTGTAGTCCGCCAATATTCTAGTCCTCCAATACTCTAGCTGTCTATTTCTCTAGTCCACCAATATTCTAGTCCTCCAATACTCTAGTTGTCCAATACTCTAGTCCACCAATACTCTAGTTGTCCAATACTGAAGTCCTCCAATACTCTAGTCCACCAATACTCTAATCGTCCAATACTCTAGTCCACCAATACTCTAGTTGTCCAATACTGAAGTCCTCCAATACTCTAGTCCACCAATACTCTAATCGTCCAATACTCTAGTCCACCAATACTCTAGTTGTCCAATACTGAAGTCCTCCAATACTCTAGTCCACCAATACTCTAATCGTACAATACTCTAGTCCACCAATACTCTAGTCCTCCAATACTCTAGTCCACCAATACTCTAGTCCACCAATACTCCAGACGTCCAATACTCTAGTCCACCAATACTCTAGTCCAATAATACTCTAATCATCCAATACTCTAGTCCTCCAATATTATAGTCCTCCAATATTCTAGTCCCCAATTACTCTAGTCGTTCAATACTCTAGTCCTCCAATACTCTAGTCCACCAATACTCTAGTCATCCAATATTCTCGACATCCAATACTCTAGTCAACCAATACTACAGTCGTCCAATACTCTAGACTTCCAATACTCTAGACCTCAAATACACTAGTCGTCCAATACTCTAGTCCTCCAATACTCTAGTCCACCAATACTCTAGTCGTCTAATATTCTAGACCTCCAATACTCTAGTCGTCCAATACTCTAATCTTGCAATACTCTAGTCCACCAATATTCTAGTCGTCCAATACCGTAGTCCACCAATATTCTAGTCCTCCAATACTCTAGCTGTCTATTACTCTAGTCCACCAATATTCTAGTCCTCCAATACTCTAGTTGTCCAATACTCTAGTCCACCAATACTCTAGTTGTCCAATACTGAAGTCCTCCAATACTCTAGTCCACCAATACTCTAATCGTCCAATACTCTAGTCCACCAATACTCTAGTTGTCCAATACTGAAGTCCTCCAATACTCTAGTCCACCAATACTCTAATCGTCCAATACTCTAGTCCACCAATACTCTAGTCCTCCAATACTCTAGTCAACCAATACTCCAGTTCACCAATATTCTAGTCCTCCAATACTCTAGTCCACCAATACTCTAGTCCTCCAATACTCTAGTCCACCAATACTCTAGTCCACCAATACTCCAGACGTCCAATACTCTAGTCCACCAATACTCTAGTCCAATAATACTCTAATCATCCAATACTCTAGTCCTCCAAAATTATAGTCCTCCAATATTCTAGTCCCCAATTACTCTAGTCGTTCAATACTCTAGTCCTCCAATACTCTAGTCCACCAATACTCTAGTCATCCAATATTCTCGACATCCAATACTCTAGTCAACCAATACTACAGTCGTCCAATACTCTAGACTTCCAATACTCTAGACCTCAAATACATTAGTCGTCCAATACTCTAGTCCTCCAATACTCTAGTCCACCAATATTCTAGTCGTCCAATACTCTAGTCCACCAATATTCTAGTCCTCCAATACTTTAGTTGTCCAATACTCTAGTCCATCAATATTCTAGTCCTCCAATACTCTAGTTGTCCAATACTCTAGTCCACCAATACTCTAGTTGTCCAATACTGAAGTCCTCCAATACTCTAGTCCACCAATACTCTAATCGTCTAATACTCTAGTCCACCAATACTCTAGTCCTCCAATACTCTAGTCAACCAATACTCCAGTTCACCAATATTCTAGTCCTCCAATACTCTAGTCCACCGATACTCTAGTCCTCCAATTCTCTAGTCCACCAATCTCTAGTCCAACAATACTCTAGTCGTCCAATACTGAAGTCCTCCAATTCTCTAGTCCACCAATATTCTAATCGTCCAATACTCAAATCCTCATATACTCTAGTCCCCCAATACTCTAGTCCCCCAATACTCTAGTCCACCAATATTCTAATCGTCCAATACTCTAGTCCACCAATACTCTAGTCCTCCAATACTCTAGTCATACAATACTCTAGTTCACCAATATTCTAGTCCTCCAATACTCTAGTCCACCAATACTCTGGTCCTCCAATACTCTAGTCCACCAATACTCTAGTCCCCCAGTACTGTAGACCTCCAATACTCTAGTCCTCCAATACTCTAGTCCACCAATACTCTAGTCCCCCCGTACTGTAGACCTCCAATAATCTAGTTCTCCAATACTCTAGTCCACCGATACTCTAGTCGTCCAATACTCTAGTCGTCCAATACTCTAGACCTCCAATACTCTTTAGTTCACCAATATTCTAGTCCTCCAATACTCTAGTCAACCAATACTACAGTCGTCCAATAATCTAGACTTCCAATACTCTAGACCTCAAATACTCTAGTCGTCCAATACTCTACCCCCCCCCCCCCTTTTCTCTAGTCCTCCAATACTCTAGTCCTCCAATACTTTAGTCCTTCAATACTCTAGTACCCAAATACTCTAGTGCTCCAATATTCTAGTCCTCTAATACTCTAATTCTCCAATACTCTAGTTCTCTAAAACTGTCGTCCTCTAATTCTCTAATACTCTAGTTCTCCAATACTCTAGTCCACCAATACTCTAGTCCACCAATACTCTAGTCCTCCAATATTCTAGTCCTCCAATACTCTAGTCCACCAATACTCAAGTCCTCCAATATTCTAGTATACCAATACTCTAGTCCTCCAATACTCTAGTCCTCCAATACTCTAGTCCACCAATATTCTAGTCCTCCTATACTCTAGTCCTCCAATACCCTAGCCCTCTAAATGTACCAAAAAGAGACAATCTACGCATCTAGCTCTTCGTACCCACAACAACTCCAGAAATTTAAAATGCATAGTTCATTTAGAGTTATTTGCAGGCCATCATTGCAATCCGAACATGTCCATAGATCCCCTCCTCAGCAAATCCCGCAGTGTCCAGCGACTGAAGACTCATTTTAGTCGGAAATATAGTCAGTTGTACATAAACATGTAAAATCTTCATCTGCTTCGACTGGGGAGAGACTCCTATGTTTAGTCTTGCGTTAAACCAGTGCGTTAGTGACATAATGTCTCAGTTCAAACATTCCTTCATGTCTTCTAAGTTTAGCTTGCAGGTAATATGTATGTATACGTGTGTGAAAGAGAGAGAGAGAGAGAGAGAGAGAGAGAGAGAGAGAGAGAGAGAGAGAGAGAGGAGGAAGAGCGGGCGTTTCGACAACCACTTCTATTAAAAAAAAAAGCTTTACTTTTCAATTGACACAACTTTCAAGCATGTGTGTGCATTATCCTCTATATAAAGGGCATGGATCGTCAAGTAATTATATTATTTCCGTCACAATTCACTCTACCTTTTCTCTTCCGAGCCACAACAAACTTTTGGAAGCGCCACCTCGCGGCCTACTTTACAAGGGACTTTTAAAAAGAAAAGTGGACAAACTAGGCCTAACAATTGCAACTGGATGTCCGAAGTTGTGTGATTTACCTCACAGCTTTGGGCTGCACTATTTTCTGTTTGTTGGAAGGGAAGAAACGCCTGGTAGGTTTGTGCTTCTTTTATTTTTACCTTTTTAATGGATGCTTGATTTGTTTACATGACCTGTCTTCCTCCTTGGTGATAGTTATTTTGCAACAGTAATTCGTTTAATGAATATCAGTGTCAGAAGTTGTTGCAGATTTGTAAATGTATTTATAGAGTGCAAAGACTGCTATTGTAATTTAGACTTCGGTAAATAAATAAATACTGGACCACTGGCACGTATGTTTTGAAATTGACAACTGGCGAGTAAGTTATGAAACATTCAACAATGGAACTGAAGTGTAAATTAAACGAATAAATGTGCATGTGTGGTTTAGGAATGTAATCTACGACACATAATGAACAGGAACATATGTGTACTTATAATGCGTGCATGATAAACTAATTGTACAGACAACTGGAGGTTTATGCAAATAGAATCAAACTTCTTCTTCCGCTTTCCTTCCTTATCTGCCTTTCAGCGTCGAGGGGAGATATAATTTGCGGTCTTTTCCTCTTCTGTTCGCCTCTGCTGCTGTTATGTTTCCTAGCACTTCTAATATTTCATCGATCCATCTTTTTCGTGGTCGACCCTTGGGTCTGGTGTTCTCACAACGTTTGCTAAAGGCTCGTTGTGTTGTGTTTTGATCTTTCTGCCTTGTCACGTGGCCAAACCATTTTATCTGTTGTTTCCTTATATATTCTATGGTGGGGGCTATTCCTAGCTTTTTTCTCAGTTCTTCATTTCTAATCTTATCTCTCAGACTGTTTCCTGTCATTCGTCTAACATATTTCATCTCAGTAGAGGTTATTTTTCTTATTGTTCTTGCATCTAGGGTCCAGGTCTGGCATTGGTAGCACAACGTTGGGATGAAGATTTTATTGTATAGTCCAGGTCTGGCATTGGTAGCACAACGTTGGAATGAAGATTGTATTGTATAGTCCAGGTCTGGCATTGGTAGCACAACGTTGGGATGAAGATTGTATTGTATAGTCCAGGTCTGACATTGGTAGCACAACGTAAAAAATTGGTAGCATATCTAACTTGACATGAACAAATATTCACACAAAAAATAATCAGAGTGGCGGCTAAACACCGTCTTCAGTGAAGGCAAGAGACGCAATCAGAAACATAAACTTGTATAAGAACAATGCAAAGTGAGACTTAATGTGATTAGCTTAAAGTGTTGTCCACAAAACGGTGAAACATATTGCACTTTGATCTCATCACATTATGTCTTTATATTGTTCTTATATTATTTTATTTGTTCTGTTTGCCTCTTTTGCTTCCACAGAAGCAGGTGTTTGACCGCCACTCTGATAATCTTTTTGGTGAACATTTCTTCGTGTCAAATAAAGTCATAACCGTCATTACATGGGCACGTGCATGCTAATGAGATGAGATTCTTTCCTTGTTGCCTTCACCCTCCGTTTGAACATAGAACCAGAACTCTCCAATCCTTTCTGTCCTTTCCTGTCGCTTCTAAACCTCCGTGTAATTCATTTTTTGAGGACTCAATATCACCGGAACAATAGCTATTCTCTGTTTTGACTCTCCTTATTTTTATCTTTGAGGGTTTCAGGTAAAAGCTTGTCTTGTGATGTTTGTAGATGGCTTTCGAAGCGTGTGCTATATCCTGAACCTTTTCGTACAGATCATTTCTTCCACTGTGGGTTGATTTATTCTAGGAAACATAACAGCAGCAGAGGCGAACAGAAGAGCAAAAGGCCGCAAATTATATCTCCCCTCGAAGCTGAAAGGCAGATGAGGAAGGAAAGAAGAAGTAGTTTAGGCATTAGAACGGAATGGTTTCACTGCAGACAGGACATTCCCTTATCTGCTCATCCCCCGTTTCAGCAACCAACAAAGTGTTCATCCCGACAGCTCACACTGTTCCCTAAACCAACAAAGTGTTCATCCCGACAGCTCACACTGTTCCCTAAACCAACAAAGTGTTCATCCCGACAGCTCATACTGTTCCCTAAACCAACAAAGTGTTCATCCCGACAGCTCACACTGTTCCCTACACCAACAAAGTGTTCATCCCGACAGCTCACACTGTTCCCTAAACTAACAAATTGTTCATCCCGACAGCTCATACTGTTCCCTAAACCAACAAAGTGTTCATCCCGACAGCTCATACTGTTCCCTAAACCAACAAAGTGTTCATCCCGACAGCTCACACTGTTCCCTAAACCAACAAAGTGTTCATCCCGACAGCTCACACTGTTCCCTAAACCAACAAAGTGTTCATCCCGACAGCTCACACTGTTCCCTAAACCAACAAAGTGTTCATCCCGACAGCTCACACTGTTCCCTAAACCAACAAAGTGTTCATCCCGACAGCTCACACTGTTCCCTAAACCAACAAAGTGTTCATCCCGACAGCTCACACTGTTCCCTAAACCAACAAAGTGTTCATCCTGACTCACACTGTTCACTAAAACGCGCCGCGTTCTGTAAAAATGCCTCTTATAATTTACTATTGAATGCACTGCATTCTGTACAAATGGCGGGCAACTTAAAATGAACATTTTTGGATCGCCGTAACGGTCGTCGCGGGCAGCATAATCTCCACGCGCCCCGTGCATATGCCGGTGTAGACTTCATGATCAGTGAGCGTGCCTGCCCCAAGAATCACTGTTCCAATAAATGAAGTCACGCCTCCACTTTGGTGAAACCGATCCGATCGCAGTCCAGCAGGCGGCAAATTTGCAGTGGAACAGAGATCACACATCACGTTCCAGGGCAAAGCAGGGACCTGGTGCCGTTCCACTACACTCCACGGCCAGTCGTATGTAGACAAATAATAATAAATGAATATTATTATAGAGGGAAACTTCCGAGGCGATAATCAGCGAATCAATTCAGAGGAAGAGGTATGTTTACAGCACTCGGAAAAATTGACAAATAATCAACAGAAAAAAAATATGGACCAAAGCAGGAGCGAACCCGTACTCAGTGCCACGAAAAGCCAAACGCTAGGGAACACTGCCACTAAGCTAACTATAAAATTAGCTTCGTAATCAATGTCTTTTCGCGCAGGTGTTCTCATGACTGTAGCATAAGGCCGCGATCACCACTCGGAAATACATAGTGTATCTGTATTTTTACCTGTTCCCTAGCGTTTGGCTTTTCGTGGCAAGGTGCTGTGCCACTGAGTACGGGTTCGATCCTGCTTTGGTCCATATTCTTTTCTGTTGTTCATTATTTGTCAATTTTTCCGAGTGCTGTAAACATACCTCTTCTTCTGAATTGATTCCCAGTCGTATGTAGCACTATCAGTGCGCCAGCGCCAAAACCTTGTTGACTTTGTGGTCAGTTGAATGCAACCGGACAGCAGCTGTCTCCGCAAACGTTTCCAGACCAGAAAAAAAATCACTTGAAACTACATTGAAACAAAAATAACACTAGTCCTGAAGCTGATTCAACTATGCGGCCATGTTGGCCTGCCGCACCGACCGGAAGTTTGCTTGTAGAGAACAATACCTTTTCTTCCCAGTGAACAAAAAACTCTCCAGCCTTCACATTTTTACTTTACCATTTGCTATGGAGATTAGATGCTAGTGAACACAGATTATGTGCATTTACATATATGACTATTATCAGAAATGACAATATTAAAAACAGATGAATAAGAACAGTACATATTGGTTCCTACGAGACAATGTCACCGCCTTTATGAAACTAACTCAAGTGGAATACTATAATGACGCTTATCTTGCGTGTCTGATTAGATGATAATAAATAAAGAAAGTCAAAATTGCAGATAACAATACGGAGATACTTTGACCTCATCTGCACGCGAAGATAACTGCAAGTAAAGGGAAGTAACAACTTACCGTGTCTCATTATTTTTATAGGACAAATGTCTGTCAAGGAGAATCAGGAAGGATTTTTTGTAATTGAAGAGTTCATGCAAACATTGAAGAGACACATATGTTGTCTTACAGCTAAGATGTTCAAGTTATTGAAAGCAGTGTGGAGAGCGATGACAGGTCTATGTCACAGCGCCGCGATGAGAACGAGTTTCAACTCATTAAGGAAATACTGACAGGGAGGAAGGGATTTATAGAAGCGGCTTCGGTCAGAAATGGATGAATAACATTAAAGTCGGTGGTGAAACACATTTGTTTTTGTGTGGGGGGGGGGGGGAGTGAGAAGGAATTTATGGAAACTAGGGGCGCTGAGGCGAGTCTATGTAATCAAAGGACGACATGAACATGTTTGTCGCCCTTCCACCCGGAGTATCCACTACTCCAGCTAAGTCATTTTTAATATTACTTAATATATTTTATAATATTTATTAAATATTTTTTTCCCGTTTTCATTATTTCTCTATACTTACAATTATATATCTCTACACTTCACCTATCCTCTAACATGAGGCACATCTCTTTCTCATCCTATCTCTCATCCCATCTCTCTTCACTATGTCCACCTCTCCCTAAATTCATCATCCGACATGTATCTATAGGTATATCTGCCTCACAGTTTGTTGTCGTTATCCCCGTCTTCTGAAGAAGGCCGTAGTCCGCGAAATGTCAGTATTTTTTTGTGTTCCTTTTTTGTAAAGCTGCCACCATACCTTTGAGTGTACATCACACCCCAGTACTGGAACCAAGCGTGTGTGAGGGCGTGTTAGTGAAACTATGGGTCGTTCGGGTGAAATTCTGAAAACCCGAGAACGAGAGGTCAACATTATACAACCATGATGCAGTTTGTGTGATCAGTGAATCAATGATGCAGTTTGTGTGATCAGTGAATCAATGATGCAGATTGTGTGATCAGTAAATCAATGGTACAGTTTGTGTGATCAGTAAATCAATGGTACAGTTTGTGTGATCAGTGAATCAATGGTACAGTTTGTGTGATCAGTGAATCAATGGTACAGTTTGTGTGATCAGTGAATCAATGGTACAGTTTGTGTGATCAGTGAATCAATGGTACAGTTTGTGTGATCAGTGAATCAATGGTACAGTTTGTGTGATCAGTGAATCAATGGTGCAGTTTGTGTGATCAGTGAATCAATGGTGCAGTTTGTGTGATCAGTGAATCAATGGTGCAGTTTGTGTGATCAGTGAATCAATGGTGTAGCAAGAGTGGGAATATGGGTTGAAGGGAGTTTTGACAGATAAGAGATATTCAGAAGGGAGGAAAGACGTCACACAACGTCTGAAAACGATTAGCGACCAATAGTTGAGTCCTTTTGTCTGGATCGACGAACACGAGCTGATCAAAACTCAGGACTCGCATTGTATCTCGCCACACGTTCCGGCGAGTGAGCTAGTTAGGACCCTCATTGTATCTCGCCACACGTCCCGGCGAGGGAGCTGGTCAGGACCCTCATTGTATCTCGCCACACGTCCCGGCGAGTGAGCTAGTCAGAACCCTCATTGTATCTCGCCACACGTCCCGGCGAGTGAGCTAGTCAGGACCCTCATTGTATCTCGCCACACGTCCCGGCGAGTGAGCTAGTCAGGACCCTCATTGTATCTCGCCACACGTCCCGGCGAGTGAGCTAGTCAGGACCCTCATTGTATCTCTCCACACGTCCCGGCGAGTGAGCTAGTCAGGACCCTCATTGTATCTCGCCACACGTCCCGGCGAGTGAGCTAGTCAGGACCCTCATTGTATCTCGCCACACGTCCCGGCGAGTGAGCTAGTCAGGACCCTCATTGTATCTCGCCACACGTCCCGGCGAGGGAGCTAGTGCCCAATGTTATTTTTTAGTGTTTTTCTAGGTTGCTCTCTTTTTTCTTTTACCCTCTGCTCTAAGATTATTTTACTGTCTCTTCTCATCACATGGCCAACATATGACCACCTTTTTACTTCTGATTACAGATGCTATTTTTATGATTTGCTATTTATCTTAATCCTGCACTGGTCGTAAAATAAATCCATGGTACACGACATATTTTTCAGAGGCATTTTGTTTCAAATGGAAAGTCAACAGAGTGTGTTTTACAATGTAAATAAATCTTCAGATAATGCTGTTTTTGTGAACTCTATTTTTAGAACGTCAAAGTATGTTTTACAGAAAACAAGGTTCAGTATAAGAGTGTCACTATCGAGGAAAGAGGGGAGGGGTAGGTGAAAGTATAGTTTCTGAAGAGACGTACATTTGAATATAGCCCAGAGCGTTCAGGCTAGATGGGAGCTGATAATGACGTCGTTTAATTATAACACAGGTAACTAAAGGCAATTGACATCCGGTTTATTTATTGCTTATTATTCCTCCCTCCTTCACTAGGGAACAGTTTGAACAAAAGTTAGTGGCCTGGTGTCACGTGGGCAAGAGATGAGATTAGATTCCGATCAGTGACTTTTAGGTTCGATAAGCATCATCATCATCATCATTGAGTGCCGTCTCCGCATTGAAGGTTGGCTACCATGAGCGCCATTCCACGCTGTCTCTTGCTTTGATGGTGCTGATTGTCATAGGCTGACTTGTCCATCTTTGATGTTACTCGTCATGTTAGTCTTGGTCTGCCTCTGCATCTTTTACTTTGTATTCTCCCTTCCAATATTACTTTTAGTAGGATGTTGTGTCTTTTAACATGCCCCAAAAGTTTTATTTGTCTTGTTCTATTTGTGTTTAGTAGTTCTCTTTTCATTTTTAGTTGTTTTAAAACTTCATCGTTTTGTTTTCTTTTCTTTCCATCCAATTCTACCTATTCTTCTATAAATCCACATTTCAAAATCTTCAATTTTCTGTTCTGTTTTCTTGTCTAATGTCCATGTTTCTGCACCAAACAGGAATATTGAGAAGATGTAACATTTTGCTATTCTTAGTTTTAGCCCTGGTGTTATTTGTTTTGATGTTAGTATATTTTTTATGGCATTAAAATTACTTTTAGCCATACCTATTCTTTTGTTTGTTTCAGTTTTACATTTTCCATCATTGGTTATAGTATGTCCCAGGTAGCTCTGAACTGTCTCCAGATATATTCCTTCAACTTTGATATTTAATTGTAGATTTTGATAATTGTCTTTGTTTATGATCATAATTTTAGTCTTTTTGATATTCATATCTAGTCCATATTTTTTGCTTGTTATGTTTATCACATTAAGCAATTGTTGTAGGTCTTTAGGATTTTCTTCTAGTAGTACAATATCATCAGCATATCTTAGGTTATTGATTATCTTTCCATTAATGTTTAGGCCTGGCATCTCTCTGATGTTTTTAAAGATTTGCTCAGTGTATAGATTGAACAAGCTTGGTGATAGGATGCATCCTTGTCTCCCTCCTCTTTTATATCAATGGGCGTAGAGTTTTCCTTGTTATATTTTATTATTGCTTTATGCTTCCAGTACAAATTACATATTAGTCGTGTGTCTGTGTCGTCCAGATTTATATCTTTTATGCAGTCTATAAATTGATTATGGTGTATTCTATCAAATGCTTTGGTGTAGTCTATGAAGCAGGCATATATTGGTTTGTTTACTTTTGTGTACTTTTCGATTAATGCCCTAAAGTAGAATATGGCTTCATTTTTTGTCCCACTGTTTTTCCTGAATCCAAATTGTTGCTCATCTAATTTAGTTTTAATTTTTTTCTGAATCCTTCCTTGTAAAACTTTAAGTAAAATTTTGGTTACCTGGCTCATTAGGCTTATTGTTCTAAAATCACTGCATTCAACTGCACCATTCTTTGTAGGCAATGAAAGTTGATGTGTTTAGTGTTCTAGTTCGCTAAGCACTGAACTTGTATTGGAAAGAATGACGTAATGCTGACGATATGGGAGCTAAACCAGTATTACATGTAAAATCACGGCCTGTAAACTGATCTAAATATAATTCTTTTCTACAGCTATCTCATTCCTGAACCATACTAAATCTGTCTGTGTCGGTCCAGACCTTCCTGATGTTAGCGTCCGCTCGCTTGGTGCGCTGCGCAAGATGAGTACTAATCTTTGCCTGTCTCTTTGACCACTGATCGCGCTGTCTATCCTACACTTCTGATTGACTAGTACGAATCTCTCTATGATCACGTGTGTTGGACCTTCCACTTCTAGAACATTCTGTGTTTCCTTTGTTAAAGCCTCGTGATTTAATTAGCTAGTCAATTTCTACTTCACTATATTCTCCTAACCCAATTATGTTATTGTAATTACAGACTTTTTATTGTAATTATATCTTGTTGTTATTGTTCACAGCACATCACATTTATTTTAGTTGATCACAACAGGTAAATCATGACAGACACTTTCTCTGAATACATAATGATAATCAAGTTTATTGATATCTCTAGGCACAATGATTCTATTAGTGATGGATGCACTTATCTTAAATTAATATTAATTAATTCGGGACTTCTCTGAGGCTACCGCCGATGACTATGATCCGCCCCAAGTGCATATTGCATTTATTAATCATCAAACATTTGTTTACTTACGAACTTGTAAGAACGTATTGAAGCACAATTCTTGGAATTCTCACAATCACTTCACAATATAAGTTCATAATACTCTCTATCAACTTCTTTTAATACTTCTCAACCGACTTAAAACTACAACTTGAAGATTCTAAGTTCCTAACTAACAGGCTCAACTTTCTAATCTTAACTTTTCTAACTGTATGTCTAATTTCCTAACTGCCTACTTTTCTTTTCTGACCAACTCTTAACTTAACCTCTACTAACTGCCTTCGGCAGTTCGGCCGAAGCCGGACTAAGCTTACTTAGTCTACATTCTGACTTCGTCTAGTCTCTCACTCTATGACTAATTAATCCTATTGTGTTGAAGTTTAAACACTCCAACCACAACTCCTCGTCTGAAATTCAGCAGCCAATCAAAACTGTCGCAAAGTGACACTTTGCGCTCTTCTGGTCACTTGAGTTTGTCGCTCCTCGTCATTCTGTGACCGATACTTGAACTATCTCATGGTTTGATGAAAACACCTTGTTTTCGTGAATCTCTATGCCCTATTTGTTGGATGACCACTCATTTATCATACAATCAAAGTCATGGGGTCAATGCATGCGCTAGTCATGCGTCTATGGTCACTTCCACAACAACCTGGTTGAAGTGGAAACGCGCGTGGAAATTTGCCATTAACTATTATGTCCAGGATAATTCTGGACCTTCCTACCTTAGCTTGGTGGGTGTCCTTGTTATGTCTGAGGTCCATAACACTACAAACACTGCGTTATCTTCCATGGACCTAAACTATTTGTCAAATTTACCTTCCTCACGTCTGTGTCCATTATCCCTATATGAACTACCTTAACTTTGTTTCTACAACTTGTTATTCTGGAAAATTTCCATTCCTTAACTTCCCTAACTACTACTGGTTGCTACCATTTGTTACTGCTATTGTCTATTGAGAAGGAATTTTTGCCGTCAACAATTATATAATAGTCTTTATCAATTTATAGTGTTATTCATACGTGACATATTTTCCTCTTCTGCATTAACTTCTCTCTTCTCTAAATTAGTCAATCAAATCTTTGTGGTTATGATTATGGAAGGCCATGGTATCATTGCAAGCTAATTAAAATCCATAATTGCTCAACCGCCCGTGCCAGTGGAATCATCCAAATTAACATTTCATCTCCCAAACAAAGAAAGGCAGTCCCCATCATAGCAGTCTCAGCACACGCCAAAAGGCATAAGCCGAAACCACACAGAAAGTGAACACAGCCATCTGTTCCCCGTCATACGATATCGTCATTCATTGTAAGCAATCGAAATATCGAACCACAATCAAAACGGATGAAACGCACTGCTCACGGCGTGCACAGAGCACTTAACTCAGTAGCTCCGACTGCAAACCGGACTTGGAATATAAGGAAACTGCAACAAGGAACACTTTTCAGACACAGTCTTGATGGGTCCTGCCGCCTATCCACCATATTGACGGGAAGTTCACGTTCTCCCGAAAACGTTGATCGTCATATACAAAAAAAAAAAAATGTATTGCGCTTGATGATGTTAGAACATAGTTTTTGTTTCCAAATCCGAATATACGAAACACAGTTATTCGTCGGATTATCCACATCGTATATCGAACAACAGTCCAAGCGCTGAGATCTACCCATGCAATGTGAATCTGTGAAACGATAAACCAGTTCACAAGTCTACCGTCACAATCTTGAATCTAGACAACATCCCTCAAATCTTTATATTCAACATTATAAACTTACATTTCTTTTGCGTACACCAAAATTCATTACTAACGTAGCAACACTCATTTCTAAGACATGCACTCCTCACTCAATGAAGCACACTCATCTCTCACGCAATCATATTTATACCTCACATATCATCACATATACACAGATAGCTCTGCTACAAATGCCACCAGAAATGGAGGGTGGTGGTGTGTTCTTGACGAGATCACAAAGTCAATAGCTACTGTGAAATTCTCAAACAACTTTAAAGTATAAACTGAGGCCCTCAGAGATGCTGCAACACTGGCTACTCACAACAAAAATAGCATGCACAATAAATTGGTGATTCTGACTGATGCACTGTCAGTACTATCAGCTCTAACAAGCCCCAAGAACAATGAACTAGATGACTTGAGAACAACCCTGGACCAACTATGCAATAACTTCCAGAGATGAGTCATTCAGTAGATACCATCACACTGTAATATACACGGGAACGAACGCGCAGGCAAATTAGCTAAAGAGGGAGGGAGATTACCGCAAGAGAACCGCTCAGTTATGATGAAGCCAAATCCATCCTCAAAGGTCAGTATCATGAAAAATTGAAACGAGAACACCCAAAGCATAACGAGAGGGACGGATACCATCAACTATCAAGGAGGGATCAAGTCATCATACTTCACCTACGCACTGACTATAATAAAATTAGAAATCACACGTTCACCAAATTCAAAATAGGTACAACCAGCCTATGTCACAGTACACTGGAAAATATGACTACAAAACATGTTCTACAGGATTGCCCCCAGTACACAGACCTGAGAAGAGCAATGTGGTCCACACCCACCTCCCTGGAAGAGAAACTATATGGGGCAATCGAATCACTTAAACAGACAGCTGACTTCATGAGAGAGTCTGGAATTCTGCTCTGATTGAGTCTTGATCGCAGAGAGAGAGAGAGAGAGAGAGAGAGAGAGAAATACTATCACTAACCTCTCATATAAATACATTCATTTCAAACACATACACTCAATAATTTTATTGAGTCAATTTTAAACACATATATTCATCACACAAAAATAAAATACACTTATCCCTCACAAACCTACACCCATCTCTCAAAAACTTACACTTATCCCTCAGAACCATACACTTATCCCTCACAACCCAAAATTCATCTCTCACAAACCTAAAATCATCTCTCAAAAACCTAACATCATCTCTCACAAACTTAAAATCATCTCCACCAAACCCTCACTCATCTCTCACAAACCTTCACTCATTTATCACAAACCCTCATTCATTTCTCACAAACCCTCACTCATTTCTCACAAACCCTTACTCATTTCTCACAAACACTCACTCATTTCTCACAAACCCTCACTCATTCCTCAAAAACCTGTTTCATCTCTCACAAACCCTCACTCGTCTCTCACAAACCCTCACTCATTCCTCACAAATCTATTTCACCTCTCACAAACCCTCACTCGTCTCTCACAAACTTACATTCATCTCTCACAGACCCTCACTCATTTCTCACAAACCCTCACTCATTCCTCACAAACCTATTTCATCTCTCACAAACCCTCACTCATTTCTCACAAACTTACATTCATCTGTCACAAACCCTCACTCATTTCTAACAAACTTACATTCATCTCTCACAAACCCTCACTCATCTTTCACAAAACCCCACTCATCTCTCACAAACCCCCACTCATCTCTCACAAACCCCACTCATCTCTCACAAACCCTGACTCATCTCTCACAAACCCCCACTCATCTCTCACAAACCCCCACTCATCTTTTACAAACCCTCACTCATCTCTCACAAACCCTCACTCATCTCTCACAAACCCCCACTCATCTCTCACAAACCCCCACTTATCTCTCACAAACCCTCACTCATCTTTCACAAACCCCCACTCATCTCTCACAAACCCTCACTCATCTCTGACAAACCCTCACTCATCTCTCACAAAGCCCCACTCATCTCTCACAAACCCTCACTCATCTCTGACAATCCCTCACTCATCTCTCACAAACCCCACTCATCTCTCACAAACCCCCACTCATCTCTCACAAACCCTCACTCATCTCTCACAGTTCTATACTCGTCTCTCACAAACCCTCACTCATCTCTCACAGTTCTATACTCGTCTCTCACAAACCCTCACTCATCTCTCACAGTTCTATACTCGTCTCTCACGAACCCTCACTCATCTCTGACAAACCCTCACTCATCTCTCTCACTCATCTCTCACACACCCCCACTCATCTCTCACAAACCCTCACTCATCTCTCACAAACCCTCACTCATCTCTCACAAACCCTCACTCATCTCTCACAGTTCTATACTCGTCTCTCACAAACCCCCACTCATCTCTCACAAACCCCCACTCATCTCTCACAAACCCTCACTCATCTCTGACAAACCCTCACTCATCTCTCACAAACCCCCACTCATCTCTCACACACCCCCACTCATCTCTCACAAACCCTCACTCATCTCTCACAGTTCTATACTCGTCTCTCACGAACCCTCACTCATCGCTCACAAAAATGGATGGATTGATGATGGATGGATGTATGGGTGGTTGGGTGGGTGGATGGAAACAGATAGATAGATAGATAGATAGATAGATAGATAGATAGATAGATAGATAGATAGATAGATAGATAGATAGATAGATAGATAGATCGATCGATCGATCGATCGATCGATAGATAGATAGATAGATAGATAGATAGATAGATAGATAGATAGATAGATAGATAGATAGATAGATAGATAGATAGATAGATAGATAGATAGATAGATAGATAGATAGATAGATAGATAGATAGATAGATAGATAGATAGATAGATAGATAGATAGATAGATAGATAGATAGATAGATAGATAGATAGATAGATAGATAGATAGATAGATAGATAGATAGATAGATAGATAGATAGATAGATAGATAGATAGATAGATAGATAGATAGATAGATAGATAGATAGATAGATAGATAGATAGATAGATAGATAGATAGATAGATAGATAGATAGATAGATAGATAGATAGATAGATAGATAGATAGATAGATAGATAGATAGATAGATAGATAGATAGATAGATAGATAGATAGATAGATAGATAGATAGATAGATAGATAGATAGATAGATAGATAGATAGAGAGAGAGAGAGAGAGAGAGAGAGAGAGAGCTAGCTGATTATAAAGAAGAATATGAAAGATTCCTTCTTTCCTTGACTTATATCGGCTGAGCAGAGAAGACTGGCCTTTAAGATGTAGGGCAGAGTAAGTGGGAGGTTTTGTTCAAGTAATTAAGAGGACAATGTAGGAGATAGTGGCAGTGATTTCTAAAACAATAATCTTGAGATCTCATCAGTTGGACCTTACTGAACTGAAGCGAGAATCTGGTCTCATTCAAGATGATGGATTTGTGATTGAGAGTAAATTGGCGTGGAGAAAGTATCATGATAAGGTAACGACTTGCTACGTTGGACTCTACGTCAGAGAGATAACTCGAACAAGGAATTCGTTTATGTCTCGTTTATCGTGCTCATTTAGTTAGGGTATAGAGTATCAACTGTACAAGATAGTATTTTCTGTGATGTAAACTGAACAGTGGAGTTATGCAATCGAGAGAACTTCGATGTTGTAAGTTTTATCATAGACTGATGTGAGGACTGACATATTAATGACATTGTGAATTATCTGGAATTCTCATAGTTTACATGAGTTGTACAAATCGTGTGCTATTTACTTTATTTATAATGGTGTGATTATTGAGGTGAGACACGGACACGCATATTCAAATACAATGAACATACCATCACTAGATATCACACACACGCACACACACACAACTAAACGCGATGAATTATTCAATAACAGTTTTTTTTTAATGTTCACCATCTTTCACCTCTGACAAAGTCCCTAGAGACTAGGAACTGATTTTTACGTGGTGATCCGTTTTTCCCTGGCAGCCGTGTGTACCAGGGGTCCCTCGCCGCACAGGCAGATAATTCCGTCTTCGGAGGCACTCATATTTTTTCGTCGATGAATAATTAAAGTTTCAAGTCTGCTGAGACCAGCGGTGGTTGCCAGTAGTCATTTGATCTGAAGAGAAATGAGACCATGCATCAGGCCCATCGTACCACAACGTCAAGGAAGGAATAACCATACGTGATATCATTTAACGGATGATCACAATAAAAATCAAACAGGGGAGGATAAACATCAGCATTGGAATCGGTGGTTAATAAGAAACAATGTCACACCATCCAATGAAGACAAAATAAAAAATACAAGAGAATGACCTGGTGTGATAGGAAGACATTTATCTCTTCAACTCAGATCATCACGGAGAGGTAGATTGATGGCAACGACATGTACACGATTAAATAGACAGACATCTTTTACAGTAATGCATTCATCTCAAATAAACCTACATTCATTTCTAACAGATCTACACTCAACTCTCATAAACCTACATTCATTTCTTACAGATCTACACTCAACTCTAATAAACATACGTTCAACTCTTACAGATCTATACTCAACTCTAATAAACATACGTTCATTTCTTACAGATCTACGCTCAACTCTCATAAACATACGTTCAACACTAACAGATCTACACTCAACTCTCATAAACATACGTTCAACACTAACAGATCTACACTCAACTATAATAAACATACGTTCATTTCTTACAGATCTACACTCAACTCTAATAAACATACGTTCAACTCTTACATATCTACACTCATCTCTAATAAACATACGTTCAACTCTTACATATCTAGACTCAACTCTAATAAACATACGTTCAACTCTTACAGATCTACACTCAACTCTCATAAACATACGTTCAACTCTTACATATCTACACTCAACTCTAATAAACATACGTTCAACTCTTACATATCTACACTCAACTCTAATAAACATACGTTCAACTCTTACATATCTACACTCATCTCTAATAAACATACGTTCAACTCTTACATATCTACACTCATCTCTAATAAACATACGTTCAACTCTTACAGATCTACACTCAACTCTCATAAACATACGTTCAACTCTTACAGATCCACACTCAACTCTAATAAACATACGTTCAACTCTTACATATCTACACTCATCTCTGATAAACATACGTTCATTTCTTACAGATCTACACTCAACTCTCATAAACATACGTTCAACACTTACAGATCTACACTCAACTCTAATAAACATACGTTCAACTCTTACATATCTACACTCATCTCTAATAAACATACGTTCAACTCTTACAGATCTACACTCAACTCTCATAAACATACGTTCAACTCTTACAGATCCACACTCAACTCTAATAAACATACGTTCAACTCTTATTATCTACACTCAACTCGTATAAACCTACATTTATCTCTTACAAATCTACACTCAACTCTCATAAACCTACATTAATCTCTTACAGATCTACACTCAACTCTCATAAACCTACATTCATCTCTTACAGATCCACACTCAACTCTCATAAACCTACATTCATCTCTTACAGATCTACACTCAACTCTAATAAACATACGTTCAACTCATACATATCTACACTCATCTCTAATAAACATACGTTCAACTCTTACAGATCTACACTCAACTCTCATAAACATACGTTCAACTCTTACAGATCTACACTCAACTCTCATAAACATACGTTCAACTCTTACAGATCCACACTCAACTCTAATAAAAATATGTTCAATTCTTACAGATCTACACTCAACTCTTATAAACCTACATTTATCTCTTACAGATCTACACTCAACTCTCATAAATCTACATTCATCTCTAACGATCTACACTCAACTCTCATAAACCTACATTCATCTCTTACAGATCTACATTCAACTCTCATAAACCTACATTCATCTCTAACAGATCTACGATCAACTCTCATAAACCTACATTCATCTCTTACAGATCTACGATCAACTCTCATAAACCTACATTCATCTCTTACAGATCTACACTCAACTCTCATAAACCTACATTCGTCTCTTACAGATCTACACTCAACTCTCATACGCCTACATTCATCTCTTACAGATCTACACTCAACTCTCATAAACCTACATTCATCTCTTACGATCTACACTCAACTCTCATAAACCTACATTCATCTCTTACGATCTACACTCAACTCTCATAAACCTACATTAATCTCTTACAGATCTACACTCAACTCTCATACACCTACATTCATCTCTTACGATCTACACTCAACTATCATAAACCTACATTCATCTCTTACAGATCTACACTCAGCTTTCACAAAACTACAATCGTCTTTTTCAGACTTAAATTCTATCCTCCCACTCATCTCTCACAGAACAACACTAATTTATCAAAGGCTTACCACATCATCCACATCTGTTTCTGACCCACTGTACCTGATCAGCACAAACAAAGCTAAATTAATCATTTCATTGTATTAACACGGAATGCACCAATGACGAAGCTGCTAACATTGTATCTGACACGACATGCGTTTTTCATGCCCTGCTGACACTTCCTCTAGCTTCCCTCCTTGGCTTTACATATTATCCCTTCCTCCTACAGCTTATCTTTCGCTTTATTACATGTACGCGCCCGCGCCCGTGTGTGTGCGTATGCGCGGTGTGCGCGCGATTATAAATCTACAAACAGTTTAAGCGATTATAAATCTACACACAGTCACTCACGCAGCAAAGAAGTGAAAATGCAAAAAAGTGGGCGCGTGGGGACGCTGTAACACCGAGCAACTGCTCACGTCTGACAAGTCATCCAAGAATAAAAGCGACTATTAAGGTTTTCATTATTTTTATTTTTTGTGATTTGATTTCTTAGCAATTTATTTTTCAGTTCGCCAACTTTCACCTTTGGCTAAGTCCATAGAGTGTAGGGACTAAATTTTGTGTGTTAATCTGTTTATTTTTCCCTGGCAGCAATTTGATCGGGTGTGAATGGTGGATGGGTTATACGTTGCTTACCCCCCCCCCCCTTTTTCTCCCAAACACACCCACACACACACACAAATATTACACAAGAATTAAACTGGTACAAGCTAGATGATGATGATGGATTCAGGCCGTTTGTCTATTAAATTGCTATGAAACGGAAACTGTATGAAAGAGAAGATCTTACTGAAAATAAAATATCTGGTATATATAGCTTCTCGTTATTTGGCGCCTTGATCTTATTCGATAATCTGTGATTCTAAATATTTCTGTTCATATTTACTAAGTCACATTTACTATGTCACACTTACTGTGTCACATTTACTCTGTCACATTTACTATGTCACATTCACTATGTCACATTTACTCTGTCACATTCACTATGTCACATTTACTATGTCACATTCACTATGTCACATTTACTATGTCACACTTACTGTGTCACATTTACTATGTAACATTTACTATGTCACATTTACTCTGTCACATTTACTCTGTCAAATTTACTGTATCACATTTACTCTGTCAAATTTACTGTATCACATTTACTGTATCACATTTACTCTGTCACATTTACTGTGTCACATTTACTTGTTCAGTGTTTCGATGTTAGAGAGGAAACGTTATCTTCCCGAAGTTAGAAAAGTCAGTTCTAGTTACAAAAAGGTCGAAGGGCAATGGACTAAACCATATTTCTCTACATTTTCCCCCCGTGATCCCCTTTCAATTCAGTTTTCTTTCTATGTATATATTATCACACACAATACACTTACATATAAATGTAAGCTGAAATCATTTCTCCAACAGTGACCTTTGTGCTTGATGATCAGTAACAAACTTTTTTATATGTGCCTCATTTGCCATGAGGGATGACCGAAGATTAGCACTCTCCATTATGTCAATGCTACTGCGTGTTTAGCTGAGTAAATAACGCCACTGAAGCCTGATTCCATCAAATAAGAAGGAAAGGCCTTGAAAAAAATATTGCTTTATACCAAAGTCGTGGACATTTTTCACGCTTTGTCTATGTCACTCATGCAGCTCTATGAGGTACTTCTGGCAAAGGAACCACAAATGTCAGCAGCATTCACAGAAAATGGAAGAACTGCCAGGTCGGAATGTGTCCAGGAGATCACGAACATGAACTTCCATATCAACATAAAGCGGCGACAAACGATCCAGTGAAAGGATAAAGACATTTGCAGTTCGAAACTGCTGTAAAGATGACGACACGGATGGAAATAAACAAAAAATAATAGTTACAGCTTTACGTAGGTAAGAGTCAACATAAAATCAAATATTGAATCATCAAATCGGCATGTAGATTTAGTTTGTTCTATAACATATTTGTGTGTGTTTTGCCCATTGTTCCAGATGAACTGATTCGCAACATCGTTTTAATTGTGAGTTGTCCAAACCCATGTAAAGCTGTAACCATGTTCTTTCTTTTTGTCTGTTTTCATCCATCCTTATCATTATCATCAAACTATCCGCAGAATTATCTCATTATCTTTTTAGTTCATCACACAGGAAAAGTGAGCGCTCGAAGTTCTGACTGAAGTGAAAAGGATGGCTAAGTTGGACATTCGAGTGTTTTATTTCTTCTTTTTTTTTTAGGGAGGGCGGGGGGGGGGGGGGGGGGGGGTGAAGAGACAAGTAAAAATAAAGCAATGTTGCCGTTGAGATCAAAGGCAATCAGTCCATCTTGGATGGTCATTTTTGAAACCGGCAAATGCTTACAATGTGCGTTTGTTCTTAGAGGCGTCACCAATACAACAATTCAGTGAGTGCACAAAGTGATATATGAGCTACAGACATCTGCATCCCTATGTATAACTCCCTCCCAGTTATGCCATTTCTATCAGAGCCCTTCTTTCCTCACCTTCCCCTGAATTATCCAGTGACGCTCATAGGACACACCCCCTCCCTCCTCTAGAGAAACACCAGAACTCTAAACGAGCGTAACAGACAAGATAAGATGAGATCAAGTGAGTAGACTCCCAGATCATAAACACATTTCTTGTGTGAGTGTGCGTGTGTCCACTTATCTCTTTTCTCTTAATTACTTTTCATTCATTCCATCTTACTTTTTCTCTCTGGCTTTCTGTGTATCTCTTTCTTACTATCTCTACCCCCCCCCTTTTTTTTCCCATCATTCTCTTAAGTTCTTCTCCTTGTTTTATCATCTAACAAGTCTTTCTTGGGTTATTTTTCCCATTTAAGTCTCTCTCTCTCTCTCTCTCTCTCTCTCTCTCTCTCTCTCTTCTTTCTCTCTCTAATTATCTTTACTTGTCATTTCAGTATTTTTTTCTCTTCTTTCTACATTTCCCCCTTTCATAATCTAGCATGGCTAACGATGTCTACTTCTTCACCTCTTTCTGTCATTCCACATATTTTTTTCCTGATCTCATTATGCTGTCTCATATTGAACGTTATATTTTCTTATCGATATAGTAATACTCTGAGCTTGTTACGAATACATGCCCCCAACAAACTATGCTGGTATCAGTTATTTACTGATTCGTCACCATTTGTTTGTCGAAGGAAACCTCATTGTAATTATAGTTAACAGTCTGTGCTTACTGTTTCTATCCCCCCCCCTCTCTCTCCCCACCCCCGACATAAGGGGAGTCTACGGTCAAGATGAACTAATAAGGAACGATCTGCTTGAAATTGGTCATTGCGTTCGGACATGGACATAAATCTTCGATGTACAACTGACATGGTTTTCTTATGCTCAGTTAAATATATGGAACCTACAAGTTACGAAAAAAAGGGAAAATACTAACAGACAATAAAGACATAATACATTGATGGCAGGAATATATAACAGAACTATTTCATGATCAAATGGACAAGAAACCAATCATAAATTGTGCATCAGTCTATACATCTTAAAATCTGAAGTGGAAAAAGCTATACAAACAACGACAAAGGGAAAAGCAGCAGGACCTAACAGCATACAGATAGAGATGATACAGGCACTAGAAGATTTTGGCAATGAAGAGATCAAAGACATATACAATGGCATATACAATACTGGATACATACCAAATTAACTAAAAACATAAACTTATATTGAATTAGAAGCACAACAATTTGGATTTAGAAATAAAAAAAAAACAGTGGGACAAAAGAAGCTATTTCTGCATGACGACATTAATCGAAAAGTACATAGAAATAAACAAACAAATATTTGCCTGCTTCAAAGATTACACCAAACATTTTGATAGAAACCACCATAAACAACTTATAGAATGCCTAAAAGATATACATAGAGATAACATGGATATACGACTAATATGTATGTAATTTATACTGAGAGCAAGCAGTTATAATAAAATAAAACAAAGAGAATTCAACACCTATTGATATAAAAAGAGGAGTAAGACAAGGATGCCATATCACCAAGCTTGTTCAATCTATCCACTGAGCAAAATCTTTAAAAACATCACAGAGATGCCAGGTCTAAACATTAATGGAAAGATAACATCGAGATAACGATCGTGGTTGGTTAGCTCGCTAGTTTAGTGAGACAACGATCGTGGTTGGTTAGCTCGCTAGTTTAGTGAGACAAAGATCGTGGTTGGTTAGCTCGCTAGTTTAGTGAGACAAAGATCGTGGTTGGTTAGCTCGTTAGTTTAGTGAGACAAATATCGTGGTTGGTTAGCTCGCTAGCTTAGTGTGACAAAGATCGTGGTTGGTTAGCTCGTTAGTTTAGTGAGACAAAGATCGTGGTTGGTTAGCTCGCTAGCTTAGTGTGACAAAGATCGTGGTTGGTTAGCTCGTTAGTTTAGTGAGACAAAGATCGTGGTTGGTTAGCTCGCTAGCTTAGTGTGACAAAGATCGTGGTTGGTTAGCTCGTTAGTTTAGTGAGACAAAGATCGTGGTTGGTTAGCTCGTTAGTTTAGTGAGACAAAGATCGTGGTTGGTTAGCTCGCTAGCTTAGTGTGACAAAGATCGTGGTTGGTTAGCTCGTTAGTTTAGTGAGACAAAGATCGTGGTTGGTTAGCTCGTTAGTTTAGTGAGACAAAGATCGTGGTTGGTTAGCTCGTTAGTTTAGTGAGACAAAGGTCGTGGTTGGTTAGCTCGCTAGCTTAGTGTGACAAAGATCGTGCTTGGTTAGCTCGTTCGTTTAGTGAGACAAAGAGCGTGCTTGGTTAGCTCGCTAGCTTAGTGAGACAAAGATCGTGCTTGGTTAGCTCGCTAGCTTAGTGAGACAAAGATCGTGCTTGGTTAGCTCGCTAGCTTAATGAGACAAAGGTCGTGCTTGGTTAGCTCTCTAGCTTAGTGAGACAAAGGTCGAGCTTTGTTAGCTCGTTAGTTTAGTGAGACAAAGATCGTGGTTGGTTAGCTCGTTAGTTTAGTGAGACAAAGATCGTGCTTGGTTAGCTCGTTAGTTTAGTGAGACAAAGATCGTGCTTGGTTAGCTCGTTAGTTTAGTGAGACAAAGATCGTGCTTGGTTAGCTCGTTAGTTTTTTGAGACAAAGATCGTGCTTGGTTAGCTCGTTAGTTTAGTGAGACAAAGATCGTGCTTGGTTAGCTCGTTAGTTTAGTGAGACAAAGATCGTGCTTGGTTAGCTCGTTAGTTTAGTGAGATAAAGATCGTGCTTGGTTAGCTCGTTAGTTTAGTGAGACAAAGATCGTGGTTGGTTAGCTCGTTAGTTTAGTGAGACAAAGATCGTGCTTGGTTAGCTCGTTAGTTTAGTGAGACAAAGATCGTGGTTGGTTAGCTCGCTAGTTTAGCGATACAAAGGTCGTGGTTGGTTAGCTCGCTAGCTTAGTGTGACAAAGATCGTGGTTCAAAGCCACCTTACCGTCATTCTCCAGTCGGCTCCTAACTTAAAAAGACGGTTTACCTGCCTCGTTATGTTGGGAGCGGTATCAACAACAAGTAAAGCAACCCTCACATTTAAACGCTATTATCTAGTATGTAGTGTGATATATTTGACTTCTCAAACAACGACATTTTATGTTATAGGATACGTTTTTAACACTTATAACAATTTGAAAAAAGTAGCACACAAGGATGCGTCAATTGATTTGGTTAGTCTGTAGTGGAATCTCCAAAGACGAAGTAGCAAACACACTCTTCCGACTACATTCAGTTCTCGGAGATTTACATTTTTTTTCAGACCACCACAACTTCGTAGTTTTTCAGCATCGTATTTTTTTCATTTTCTTTCCTTTCTCATTTACCTTTTAGCGTCGAGGGAAGAGATAGTTTGTGGTCTTTAGCTCTACTGTTAGCCTCCTCTACTATCACGTTTCAAATAGTTTCTAGTGTTCTATCTACTACCAACTAAAGAGGACACCCTCTTGGTCTACTCTCGTAACGTTTGTTGATAACTATGTGGATTGTGTTATGTTGTTTCTGTATAGCTATATGACCGAACCATTAAGTTGATGCTTCTTTATATGTTCTATTGTGGATGAAGGAGGTGATTCCTGTCCTCTTAGCTATTCACTTCCAATTTTTTCCTCAAAACTAACTCCTTTCATGCGTCTGACACATTTCCCTTCGGTTGTGTTTGTTAAATTGGCTGATCTAGAATCTAGCTTTTGATATTGAAAGAATAACATTGATTGCATAACGTTGATAGCAAAACGTCGATATTATAACGTTGTTAGCATAATATTGATAGCATTGATAACATAACGTTGATAGCATAATAATGATAGCATAACGCTGATAACATAACATTGACAACATAACGTTGATAGTATAATAATGATAGCATAACGCTGATAACATAATATTGATAACATAACGTTGATAGCGTAATATTGATAGCATAACGCTGTTAACATAATATTAATAACATAATGTTGGTAGCATAATGTTGATAGCATAACCCTGATAACATAACATTGATAACAAAATGTTGATAGCATAACATAGATGGCGTAACGTTCATAGAAAACGCTGATAGCAAAATGTTAGTAGCATAGCATTGATGGCGTAACGTTGATAGCAAAACGTTAATAACAAAATTTTGATTGGATAACATTGAGAGAATATATGTATATATTCGTGTTAATGAACAAATGATCACCGTCTATGTGTTATTATTTTTTTGTTGGACATGAAAAGGGAGGGGGCGCTAACAAATCACAACCCTCTACAATGAAAAAACGCCAATCAACAAATGATATCAGAGCTGAACTACGATCTATAACACTAAGAAGCAAGATGACAAATTGTGAGATGAAATGCTTGAGGTAGATGTCAATAAAAGTGTCGTAATAATGAGGAATAACGAAATTAGTCTAAGGTGAAAGGGCCTGGTTAGGCATCAAAAACATAAAAAAAAGAAAAGAAAATTAGAGAGAAATAGAAGGAAATGTAGAGAACAAAACTCAGCTGTGGTCAATGCGAAGGTCAACGGTCTCGTCTGGGAAAGCACCGATGAGAAAGATGTAGTCATCTATATAGACGTATTTGTAATGTGACACAAAAGGAGTGCATGGGCATGTACAGCACGCTCGGCAGGCAGAATAGTCAAGGTATACAGTGTTGCATAAGTTATGAACATAAGTAGCATGACGATGGAGGTGATGGCAGTGACGAGATAATTAATCTGGTTAGAATCACAAAATTACTGCTACGCCTGTATACTGATTCGATGAGCATGATCAAAAAAGTGGAGGCAGGATTTGTACGCAAGCAATGGAGAGAGTCATCGCAAATGCCAAAAATGCGTAAGGTCACCTTTGTCTACGTCCCTGGGCATGTGGGAGTACGGGGAAATGAAAGAGCGGACAGGATGGCTAGCTGCGTTGTCGTTGAGGACGGGCAACCAATGGATCAATGTCCTCCGAGATGTGGGAAAGACACAGAACTTCGACAACCATGAGTTAACATTACTCATTCGGATGAAAGAGATGGGAGTTAAGATAAGCACAGGCAGAAATGAGAAACTTAGTGGGCGTGTAAGAAGATTAACCAATACAGAACTGGAGTCGTCAGTCGCTGGACACTGCGGGACTTGTTGAGGGGTGGGGGGGGGGATCTGAGTACCTATGGACATGTTCAGAGTGCAATGATGATGACCCGCAAATAGCTCAATAAAGGAATAGATAAGATGTGGCTGTTTTGTGTACATTCTCGGGCGTTAATCTTAAAATGTTCAAAGAAAGAGTTGATCAATTCAAGTGTTTGGTGACAAACAAATACAGTTTGTCGAGGTAACGCCGGTGAAGGCGACGATAAACTTCCATGTTATGTGGTAGTTCTGTCTAAATATAGAGAGATGCCAAGCCCTTGTATGAGATTGTGTATTGATGAACAAGTGTCGTATTTTTGAGTCATGTTCGTCTAACCACGAGGATTACCTGCCATTTTTATAATGCTTAGACTTTGATTGAATGTTGTACAATCATAATATGGGAGGTAATATTTCTTGTTTCTCTAACTAAAGTGACACAACCTCTTCAATTATGCTGCAAGTTCTTTCATTACTGAAAAGATAAACGTAGCCATAAAAATATTGTGCTGTAGAGCTGTAAGAATCTAGAAAACTCGACGAGGGAATGAGTCTGTAGAATGCATGTAATTGAACAGCCTTTAATACAAAATGTGTTATCTTAAACTAATAGTTAATGACAGAGTACACGTTTTCTTTAAATCGATTTTGTTTAGATATTCTCGTTTCAGTTTCAGGCCACTATTATTAAGGCACTTTGTGCGTTAATTCTTGACCGGTATGTTTAATGTTGCATAATAAAAAGATAAAATCTCAGATGTGCTGTCACTTTTCTGATCTGGGCTGTGTTTACCGTTCCGGACCCTTCGATCTGTGGGGTTGACTTAAGGTGTACAGATTTTCAATTTTTGTTGATGTATAACTGGTATCCGTTACTTTCGAGCAAAGACAACATGGAGATTCCAGCTTTAGAGTTTAATATGGATGATACTTTGGAGTGGAACACTCCACCGTCCCAACTGGGTCCCAATCCAATAGAGCCTCGTACTCCCTCCTTGCGGGAACTCCCATATGACCGGTCGGTGTAGGACCAAAAGAAATTGCATCATTTTGCCGGTTCGAAAAGCCGAAGAAGTGGTACTCAACACAAAGTACCGGAAAGGCTAAAGGCACGCTACATTGGCAGCCCTCCACAACAAAAGAAAAGTACACAGATCGCCCATCACTGCGGGCCCAGAGACAAGTGTTTGCCCCATAAAAACGCCACAGACAAGTGGACCTTTCTATATAAGAAAGCCACCAACATCCCAACTGTTATGGTCCAACTGTGAAAACAAAACGAAAATAATCAAAGATGTTCTAAGAATAATTTCCAAAAACGAGCAAACGAGACAGAAATGAGAGCCTTGTCACTTATTCTGCCCCAGGAAAATTACTTCAGAGAATTATTGACACGGGTATTCACAGATGGAACCACAAACAAAGCATCAAAGAAGGGAGGCAGTGGGATCTAAGTAACCTTCCCAAGTAGAGCGACAGAAATATGATCTCTTCCAGACGGAGAAAAGTGCACACATTTCAAAGCGGATGCAATGATACTACACACAGCCATACAAACTCTCAATGCACAAGAAGTCCAAGGTCCAAAAAATAGTCACCTTTGTGATGCACGGTCAGTCATACAAGCGAAGTGAAGCCAGAAACAGGACAGACTCAGGAAATAAAGAACAACAAATATTCGCTGTCAGAAAAGACATAACTTTTCCTGCAGTGGATACCAGCACATTGGCGAATACATTGAAACGAGAAAGCGGCTGAACTCGTAAAAACAGGTGGGAGCCTTCAACGGTGCAACCAACCTCAAAGCCTCAAAGAAATCAAGACAATCATGAAACAAGCTAGGAAAACAGAATGGAGAGAACTACATAAAAAAATATACAGAACAGGTTACTGTGGCCTCATAGCACATCTACACAAAATAGGACTAAGTAGGTTTGCAACATGTGACTGTGGAGCATTCAGACTCCAGAGCATATACTATAGGACTGCAGGACTCTAAACACGTCAAGAACACGACTATGACCCACAGAAACAACTCTGCATGACAAGTTATGATGAACCGGTGAAGATCTTAAACGAAACGTCTCGTCCGTGACCCAAGTTGATCTCAATGTCTAAACGTACGGCAATAGCTCATCTCTGGGGAAGAGGATGACCACAAAAGTAATAGAAAACAAAGACAAAACTAGCTGTTAGTCAAGAATAGACCACTTAGCCACAAGAATAGACCACTCAGTCACAAGATTTGACCACTCAACAACAAGAACAGACCACTCAGTCACAAGAACAGACCACTCAACAACAAGAATAAACCACTCAACAACAAGAACATACCACTCAACCACAAGAATAGAATAATCAATAACAAGAACATACCACTCAACAACAAGAACAGACAACTCAACAACAAGAACATACCACTCGATCACAAGAACAGACCACTCAACAAAAAGAACATACCACTCAACCACAAGAACAGACCACTCAACCACAAGAACAAACTACTCAACCACAAGAACATACCACTCATCCACAAGAACGTACCACTCAACCACAAGAACATACCACTCAACCACAAGAACATACCACTCAACCACAAGAACAGACCACACAACAACAAGAACAGACCACTCAACCACAAGAATAGACCACTCAACAACAAGAACAGACCACTCAGTCACAAGAACAGAGCACTCAACAACAAGAATAAACCACTCAACAACAAGAACATACCACTCAACCACAAGAATAGAATACTCAATAACAAGAACATACCACTCAACAACAAGAACAGACAACTCAACAACAAGAACATACCACTCGATCACAAGAACAGACCACTCAACAAAAAGAACATACCACTCAACCACAAGAACAGACCACTCAACCACAAGAACAAACTACTCAACCACAAGAACATACCACTCATCCACAAGAACGTACCACTCAACCACAAGAACATACCACTCAACCACAAGAACATACCACTCAACCACAAGAACAGACCACACAACAACAAGAACAGACCACTCAACCACAAGAATAGACCACTCAACAACAATAACATACCACTCATCCGCAAGAACAGACCACTTAGCCACAAGAACAGACCACTCAGCCACAAGAAAAGACCACTTAGCCACAAGAACAGACCACTTAGCCACAAGAACAGACCACTTAGCCACAAGAACAGACCACTCAACCACAAAAACAGACCACTTAGCCACAAGATCAGACCACTCAACCACAACAGCCGACCACTCAACTACAAGAACAGACCACTCAACCACAAGAACAGACCACTTAACCACAAAAACTGACCACTTAGTAACAAGAACAGACCACTCAACCACAAGAACAGACCACTCAACCACAAAAACCGACCACTTAGCCACAAGATCAGACCACTCAACCACAAGAACAGACCACTTAGCCACAAGAACAAACGACTCAACCACAAAAACCGACTACTTAGCCACAAGAACAGACCACTTAGCCACAAGAACAGACCGCTCAACCACAGAAGGAGACCACTTAACCACAAGAATAGACCACTCAACCACAAAAACACACCACTCAACCACAAGAACAGACCACTTAACCACAAGAACAGACCACTTAGCCACAAAAACAGACCACTTAACCACAAGAATAGACCACTTAGCCACAAGAACAGACAACTTAACCATAAGAATAGACCACTGGGTCACATGAACAGACCACTCAATCACAGGAACAGAACACTCAACCACTAGAACAGACCACTCAACCACACGAACAGACCACTCAACCACAAGAACAGACCACCAACCACAAGAACAGACCACTCAACCACAAAAATAAACCACTCAACCACAAAAACAGACCATTCAATCTCAAGAACAGACCTATCAACCTCAAGAACAGACCGCTCAACCACAATAACAGGACACTCAACCACAAGAATAGACCACTCAACTACAAGAACGTACCACTTAACCACAAGAAGAGACCACTCAACCACAAGAACAGACCACTCAACCACAAGAACAGACCACTCTACCGCAGGAACCACTTAAGCACAAGAATAGACAATTCAATCACAAGAACTGACCACTCAATAACAAGAACAGATAACTCAACCACAAGAACAGACCATTTAACCACAAGAATATGCCACTCAACCACAAGAACAGGCCACTCAGTCACAAGAGCAGACCACTCAACCACAAGAACAGACCACTCAGCCACAAGAACAGACCACTTAACTACAAGAATAGACCACTCAACCACAAGAACAGGCCACTTAACCATAAGAATAGACCACTCGGTCCATGAACAGACCACTCAATCACAAGAACAGACCGCTCAACCACAAGAACAGAGCACTCAACCACAAAAACAGAGCACTCAACCACAAGAACAGACCACTTAGCCACAAGAACAAACGACTCAACCACAAAAACGACTACTTAGCCACAAGAACAGACCACTTAGCCACAAGAACAGACCGCTCAACCACAGAAGGAGACCACTTAACCACAAGAATAGACCACTCAACCACAAAACACACCACTCAACCACAAGAACAGACCACTTAACCACAAGAACAGACCACTTAACCACAAGAATAGACCACTTAGCCACAAGAACAGACAACTTAACCATAAGAATAGACCACTGGGTCACATGAACAGACCACTCAATCACAGGAACAGACCACTCAACCACTAGAACCGACCACTCAACCACACGAACAGACCACTCAACCACAAGAACAGACCACCAACCACAAGAACAGACCACTCAACCACAAAAATAAACCACTCAACCACAAAAACAGACCACTCAATCTCAAGAACAGACCTATCAACCTCAAGAACAGACCGCTCAACCACAAGAACAGGACACTCAACCACAAGAATAGACCACTCAACTACAAGAACATACCACTTAACCACAAGAAGAGACCACTCAACCACAAGAACAGACCACTCAACCACAAGAACAGACCACTCTACCGCAGGAACCACTTAAGCACAAGAATAGGCAATTCAATCACAAGAACTGACCACTCAATAACAAGAACAGATAACTCAACCACAAGAACAGACCATTTAACCACAAGAATATGCCACTCAACCACAAGAACAGGCCACTCAGTCACAAGAGCAGACCACTCAACCACAAGAACAGACCACTCAACCACAAGAACAGACCACTTAACTACAAGAATAGACCACTCAACCACAAGAACAGGCCACTTAACCATAAGAATAGACCACTCGGTCCCATGAACAGACCACTCAATCACAAGAACAGACCGCTCAACCACAAGAACAGAGCACTCAACCACAAAAACAGAGCACTCAACCACAAGAACAGATCACTCAACCACATGAACAGACCACTCAACCACAAGCATAGGCCACTCAACCACAAGAACAGACCACTCAACCACAACAACAGACCACTCAACCACAAGAACAGACTACTCAACCACAAGAACAGACCACTCAACCACAAGAACAGACCACTCAACCACAGGAACAAACCACTCAACCACAAGAACAGACCACTCAACCACAAGAACAGACCACTTAACCACAAGAACAGACCACTTAGCCACAAGAATAGACTACTCAACCACAAGAATAGACCACTTAGCCACAATAACAGACCACTTAATCACAAATACAGACCGCTCAACCACAAAAGGAGACCACTTAGCCACAAGAACAGACCACTCAACCACAAGAACATACCACTCAACCACAAGAACAGACCACACAACAACAAGAACAGACCACTCAACCACAAGAATAGACCACTCAACAACAATAACATACCACTCATCCGCAAGAACAGACCACTTAGCCACAAGAACAGACCACTCAGCCACAAGAAAAGACCACTTAGCCACAAGAACAGACCACGTAACCACAAAAACAGACCGCTCAACCACAAAAGGAGACCACTCAACCACAAGAACAGGCCACTTGACTACAAGAACAGACCACTTAAGCACAATAATAGACAATTCAATCATAAGAACTGACCACTCATTAACAAGAACAGATAACTCAACCACAAGAACAGACCATTTAACCACAAGAATAGGCCACTCAACCACAAGAACAGGCCACTTAACCACAAGAACAGACCACTCAACTACAAGAATAGACCACTCAGTCACAATAGCAGACCACTCAACCACAAGAACAGACCACTCAACCACAAGAACAGACCACTTAACTACAAGAATAGACCACTCAACCACAAGAACAAGCTACTTAACCATAAGAATAGACCACTCGGTCACATGAACAGACCACTCAGTCACAGGAATAGACCACTCAACCACAAGAACAGACCACTCAACCACAATAACAGACCACCCAACCACAAGAACAGACCACTCAACCACAAAAACAGACCACTAAACCACAAGAACAGACCACTCAACCACAAGAACAGACCACTCAACATCAAGAACAGACCACTCAACCACAAGAACAGACCACTCAGCCACAAGAACAGACCACTCAACTACAAGAATAGCGATGAGTGCATGTAGGTGGAGAGTACGTGAAAGAGGAGACACCGGACACCGAAGAAGATCCCAACTCTTTAATCAAACATTAACAGAGAGACAACACCAGGACAAGAACCTGAGTCCACCTCAGTAATAGAGATTAACAACATCGACAGCACCACAACAAGAGCCAGAACAAAAATTAAAGACAGTTAAACTCAAAGAGACAAAAAATGTTGGGCCGAAAGGCGCAAATATAACAGTTATACTGCAAACCACAACACAACACAGCTTTAGTTGTTTGATATGCATCTATTAATGTTGATGTTCTGTCTTTCTCTTAAGATGTCCACTACCTCCGTTTGATCAATATTAATTTTATTTCAAACGATGTTTGTGCAAACCTTTTTGGGGTTGAAATAAAAAAAATGTTTTTATGGATTAATAATTGATCATCCGTGAATTCGTTTGTTTCTTCTGTATTGGTTGTGTTAGCCGTTTAGCTTGTGATCTGTGTATGTGATGAACAATGGAAAGGGGAGGTGTTGGCTACTGTTGAATGACGCTAAAACCTTGGCTGAATCTCCTCACTTGTCCCTGGACTTTTATGTTTAGCCTTTAGGTAAATCTGGCACAAACAGGTAGACGCCAGGTTGTTCGCAGTGTGCGTCAATGTTTTTACTTTCCATGATGTTATTGTGTTGCTTCACACATACCTCACAGATTACTTTCCATGATGTTATTGTGTTGCTTCACACATACCTCACAGATTACTTTCCATGATGTTATTGTGTTGCTTCACACATACCTCACAGATTACTTTGCATGATGTTATTGTGTTGCTTCACACATACCTCACAGATTACTTTCCATGATGTTATTGTGTTGCTTCACACATACCTCACAGATTACTTTCCATGATGTTATTGTGTTGCTTCACACATACCTCACAGATTACTTTCCATGATGTTATTGTGTAGCTTCACACATACCTCACAGATTACTTTCCATGATGTTATTGTGTAGCTTCACACATACCTCACAGATTACTTTCCATGATGTTATTGTGTAGCTTCACACATACCTCACAGATTACTTTCCATGATGTTATTGTGTAGCTTCACACATACCTCACAGATTACTTTCCATGATGTTATTGTGTAGCTTCACACATACCTCACAGATTACTTTCCATGATGTTATTGTGTTGCTTCACACATACCTCACAGATTACTTTCCATGATGTTATTGTGTTGCTTCACACATACCTCACAGATTACTTTCCATGATGTTATTGTGTTGCTTCACACATACCTCACAGATTACTTTCCATGATGTTATTGTGTAGCTTCACACATACCTCACAGATTACTTTCCATGATGTTATTGTGTAGCTTCACACATACCTCACAGATTACTTTCCATGATGTTATTGTGTAGCTTCACACATACCTCACAGATTACTTTCCATGATGTTATTGTGTAGCTTCACACATACCTCACAGATTACTTTCCATGATGTTATTGTGTAGCTTCACACATACCTCACAGATTACTTTTTTTTTTGCGGAATGTTGTTTGGATTCGCCATTATGCTTATGTGATTCGTGTGTATGATGAGAGGGGGGGGGGGAGTGCACATCCGTGTTTGACTCGAGTTTTACCCTCGAAGTTTTATGCGTTCCCTGTTGCTTTTTTTACGTTGCAGTTGCTGTTGTTGTAAATACCTGTACACACACTTTAATTAGGTGTTAATTCATTCACTACTACAAAGGACAAGGGCTAGGGTTCGATCACAACCGACGGCTTCCGGGTTCATCCAGCCTTTAATGGGTACCGGATTTTTTTTCTGGGAAAGTGAAGCGGCACGGGCGTAATACCGACCACATTATCCCAAAAATCATGTGCTGAAGGTCTGTAAAATTTATGGTCACTAACACAATATTCCCTATATGCCACTTGGCGTGACGGGGGTAATTTACTTTTACTAATTGATTAACTAAACCTTCAGTGTCTCCTATAGTTAACTGCTCTGTTATGCCTTTCTTTGGTCTGTAAAGTTTTTGTACAAATTTTGGTTGTATTTTGTTGCTGTTGTTGTTGTTCTATCTCACTTCCGGTTAAAAATTTAAAGAAAATAAATACAGTGACGCTAACTGGGAACAAAGTCTGTGTCTGTCCTGTGTGTGCTGGATTTACCTACGTCTGGTATAATGAAATCTAGGGCCTGTACGTGTGAGGAGATACCGGCCACGTTGTTTAATGTTTGTGTCACTGTCATCGCTTTTTTTACACACGGAATGTTTAACACAGGGATGGCCAATTTCTTTCAAATGGCGGGCCACTTTTTTTTATTATTTATACACACATAACAACATCAATACAAATAAACTTGGCATTTGTTTTAAGGTAATGTTTTTGTTATTTATCGGTATTATTTGCTTACATAAATCATTTTATTGCAACAGAGTTAAAAATGCCTAGTTGATTTATAAAAATGAATAAAATTTGCTATTTATATTGTTGAACAAACATGTTTTAGTTAGGTCATTTTAAAGTTGACATGTAACAAAACTTAATGAGAACAATGTGGACGTTCATGTCAAAGCATAACGAGAGTGACGGATACCATCAACTATCAAGGAGGGATCAAGTCATCATACTTCGCCTACGCACAGGCCACAATAGATTGATAAATCACATGTTCACCAAATTCAAAATAGGAACTACCAGCCTATGCCACTGTACATTGGACAATATGACTGCAAATCATGTTCTACAGGATTGCCCCCAGTACACGGACCTGAGAAGAGCAATGTGGTCCACGCCCACCTCCCTGGAGGAGAAATTATATGGGGCAATCGATTCGCTTAAACAGGCAGCTGACTTCAGGAGAGAGACTGGAATCCTACTCTGATTGAGTCTTGATCGCAGAGAGAGAAAGAGAGTGAGAGAGTTTGTGACAAAACTACAGGGACATGCCCAAACAATGACAGTTGTCAGCACGAATATTTTGGACCCCAGTGTCAGTACTTGGTTCTCATGCAGAAATACGCCCAAAAATCTGAAACTAATCTCCTGTCAACGACACCACATGTAAATCGGGCACAAGTCTACACCAGTTGAGGCAACTCTCAACCAATCTTTGCTGTTCTCCTGGTTTATGATTTATGTGAATGATTTAACACATCCGGACAGTTTCACGGTAAAACTAAATGGTTCTGCCTCATGTAGCAATGATTCAAGGTTTGTAGTTAGTCAGCACGAGATTTATGTCTTTTGCTCTGGGGCTGATCTGATCAACAAGTTACGGATTGAAGGGGCGATAGTTGCAAATATCTGCTCCATCTACATTGGCGGGGGTCGGAATGTGGCTCTCAAACAGAACACAAACCAGGCCGACACATTTAATGCTTGTTACATAGGAGACGGATGTGGACCAGAGGCCGCAGTTAATGGCAAAACAAAGACCAATCTCTATGACAATGACTGCACACACACACAAAACTGAGAAGTGGAACCAGTCCTGTTTACTGGTATCTGAACTTTGCCACGCCCCAGAAGATTCACACACCATTCGAATCTATTATCGAGCTAGCACTACGATTAGGGTAAAGAATGCCACTCTAAAGGCTTTCTCTGACTGTGGCGGCGTAGTGTTCCAGTGTAATGATATATCATACACTAATGTTTCTGTGAACACTATTGTAGTCACCACACAAACGCCAAGGGCACACATTAAGATTGAGTTCTCACCGACCATTTCGCAGGCCGGCAGTGCACTGACGGTGTGTAAGGTGCAAACATTTACAGACACCTATTGTCTGGACGGGTATTCTTGGTCGTTTTGTGCAGTGTGTAGTGGGTGTAGCAAAAGCTGCGACGTTATCATCGGTACGTGTCACGGCTAATGTTCACATGGGATCTATGGACACGACTGCTCCAGGTCTTGTCTCAGGGTCTGTCCTTTATGTGAAAAAAAATCCGGAAAATGCCTCCAATGTAAACATCCTGGCTATACCTGTAATGACACTTGTCCCGATAGTAATTTTGGGCTACAGTGCGAACAGACGTATTCTGATGGCTGTGACATCATATGTGACCCGGAAAGTGCAGATTGTACGTGCAAGGAAACGTACTACGGGTCAGACTGCACTCTCAAATGTCAGGACAACTTTTTCAACGACACCTGTGAACAGTGCATACTCGGGAACGTTCTACGTGTTAGACTGCTCTCAAATCTCTGGACAACTGTTTGAACGAAACCTGTGAACAGTTAATCGAAGCCTGCGTCTCGTATGTCGATGATTTCCACGTTAAGAAGAGTCTGCAGACTACAACAAACTCAAGCATATGGATACCTAAATGTGTTTATGTGCTAGACTTGGTTCATTTCTTGGTGTTTTTCCGTGAAGCCATGGCTCATATCTTAATGTGTTTCTGTGCTAGTCATGGCTCATATCTTGGTGTGTTTCTGTGCTTAGCCATGGCTCAAGTCTTAGCTTGTGTGTGTGTGTGTGTGTGTGTGTGTGCTAGCCATGGCTCATATCTAGGTGTGTGTCATGTTAGTCATGTTAGTCATATCTCATATCTTGGTGTGTCCGTGTTAATCATGTCTCATATCTTTATGTGCGTCTGAGTTTAGTAATATCTCATATCTTAATGTGTATCTGTGTTGGTCATGTGTCATATCTTTGTGTGTGCATGTCTAGGTTAGGGATATCTCATATCTTTGTGTGCATGCTTATGTTCGTCATATATCATATCTTTGTGTGTGCATGTCTGTGTTTATCACTTCTCATATCCTTGTGTGTGCCTGGCTATGTTAGTTACATCTCATATCTTTGTATGTGCATGTCTATGTTAGTCATATCTCATATCTTTATGTGCATGTCTATGTTAGTCATGTGTCATATATCTTGATGTGTGTCGGTGTTAGTCATGTCTCGTATCGCTATACACATGTCTGTGTTATTCGCATCTCATATCTTTGTGTTTGCATGTCTGTGTTAGTCACCTCTAGTGACTCGGGCAGATGGTGCTCGTAAACCTGGGAAGGCAGACTATCCAAGGGCAGAATCCCCCTACAGAAAAGACAATCTGCTGCCTTGCAGGGAGATTGGGAATAATCAAAGGCTAAGGAAAGCAAACTTGAATAAAATGCTGACTGAAATCGGATGTACTGGGCCACTGGCGCAGAACACAGTGCAACGTTTTAACGGGTGTTTAATCAGAGTGGATCTGGCAGACTCTAAATGTGTTGTTCTTTCTGTGGGGGCGATCAACACATTTAACCTGACAGCTGACTTCATGTGGGAGTCTGGAATCCTACTCTGCTTGAGTCCTGATCGCAGAGAGAGAGAGAGAGAGAGAGAGAGAGAGAGAGAGAGAGAGAGAGTAATAAATCCTGAAGGTGGCCATCAGTGAGTCGGTTTCTTTGTGACGATGTAATCTCCTTGATTGTTGAAAAAGCGCATTCACATATATATGTGCTTCCGAACATAGAAGTAATTTTCAAACTGAAATCACTCAATGCGGGATATTTTTCCTGTGGTACAAGTTTCCAAAAGTCAACTCCTATCTCCATCCTTGATTGAAAAAAGGGGTCACTTTGGAGGTTACATAACTCCAACTGAAAAGTGTCATGTTGTTGGAAAATATCACACTTCATAGGGTTGTTAAACAATGCCAGTTCTGGTCGTATACCACTGAAGTCAGAAAATCGTTCATTGAATTGCTCCAATAGTTTGTCTAACATTAATACAGAAAATTTGAAATCAGTGTCACTGCGCTCCTCAATCAATTTTTTTGCACGAAGGAAAATGAATGAAGTTTTCTTTGGCCAAGGTAAATGTAAAAACTTTTAGTTGATTTATAAATCCATCTAGGTGTCCTACCAAATCTGAGACTGTTTGGGTTTGCGTGTAGCTTCACGTTGAGTTCATTCATGTGCTGGGTGATATCAGTTAAAAAGGCCAATACGCTGTTAAAATGTGGATCAGACATTTTTATGATCAGTACTTTGTTGGTATCACGTTTCTCTAAAAACTGCTTTATCTCGTTTCTCAAAGCAAAAAACCGCCTCATACAATTCCCTCTGCTTAGCCAGCGTACTTGTGTGTAGAGCACCAAATCGCCATATTCCGCCTCAACTTCTGAAAGAAAATGTATAAACTGTCGGTGTGTCAAAGACCGATTCCCGCCTTTTATTAAATTCACACACTTTATTACAGTTTTCATAACATCATCCACGTCTAGAATCTTGCCACCCAGCGCCTCCTGGTGTATAATGCACTGTAATGCTGGGCAATGGAGTCACCGTCACATAATGATTTTTTTGATTTCGCTATCTCTGTGCTTACAACAAACGATGCCATTAAGGAACTTGTTTGTTTTGTTGTTAATGGAGTAAAAACAGATTTCTGAGCACTCTCCTTTTTCTTCAAATCGCACACAAGTGTAGAACGTATTGTACCAATGTAGTCCTTGTATTTAGCGGCGTGATGCTGTGTGTAATGCCGTATAAGATTATACTCTTTATTTACAGACAACACTTGCAAACACACAAGGCACTGCGGTTTACTATTCATATTGTTGATAAATAAAAAAATCATGTTCCCATTTCTCATGAAAAAAATCTGATTATTTAATTTAATTGACGTTTATTGTTCATATTATACCACGACCGAAGCAACAGACAATGAAAACACAGATTACAACAATAGCACTGTTTCCTGTTAAAATGGAACTGTTCACTGTAACTCGACAAAATCAGAATGATCATATCGGATTTATAATTTTGACTGATGAAAAGAGGATTGGAGAGAAAGAAACTGAAAGTAAAATAATTGTGAGGTGAATTTGTTGGGGTGGAGGAGGTGGGTGACTGACAGTATTTCTTGGCGGAAACTGTTTGAAACCGCTGAACCGAGAGTCGGCTCTAGAACCATTCGTTGGCTTCTTCCTTTGTTTAAGTTGGTCGCAGGATGATCAAAATGAAAAAAAGGATGGGCCGGGAATGACGGGAAGTCGACGTTAAACTAACTACTAGAGTGTTCCGAGTTTTAAACATCGGTCTACTAGGGAATATTTGAGTTAGCTTTCTCCACGGTAGAAGTTAATGTAACAAATTTTAAATCAATTTTACCCAGGACATTTTGCTCAATGCAACCTGATTTTATGTTTTATCTGCCGCGGGCCACAAAAAGAACGTCGCGGGCCACTTGTGGCCCGCGGGCACCTAATTGGCCATCCCTGTTGTAATGCATTGTAATCTCTAAACAAAGGCGACTCTAGTCATCCTTTCACACTGATTCAGAATAATACTTTAAGTCAGTAACAAAATACCAATGTGTATTACCTGAAGATGAAAGTTTAAAATTTGTAACGTTACTTGAACCAAAAGATCAGGGATTCAGTGTTTAAATTATGTGATTACAGAGCTAGAAAGTTACCTTTCAAAACAGTAGGTTAGTCTTACGACAATGCATTGGTTGATAGGCATATGTAGCAAACATTGAGAAAAAAATGTACAAGATTTATTACATTCTCTGATCAATCTTTATATTGAGTGAGTCGTTTGGCTGTCGATTGTGCCTTGATGTCGTACACCTTAGTTTGGCTCTCGATTGTGCTTTGATGCCGCCGTACACCTTAGTTTGGCTGTCGATTTTCCTTGATGCCGCCGTACACCTTAGTTTGGCTGTCGATTGTGCCTTGATGCCGTACACGTTAGTTTGGTTGTCGATTGTGCCTTGATGCCGCCGTACACCTTAGTTTGGCTGTCGATTGTGCCTTGATGCCGCCGTACACCTTAGTTTGGCTGTCGATTGTGCCTTGATGCCGCCGTACACCTTAGTTTGGCTGTCGATTGTGCCTTGATGCCGTACACCTTAGTTTGGTTGTCGATTGTGCCTTGATGCCGCCGTACACCTTAGTTTGGCTGCCGATTGTGCCTTGATGCCGTACACCTTAGTTTGGCTGTCGATTGTGCCTTGATGCCGCCGTACACCTTAGTTTGGCTGTCGATTGTGCCTTGATGCCGTACACCTTAGTTTGGCTCTCGATTGTGCCTTGATGCCGTACACCTTAGTTTGGTTGTCGATTGTGCCTTGATGCCGTACACCTTAGTTTGGCTCTCGATTGTGCCTTGATGCCGTACACCTTAGTTTGGCTGTCGATTGTGCCTTGATGCGCCGTACACCTTCGTTTGGCTCTCGATTGTGCCTTCATGTCGTACACCTTCGTTTGACTCTCGATTGTGCATTGATGCCGCCGTACACCTTAGTTTGGCTGTCGATTGTGCCTCGATGCCGTACACCTTAGTTTGGTTGTCGATTGTGCCTTGATGCCGTACACCTTAGTTTGGTTGTCGATTGTGCCTTGATGCCGTACACCTTAGTTTGGTTGTCGATTGTGCCTTGATGCCGCCGTACACCTTAGTTTGGCTGTCGATTGTGCCTCGATGCCGTACACCTTAGTTTGGTTGTCGATTGTGCCTTGATGCCGCCGTACACCTTAGTTTGGCTGTCGATTGTGCCTCGATGCCGTACACCTTAGTTTGGTTGTCGATTGTGCCTTGATGCCGCCGTACACCTTAGTTTGGCTGCCGGGTGTGCCTTGATGCCGCCGTACACCTTAGTTTGGCTGCCGGGTGTGCCTTGATGCCGCCGTACACCTTAGTTTGGCTGCCGGGTGTGCCTTGATGCCTTACACCTTAGTTTGGCTCTCGATTGTGCCTTGATGCCGCCGTACACCTTAGTTTGGCTGCCGAGTGTGCCTTGATGCCTTACACCTTAGTTTGTCTCTCGATTGTGCCTTGATGCCGCCGTACACCTTAGTTTGGCTGTTGATTGTGCCTTGATGCCGTACACCTTAGTTTGGTTGTCGATTGTGCCTTGATGCCGCCGTACACCTTAGTTTGGCTGCCGAGTGTGCCTTGATGCCTTACACCTTAGTTTGGCTCTCGATTGTGCCTTGATGCCGCCGTACACCTTAGTTTGGCTGCCGAGTGTGCCTTGATGCCTTACACCTTAGTTTGTCTCTCGATTGTGCCTTGATGCCGCCGTACACCTTAGTTTGGCTGTCGATTGTGTCTTGATACCGCCGTACACCTTAGTTTGGCTGTCGATTGTGCCTTGATGCCGCCGTACACCTTAGTTTGGCTGTCGATTGTGCCTTGATGCCGCCGTACACCTTAGTTTGGTTGTCGATTGTGCCTTGATGCCGCCGTACACCTTAGTTTGGCTGCCGAGTGTGCCTTGATGCCTTACACCTTAGTTTGGCTCTCGATTGTGCCTTGATGCCGCCGTACACCTTAGTTTGGCTGCCGAGTGTGCCTTGATGCCTTACACCTTAGTTTGTCTCTCGATTGTGCCTTGATGCCGCCGTACACCTTAGTTTGGCTGTCGATTGTGTCTTGATACCGCCGTACACCTTAGTTTGGCTGTCGATTGTGCCTTGATGCCGCCGTACACCTTAGTTTGGCTGTCGATTGTGCCTTGATGCCGCCGTACACCTTAGTTTGGTTGTCGATTGTGCCTTGATGCCGCCGTACACCTTAGTTTGGCTGTCGATTGTGCCTTGATGCCGCCGTACACCTTAGTTTGGCTGTCGATTGTGCCTTGATGCCGCCGTACACCTTAGTTTGGCTGTCGATTGTGCCTTGATGCCGTACACCTTGGTTTGGTTGTCGATTGTGCCTTGATGCCGCCGTACACCTTAGTTTGGTTGTCGATTGTGCCTTGATGCCGCCGTACACCTTAGTTTGGTTGTTGATTGTGCCTTGATGCCGCCGTACACCTTAGTTTGGTTGTCGATTGTGCCTTGATGCCGCCGTACACCTTAGTTTAGCTCTCGATTGTGCCTTGATGCCGCCGTACACCTTCGTTTGGCTCTCGATTGTGCCTTGATGCCGTACACCTTAGTTTGGCTCTCGATTGTGCCTTGATGCCGTACACCTTCGTTTGGCTCTCGATTGTGCCTTGATGCCGTACACCTTAGTTTGGCTCTCGATTGTGCCTTGATGCCGCCGTACACCTTAGTTTGGCTCTCGATTGTGCCTTGATGCCGTACACCTTCGTTTGGCTCTCGATTGTGCCTTGATGCCGTACACCTTAGTTTGGCTCTCGATTGTGCCTTGATGCCGCCGTACACCTTCGTTTGGCTCTCGATTGTGCCTTGATGCCGTACACCTTAGTTTGGCTCTCGATTATACCATGTACACCTTTCGCTTGGCTTTAGTAAAAAAAAAAATTGTACCTTCTTTTCATCCTTGGAGACTGCGGCAGACCAAGACTAAAGTGGAGTGGTAACATCAAAAGATAGGTGAACCTATGACAACATGCGCTATCAAGACAAGTGACAGAGTAAAATTGTGCTCTACGGTAGCCAACATTCGATGTAGAGACGGCACATAATAAATGAATTTTATCCTCCAGAATAAGAAAAGAGTTTTAAAATTATTAGAAATAATAAAAGTGAACAAAGTGATAACAACAGACACTCTGATAAACTTTTACATGGTTTTGCTATGAGGAAGGCTAGGGGGTAAAGACAAACTTCCGTTTAAGTTTTAGTGCGTTTTATGATCGTAGTTTCTGCATTTCTTAATATTAAAGCAGGTTGTTTAACGGCAACTTTTAGTCAAATGTCACTGTCATCATGATGTCACAGTCATTATGATCACTTTATTAACAGGCAATAACATTTGTAATCCCGTTTTTATAAGAAGAAAAAAAAAAAGAATAGTAAACGGATTTCTGTATGGTGCAGAAACAAGGACATTAGACCAGAAAACAGAACAGAAAATGTTCTTTGAAATGTGGATTTATAGAAGAATAGGTAGAATTGGATGGAAAGAAAAGAAAACAAACGAGGAAGTTTTAAAACAACTAAAAATGAAAAGAGAACTACTAAACACAATTAGAGCAAGACAAATGCAATTTTTGGGTCATGTTAAAAGACACAATAGCCTAACAAAAGTAATATTGGAAGGGAAAATACAAGGTAAAAGAGGCAGAGGCAGACCAAGACTAACATGGACGAGTAACATCAAAAGATGGACAAGTCAGCCTATGACAATCTGCACCATCAAAGCAAGAGACAGAGTGGAATGGCGCTCCATTGTAGCTAACCTTCGATGCGGAGACGGCACTCAGTGATGAATGATGAAACTGATTTATTTTCATAAAAATCCACTGATTATGCCACAACGTGTTTACGGTATAGTTAATACAAAAAGGTATTCACAGAATTAATTTTAACATTGATGCACCCCCCCCCCCCAACCTCCCCTAATCATTCTGGTAGAAACAATGTTTTATATCTTTCAGAAGGGGAATTATGAACTGCGGCGCTTGAGCACTCTCGGCTATGCTGAATTTGCTTTCAATCATTTCATGTAGTCGCAAGGGTGGAGGATTGGACGGGGCTCTGGTGCCTCACAAGCGGAATAACCTATTTGGTTATTTGGTTATGGAAGGCCCCGGTATCACTGCAAACGAATTAAAATCCATAATTGCTCAACCGCCCGTGCCAGTGGAATCATCCAAACTACTAACTCATCTCCCAAACAAAGAAAGGTAGCTGTAGCCCCCATCATAGCAGTCTCAGCACACGCCAAAAGACATAAGGCGAAACCGCACAGAAAGTGAACACGGCCAACTGTTCCCTGTCATACGATATCAGCATTCATCGTAAGCAATTGGAATATCGGAACATGATCTAAACGGATGAAACACACAGCTCACGGTGTGCACAGAACACTTAACTCAGTAGCTCCTGCAACAAGCCGGACTTGGAATATGAGGAAACTGCAACAAGGAACACTTTTCAGACATAGTCTTCAATGGTTCCTGCCGCCTATCCACGATATTGCCCGGAAGTTCACGTCCTCCTGAAAATGATGATTGTCATAGTATTTAAATGTATAGCGCTTGATGATGTTAGGACATCGTGTTTAACTCCAACTCCGAACATACAAAACCTAATAAATAGGAATAACCTAATGTCTCGCTTCTGTAAATCCGGGTCTCTCACCATCCTATGACAAACGTGTGTGCACATAGCCTCCATATGCTGTCTACAACACACTCATCTCTGCTTATTCTGACTTATTTACAATGAGCTATATAGAACTAGGTCAATGCTATATTTACAACCGAAACCTGAATGTACATTACAAGCAACATATTACATTTCCGACATACACACACACACGCGCGCGCGCGCGCACACACACACACACATAAATGAAGTGTACAGCCTGTCGTTATTGATAAGAAAGAGAGGATATTTACATATAAGACCAACACTTCCTCAAACCAGGGGCCTAAAAACTTTCACGTAAATGCTTTGTCGGATCGTGTGCTCTTGTCGGCGTGTCTTACAAACTATAATATATAACACCCACAACGGGTAGAGGTGGATTTACAGTCGAATCCAGTTTATATTGGCGGATTTACAGCCGAAAAAAAAAGAAAAAAGTAAAGTACCCCTTTCACGCCAAGTGGCGTATAGGGAATATGGTGTTAGTGACCATACATTTTACAGACCTTCAGCACATGATTTTTGGGGTAATGTGGTCGGTATTACGCCCGTGCCGCTTCACTTTCCCAGAAAAAAAATCCGGTACCCATTTAAGGCTGGGTGAACCCGGAAGCCGTCGGTTGGGATCGAACCCTACCCCTTGTCCTTTGTAGTTCAGTTCAGATTTACAGCCGAACCATGTTTATATTGTGTATTTACAACCGAGCGCTGTCTATTTTAGTGGATTTACAACCGAGCCCTGTTTATATTGGTGGATTTATAAACGCATCAACATAAACCTGCGCTTATGGTGGTGATGTAGAAAAAGCAAGAAGACAAGAAAAGTAAGTGTTAACTGTGGTGTAGACAAATGAAGCTTGGAGCTCGTTTTGATCGACGTTGGAGACAACACAATGAAGGAGTGTCATTCAATTCTAATGAAAGAAAAAGCGCAAAAACATGTCTAGCACGAAAGCATTTAATTAGTCTAATAAGAGCAAACCCGGAAGAAAGATTAATTAATTAACATAATTATAATACAGTGCTAACCATGGACAGATGACGTCAACAGTTTGACAAAGAATAAATTTACCATTTATACCAAGCCAGCAACTGTGAATGTAAGTCAATATGAGACCAGATTGAGTCGCAGAAACATGAACCAATGTAGGTCAGCATGAGACTTGACTGAGTCACGGAAACCTGAACTAATGTAATTCTACATGAGACTTGACTGAGTCTCAGAAACGTGAACCAATGTAAGTCAGCATGAGACCTGACTGAGTCACATAAACCTGAACCAATGTAAGTCAGCATGAGATCTGACTGAGTCACAGAAACCTGAACCAATGAAAGTCAGCATGAGACCTGACTGAGTCACAGAAACCTGAATCAATGTAAGTCGAGACCTGACTGAGTCACATACACCTGAACCAATGTAAGTCAGCATGAGGCCTGACTGAGTCACAGAAACCTGAACCAATGTAAGTCAGCATGAGATCTGACTGAGTCGCAGAAACCTGAACCAATGTAAGTCAGCATGAGACCTGACTGAGTCGCAGAAACCTGAACCAATGTACGTCAGCAAGAGATCTGACTGAGTTACAGAAACCTGAACCAATGTAAGTCAGCATGAGATCTGACTGAGTCACAGAAACCTGAACCAATGTAATTCTGCATGAGACTTGACTGAGTCACAGAAACCTGAACCAATGTAAGTCAGCAAGAGACCTAACTGAATCATAGAAACCTGAACCAATGTAGGTCAGCATGAGACCTAACTGAATCTCAGAAACCTGAACCAATGTAGGTCAGCATGAGATCTTACTCTATTAATCTTCAGTCCTATAGAGTCAGGTCTCATGCTGACCTACATTCTTTCCACTTTCCTTGAAAATTACGACGTCTGACAACTCTATGCACACATGATCAAACACACACATTGGAGAAAGAATTTTAAAATGTTATATTTATTCAATGCTATTATAAGATACATTGATGTGGACCAACACCAAACAACTTGATGATGACATAGCTCTCCTATCACAGCCATCAACAGATGCAGGATAACATGAGCATACTTGATGAGATATCACAACAGCTAGGACTGAAGATTAATAGAGATAAGATCAACATTATGAGAAGTAATACAGTTGGCAATAACCAAATAAAACTAGGAGAAATACCTCTACTAGACGTACAATCTTACATATATCTGGGCAGTAATATAGACAAAGAGGGAGGAACAGAAAATGATACCAAAATAAGGATATCAAAAGCAAGAGGAGCTTTCATTGCACTGGGAAACATATGGAAATCTAAAGAAATTAGGTTAAATACAAAAATAAAAATTTTCAACTCAAATGTTAAGTCGGTCCTATTATATGGCTGTGAATCATGGAGAACAACAAAATTGACAACCAGGAAGATACAGACTTTCATTAATGGATGCTTACGCAGAATAAAAGGATGGAAATGGCAGGACAAAATCACTAACATAGAATTATGGAAATGTACCATTCAAATACCAGTGGATAAAGAGATACAGCGAAGACGATGGCGCTGGATAGGACACACACTACGGAAGCCAACTGAGAGTATTACACAACAGGCCCTTTTTTGGAATCCCCAGGGGAAAAGACAAAGAGGAAGACCAAGGAATTCTTGGAGAAGACAGATAGTAGCAGAGATGAAGATGATGGGGAAGACATGGAATGATCTTAAAAGAATGTCAAAAAACAGAATGACTTGGAAAGTGTTTGTTGAAGACTTATGCTCCAATGGGAGCTAAAAAGGTAGAAGAAGAAGAATGAGACCTGACTGAGTCACAGAAACCTGAACCAATGTAAGTCAGCATGAGACCTGACTGAGTCACAGAAACCTGAACCAATGTAAGTCAGCATGAGACCTGACTGAGTCACAGAAACCTGAACCAATGTAAGTCAGCATGAGACCTGACTGAGTCACAGAAAAATTAACCACAGCCAACTATATATTTATTAAGACCCGAGCGGAGAAAATAAAGATCATCATCGTCGTCGTCATCATCATGTGCCATACCGGTTGGCGTAGGCGATCATGTCCTTCCACCATCTTCTATCTACAGTGCATCGTATATTAAGTTGTGTTTTGACACAAGGCAATATACACTAGACAATATAAGAAGGTAGTTTGTCACTCCATTCCTTCTTGGCAGTGACTGTACTAGTCGGAGATCGCAGCCATTGTCTCTATACATGAGATCCTCTGCCTGCCATCACGTAGTGGGGACCATAACCGGCACTACCTGTCGGCTGCTCCCACAACACCATCCACCACTTGCTCCAATGGGTTCACATAACCCAGATAAGAGGGGAAGGGGGCTAAAGGGGATTTCCACTTAGGCCCAGGGGTGTCCCAAAGACTAGCGGAGGAAAGGAGACGTCGTACTGCTCCTTTGGCAGAACAGAACTCTACCCCGTTAACCAAATAAAGATAAGCTTCCGTTTTAAAAGTGGTATGCGTTTCATGATCGTAGTTCCTGCATTTCTTAACATTAAAGTAGATTGTTTAATGGCAACTTTTAGTTATATGTCACTGTCATCATGATGTCACTGTCATCATGATGTCACTTTCATCACGATGTCACTGTCATCATGATGTCACTTTCATAACGATGTCACTGTCATCATGATGTCACTGTCATCATGCTCACTTCATTAGAGTTTCCCAGACAATAACATTTGTAATCCCGTTTTTGTAAGGAAAAAAATGTATAGTAAACTAATAGTTTATTTTCATAAAAATCGTTGATTATGCCACAACATGTTTACGGTTTGGTTAATACGAAACGGTGTTCACAGAATTAATTTTAACATTTATGCATCACCCCAACCTTCTCTAATCATTCTGGCATTTAAAAACAACGTTATGGTGATACCCCCCCCCCCCCCAACTGGCGTGACGTGTTTAACTATAGGAAATATAGACGGCTGGCTTCACTCTACCCACAACCAATCTCAAAATTGAAAACGTCACGCTAGTTGGTGGTTTTCAGGTAAATCCATCTCAGTCCACATGTCTAAGTAAATCTATAGTTGGCTGTGCTTGAATGTTCAAGGGAAATCAAACAAGTCGGGCAGATAGTATGTAACTGACAAAATGTGAAACGTGTTCAGGAAACGAAAACACATAAATAAACGTCGGTGGTATAGAAAGCATGGTGACTTGAGGTACACAACCTAGACTTTCACAGACTAACATGAGCCTTCAACTGGATGTGACAGCAGTAAGATATACCGATTAATCATTTAATAACGGTTGGGGACTTATCTCTGCAAGTTGTACAAGTAGAAGGATCAACCTGGCTTTGAAAGTGATTATCATCATGTTGTTGCTTTAAATAATATAGCGAACGTTTAAGGCAATCATCTTTCTAAATGGGTTGAAATAGAAACAAATATTTTACATAAAGAAGGGAAAGATACATTTACTAGCTGTTTTCGTAACAAACGTAAGGAACTGTTAAGATAAGAAAGATCAAGATGTGTTAACATATATAAAGAGGTCATCATCATCATCAAGTACCATGCCTGCTGGAATAGGCAATCATGTCTCTCCACAACTTTCGATCTCGACAGTTATTTATCATGTCCGTAGATGACCTTCTGCCAACCCATTCTCTTAAGCTGTCTGGTATCTATTCTCTTTGTTTCCCTCTATCACTTCATCCCTCAATTTTCATAGCTGTCGCTATACATTCCAGCTGTTCCCTTCTCATTCATGGCCAAAAAGATGATGATTGTTTGTTCCTAATTTGGAAATTAGCTCTCTTTTTGCTTTGGCCTCTTTTATAATGTTTTCATTACTCCTCTTAGCTATCCATGGTATTCTTAACACTCTTCTATAAAACGACATTTACAACAGCTTCTAGGGATTTTCTTGTTTGTTGTCCTGTTGTCCATGATTCACATTCATATGTTAAGACTGGTTCTACGTAACATTTAAGAACATAAAGAGGCGCTAACATGAATTCTAGACTCAGAATTAGTGCATTTAGAAAAAAATATTAATGCAACATTTCGAACTACATGGAATATATGTAGAAAGAGAGCAGCGAAACGTGTTTGGGAATGCAGGAAAGCTAAGCACAAATATTAGTTAAACATAGAACACAAGGACGAGTGTATTGGAAGATAAAGACATGGGTCCCCTGGTTAAAGAGTTCAAGAATGGAGGAAGGTCGGGATCACCTCCAAATACAGTGGCCTGCTACAGTGAAGTTATCTCCCCCCCCCCCTTTTCCCCCCGCTCTTTATATGTTACGGACCGTTCTTTGTCTTTATGACAGTAAGATAATATATGACGAGCCGTTCTTTGTCTTTATGACAGTACGATAATATGTTACGAGCCGTTCTTTGTCTTTACGACAGTACGATAATATGTTACGAACCGTTCTTTGTCTTTACGACAGTATGAGTATATGTTACGAACCGTTCTTTGTCTTTACGACAGTACGATAATATGTTACGAACCGTTCTTTGTCTTTACGACAGTACGATAATATGTTACGAACCGTTCTTTGTCTTTACGAAAGTACAAGTATATGTTACGGATCGTTCTTTCTTCTTCTTCCTTCCATAACCAGAGGGGTCGTTGAGGCACCACTGGCTCAACTTTGTCAATTCTCTCTATATATGTCTGTCGGCAACCATTCTGTGGGACTTCAAAGTCGAAGTATGCCCATTCGTTGATGTTATCTTCCCACCTCTCCTTCTCGCTCCTTTCAAAGTTTCTGGAGAATAGTCTTTTTTCAGGCCATGCCTTCGAGACACGTGGCTTTTGCGTTTCGTTCTGTGTTTCTTCACAACATGCAACACATGTTTTTATCTAGTCGTTGTTTTAATTGTGTTAGTTCGTGCCCGTTCTTAACTTTTAACGTATAGACACACACACACACACACACACACACACACACACACACACTCTCTCTCTCTCTCACACACACACACACACATCTTTCGGCTAAGGCTTAGTTGTGGATATTTTGAAGGAACCACTTTACATATTAGACGTGTTTGTGTGAAACTCCTAATCTATCTGGACATAAATAATAAACATCCAAGTAAAAAAAGTATTTGAAGTATAGTACACAGCTTTTTTCGTTATCTTTTGTCACAATTCATTGTTAGTCATGTCGTTAATGGAACAAGTAAAACACAAAGCGTCATCAAGAGTGTTCGGAATCTTTTCTAATGGCCCATTGCTGTTACAGTCACGCATAATGTTTTCTGTTGGCCCAATGGTCTTACAGTCACGCATAATGTTTCCTGATTGTAAGACTATTGCACCATTAGAAAACATTATGTGTGACTGTAAAACAATTGGACCATCAGAAAACATTATGTGTGACTGTAAAACAATTGGACCATCAGAAAACATTATGTGTAACTGTAAAACAATTGGACCATCAGAAAACATTATGTGTGACTGTAAGACTATTGCACCATTAGAAAACATTATGTGTGACTGTAAAACAATTGGACCATCAGAAAACATTATGTGTGACTGTAAGACTATTGCACCATTAGAAAACATTATGTGTGACTGTAAAACAATTGGACCATCAGAAAACATTATGTGTGACTGTAAAACCGTAAAATAAGACTGTAAAACAGAGGTAAGAAGAGAGATGGAAGCAGAAAAAAAGAAATCAGACAAGGATATTGTGGTTCGAAGTCTAATGGCGCAATTGTCTTACAGTCACGCATAATGTTTTCTAATGGCACAATTGTCTTACAGTCACGCATAATGTTTTCTAATGGCACAATTGTCTTACAGTCACGCATAATGTTTTCTAATGGCACAATGATCTTACAGTCACGCATACTGTTTTCTGATGGTCCAATTGTCTTGCAGTCACACATAATGTTTTCTGATGGCCCAATTGTCTTACAGTCACGCATAATGTTTTCTGATGGCCCAATTGTCTTAAAGTCACGCATAATGTTTTCTGATGGCCCAATTGTCTTACAGTCACGCATAATGTTTTCTAATGGCACAATGGTCTTACAGTCACGCATAATGTTTTCTGGTGGTCCAATTGTCTTGCAGTCACACATAATAATTTCTGATGGCCCAATTGTCTTACAGTCACGCATAATGTTTTCTGATGGCCCAATTGTCTTACAGTCACGCATAATGTTTTCTGATGGCCCAATTGTCTTACAGTCACGCATAATGTTTTCTGATGGCCCAATTGTCCTTCAGTCACGCATAATGTTTTCTGATGGCCCAATTGTCTTAAAGTCACGCATAATGTTTTCTGATGGCCCAATTGTCCTTCAGTCACGCATAATGTTTTCTGATGGCCCAATTGTCCTTCAGTCACGCATAATGTTTTCTGATGGCCCAATTGTCCTTCAGTCACGCATAATATTTTATGATGGCCCAATTGTCTTACAGTCACGCATAATGTTTTCTGATGGCCCAATTGTCTTACAGTCACGCATAATGTTTTCTGATGGCCCAATTGTCTTACAGTCACGCATAATGTTTTCTGATGGCCCAATTGTCTTACAGTCACGCATACTGCTATGGAACCTAGAACCATTTATTTATTCACCCTGTAGCAGTGAGAAGATTTATCAATTGATAGGTCATGTTTGATCTTGAAAGACATTTAATTTTAACACCACCTGGAAACCAATACTGTGATGATAACTGTATGATTTAATAACACTTAGTGTATGTTATAACATTAGTTTTTTTTTTTTTATTCTCGGCATATGGATACTTGCTCCTGTGCAAGTTTTCTATCTGTAGATTACTTGCTCTTGTACAAGTTTTCTATCTTTAGATTACTTGCTCCTGTATAAGTTTTCTACCTTTAGATTAATTGCTCATGTACAAGTTTTATATCTTTAGATCACTTGCTCCTGTGTAAGTTTTATATCTGTAGATCACTTGCTCCTGTGTAAGTTTTATATCTGTAGATTACTTGCTCCTGTGTAAGTTTTATATCTGTAGATTACTTGCTCCTGTGTAAGTTTTATATCTGTAGATTACTTGCTCCTGTGTAAGTTTTATATCTGTAGATTACTTGCTCCTGTGTAAGTTTTCTATCTTTAGATTACTTGCTCCTGTATAAGTTTTATATTTGTAGATTACTTGCTCCTGTGTAAGTTTTATATCTTTAGATCACTTGCTCCTGTGTAAGTTTTATATCTGTAGATCACTTGCTCCTGTGTAAGTTTTATATCTGTAGATTACTTGCTCCTGTGTAAGTTTTATATCTGTAGATTACTTGCTCCTGTGTAAGTTTTATATCTGTAGATTACTTGCTCCTGTGTAAGTTTTATATCTGTAGATTACTTGCTCCTGTGTAAGTTTTATATCTTTAGATTACTTGCTCCTGTGTAAGTTTTATATCTTTAGATTACTTGCTCCTGTGTAAGTTTTATATCTGTAGATTACTTGCTCCTGTGTAAGCTTTATATCTGTAGATTACTTGCTCCTGTGTAAGTTTTATATCTGTAGATCACTTGCTCCTGTGTAAGTTTTATATCTTTAAATTACTTGCTCCTGTGTAAGTTTTATATCTTTAGATTACTTGCTCCTGTGTAAGTTTTATATCTGTAGATCACTTGCTCCTGTGTAAGTTTTATATCTGTAGATTACTTGCTCCTGTACACGTTTTAAAACTCAATCCATAGATTACTTGTTCCTGTGTAAATTTTCTGTCTATTTATAGATTGCTCTATCTGATATACGTTTTCTATCGATCTTTATGAAGTTTCTGTTCCATGATGATTATCGGGTTATTCTGTCTTTTTGTCTTTAATTTGGATGGTGTTCCAGCGGTTCAGGCTATGCACCATATTAGCTGCTCTGCTAATTCCAGCAAGCACCGAAGTGTTCGTCTACTGATTGTTCTAGTCCTGCATTGATTGAACGTGTTGCGTTCTTCTTCACTGAGGATGTATTTCCTGCTTTCACCCTTCGTGGCGCCCTGTTCCATCATTCTATTGACATGCAGGTTATCCTTCGCTTGCCGGTCGTCTTCCTGTGAGGTGTTCTTCCAAAGCCCTCGTAATGTCATGTGTGTCCATTTTTAAGGTCTTTTGCGCAATGAGAGACCCCGCCAACCTGTCGCTGATCTCATTGCCACGAATTCTCGCGCGTCTGGGACAAAATATCCAAGTTAGGTTGCTAACATGAGACATGTCGAGTACACTCCTTGCAGAGTGTGTTCTTGTCAATATTGTGTAGCATGCTTTGTGAGTCAGTCAAAATAACCGCATGTGTTGTTGGTCTCTTAACTAGCCATGTGATAGCTTCTGTCACAGCCTCAGTCTCCATGCGTGTGCTGGGGGTAGTAGTCTTGTAAGCTCCTACACCTTTTACTATCAACTTTTCATTAGAATACAGAACAAAACCTTATCCGCTACGCACACACTTTGTGACCGAGCCATCTATTATGTTAGACTGCTACAAATGAACACTAACAAATATACTCGCCATCTGTTGCCCTGTCTATGTTTTAATTATTCATCATTGTTTTATTTACTACGTTTGTATTGTTGACTTTCATTTTGTATTCCCTGTAGTCGATAAAGGACAAGGGGTAGGGTTCGATCCCAACCGACGGCTTCCGGGTTCACCCAGCCTTAAATGGGTACCGGATTTTTTTCTGGGAAAGTAACATCAGCACGGGCGTAATACCGACCACATTACCCCAAAAATCATGTGTTGAAGGTCTGTAAAATATAGGGTCACTAACACCATATTTTTATACGCCACTTGGCGTGACGGGGGTACTTTACTACTTTTACTGTAGTCGATGCATTGACACATATTCGGACATCTTAAAACGTCTTCATACAAAGTTAATCTCTAAAGCAGACTTGTCTTATTCTTTCTTAACTTTTGTATTAACCGATCGCCAGGTTTGATGCGACATCTCATATAAGACTGTTCAAATTCCCAACAATAAAAATGAAAATTCTCTTAATGTACAACCATTATAAAGTTATTTTTGAAGTCCTCACAAGAAATAACAGTAGCTGTATACATGACAGCTTTTCTTTAAACGAAATGAATGCCTTCTATTCTGTATTTATTGTTATACAATACGAAAGAAGCCAGTAATGATTATTAACGACACGGAGAGGGAAGCAAACACATTTTATTGAACTCGTAATGGGAAGGGAATGAGTTTAAGGTATTGTCCTGTACAAGTGGAAATAAAACAAAAATAAAAAAATAAAAAAAACAGAGGGAAGAAGAGAGATGGAAGCAGAGAAAAGAAATCAGACAAGGATGCTCGAAGTTAACAGCAGCTTTGATAAAAAGTCTGTATTAACTTGAAGTTGTGGAGAGAAATGATCACCTACGCCAGCAGGCATGGTACCTGATGATGATACAAATGAGGTCTATATAGCATACCTATGTACACATGCTAATGTTTTTGTTTGAGATATCATTTATTTCTTAGTACACATGTTAATGTTTTTGTTTGAGATATCATTTATTCCTATGTACATATGTTCATATTTTCGTTTGAGATATCATTTATTCTTTTGATTTTTTTCCTTCACAGTGCACAAGCTAAGAAAGATTCTTGTTTCCATGAATCAACCCCAGAACTGAATATCAACAAACTCTTTTTAAAGGGTTTACGTAACAGTTTTATTTGGAATCAAGGCGTGGTAGTGATAGCTGCCAGCTTGTACACCTGAAGCCAGAAATGGCTCCTCATAAATTTGAGTTCTCGGAACTTTCTGAAAGTCAAACTAGCCTGGCCCAAAAAAGTAGGAAGCAGTTGGGCGTACACATCAGCCCGGCTGTGGGTTTCATTCTTGTCCTTCTGGCAGCGGCGGTGGCTGTCGGTGTGGGTATCATTGTCCACTTTGCTGGCGGGAGTAGGGATGTGGTCTGCCAGTGTCTACCGTCGGCCACCTCGAACAAACCGTCGGCCGAGGCCATCAAGGATGGCTGTCTTGAGTTAGCTGCCAAAGGAGACGCAGACGTGTGTGAGTTATGTTTGGCTGTCATATGTTGGTATGGTAGTTTAATTTTGAAGTGCGAAAATAGGCAAACGCGGTATTAGCGTATGTGGTATAGCAATGCGGACAAATTAGAGTGTGTAGATATCAAAATATTATAGTGGTAATACAGACACGCTACATACCACTGAAATATATTACCCGCCCTTACATACCATATGGTTTGTTAAAATAGGATATTGTGCAATGATATGCCTTGGGAGTTATTTGAAACGTAATCGCTCGCTCCTTTATTAAAATGTGCATGGTCGTTAGTGTCAACTGTCAATCTCCGTACTTCCCGTTCTGGTTCATCTGTTGGGTTGGAATACATCACAGCTGTCTACATCAAATTGACTGCACGCACTCAAGTCTCTTGTACAAAAGAATAGCAAAACTTTATTGACATAATCCACTTAACAGAGGCTCTAAATATAAACAGCCCAGCGGCGTTGATTACCGCTCGGGTATCAAAGTAAATGCAAAGGAGGTTCCAGTTACCTCCGAAATCTTGTAATTACTCTCAGGGCTCTCTAATCACATATTGAAATCACTTATCTCTGTCAACACTCCCTGAACAGTGTACAAAACTTAACAACCAACGTAATGTCCACGTTATAAATCAATCTCATGGAACATCTCATTACAGACACGTCCTCACTAGTCTGCTCACTGTAACTTCACAGTATGTTTACACAATATCCAGCTTCCTATACTAAAATGATTCAGTCTCACTCGTTCCTTTAACTACATTCAACTGCTTAACGAAATGGCCACCTCATGGTTGTCCCTACACATGGCTAGCTGATATGGGCATTCACCCTGTTACCACAAAACATATCCACTTCTCAAATAATTTTGACTACTGGTAATTGCCTCTACGAATCTTTCTGAAAACTGCATCCTTTACACTTCTAACTAACATGAAGGATCCACTTCTCTGCTAAACTAGATTGACTGTGCCTTCCTACCTACTTAGCTTACATATGATCTCCTATCGTTTTCTCTGCGCCGGCTCTTAAGTTGAAACAGGGAATAGATGAGGGTGTATGAAACGGGTATGTAGCGGGGCAACAAGAGAAACAGAGCATTGATGAGAGTTGAATGAAACAGACGATATTAGTAGAGAAATAATAAACATCTAGGGGAGACAAGCAGAAGTGGTCAGGTGTGAGTGAGTGAACTGTTTTGGGAAAAGGCGAAATAAGCGTGAATGGGTGAGATGTTTTCAAGGGACGTAGGGAGATGAGAATATACATAGATTTTAAAAGTCAGTGTGCATTTTGAGCCGGGTCCAGTGCGGACGTCTAGAGAAATTCAGTTAGCTTACCGCGGACTAGAAAGGAGTTGTAAATAGATGAAAGTTAAGACAGATATAGGGCGACAGCCAATTAGTTTAGTTATTCTATTTCCAGGAGTTGTGATTGTTAATTACTAAATGTTGTGTTAGATATGGCAATATAGAATAAGTGTGATTGTCACTGTTAAGGGTAGGGTTACCTTATTGCCAAAGAAACTGATTGTGAATCAGCGAAATGGAGACAGTAGAACATTGTTGGAAACTTGTTAAGTGTCCAGCGCTCGCCGACTTTGAGGAAGTCGTAGAGCAAGACTTATGAAGAATATAGACTCAGTGTGATTGTCACTGTTAAGGTTAGGGTTACCTTATCGGCAAAGAAACTGATCGTGAATCAGTGAAATTGACACAGTAGAACATTGTTGGAAACTTGTTAAGTGTCCAGCGCTCGCCGACTTTGAGAAAGTCGTGGAGCAAGACTTATGAAGAATATAGAATAAGTGTGATTGTAGCTGTTAAGGTTAGCGTTACCTTCTCGGCATAGAAACTGATTGCGAATCAGTACAATCGACACGTTGTTGGATAATCTCGCCGACTTCGAGGAAGTCGTGGCGGGAAAGTTTAGGAAGCTTATGACGAAGCTTCTACCATGAAGAGAGACTTTCATCGATCGTGTAGATCGTACACATCATTGGGAAACTTCAAGTAAGGGTCCTCAGAGACTTGGGAGCTTATGACTAGCTTCTATGACACACAATTGAACTTGTTAGTCAAGTAGTTTACACAGAGTTGGGAACTCGACAAGAGAGTTCCACAGATTGAACTTGTTAGTCAAGTAGTTTACACAGAGTTGGGAACTCGACAAGAGAGTTCCACAGAGTTTGGGCTATATTAGCCATCCATGAGGAGTGTACCTGAGGGTGGCACTATTGTTAATCAAAGGAGGGAATTATCACTGTTAATATATGTACTGTTAATTTGTGAAATGTGTTTACGTGATCCGGACATGTGCCTTGTCAAATAAAGATGTTTTGTGTGTAGTAAAGACTTGTGTTGAGTCATTAAAACATCTTCAGTGTTACCACCATCTAGCGAGTGAACGAGCTGGGAGAAATCGCGGGGAATTGATAAGTTACAACGTGAAGTACTACGCTATAGATCATAACGGTCCAAGCAGAGTCGCGGCGGAATGACGTGAAGTACGAGGCATCAATCATGGCGGTCCAAAAGTCTGGCATGGCAGTTTGAGCAAGGGGCAGATCATAAGAGTGGCGAGCAACTCGTCATTCAGCAATCCGGTCATAAGCAGCATCACGAGCCCTCGCTCATCGTGCTAAAGCACCTCTGGTACTCGGGCTCGTGGTGAAGAAGAATGATCTCAGTTTCAAGGTTGACGAGTGGTCACTCGATCGTTCATATCATCGGTCACGACATTGATCAGTCAAGTTGATCATCAAGGTTATAAGAAGTTGATTATCAAGCATTAGTGTTTGTGCTCTCTCGGCTTTCGTTGTGACATCTTCTCGATGAAGAGAGAGAGACAGAATAGAAATAAATAAAAAGGAAAGGTATTATTACAAAGTATCTCATGTCTCAACCAATGGAAAACTACCTACGTATTTTTCCCAGCCAAAGAAATCTTGCCAGGTCATAGTCTCTATCTTAAACTTAACATTTCCCTTAACTGTAATCACCCCTTAGTGAATCTAACTTTTCTCGTAATCACGAGATTTTCCTATCTCTTCTCACCTAAACAACCAGCTCACAAACTATCATGTGAGCGTCACTGTCCCTAAACACACGATGGATCTCTCAATTCGCCTTACACTATCCCCAAATCCATTATTTCCCCACATCCTTACATTCACTGTTACAATATCAACGCAAAACCATAGAGAAATATTAAATGCATTCGAAAACAAATGTCTAATAAAATACTTTATATACGATGGAAATAATTCAAAATGAGTGCAGAAATAATCTGCATATGGCCTTGAAAGAAGCAGTGTCATCGATAATCAGGAAGGTCGGTCATGAGATGAGAAGAAATACATAAAGAATCACATAAAGCACTCACAAGCGAAAACATGGCAAACTTCGTAAGACGATGAGAAGAAATACATAAAGAATCACATAAAGCACTCACAAGCGAAAACATGGCAAACTTCGTAAGACGATGAGAAGAACAATGATAATTAAAATAACAATAAGCACCATCGACTCCCATAATGGGATTGAGAAACTCTTCCAGAATAGAAATACGTTGAGGTTCACGTCGAGCATTCTGTGATGTTTGACCATCGCCATCTATAGAAGTAAGCCTGACGACTGAAAGATGAACTCTAAAACACTCTTACTAGCTTGACGTTTTTCAGCAATATACGGCTATTGTCGTTCTAACCACAACCGGCTCTGTTTGCAAAGCTGGAAACGTCACGCTAATTGGGTATTTTCCGGGTTCCCTTTCAGCCTCCAGACCTACATCTATAGATGGCGATAATATGACATTACTGGTAGGTTGCTAGATATGAGAATTCAGTTACATTGGAGTGTTCTGATAATGCAGTTCTTACCTATAGTGTATTTTTGGCTCTAGCACGTATCGTTGTGTGTGTAGCCAACAAGCTGTGGAACCATTACCTGCAAATACATACAGAGATATCTGCTAAATATGAATGTGTTCCAACGGGTTTGCTCTGATTTCACAAACGCAGATTGATTTAATTATAACTTGAATCCAACTGGAGACCCCCCCCCCCCCAACCATCTTTGGCAAGAATTTCCCCCCATCTTTGGCAAGAATTTCCCCCCCCCCATCTTTGGCAAGAATTTCCTTCCATCCTTGTCAAGAATTTCCTCCCATCTTTGTCAAGAATTTCCCCCCATCTTTGGCAAGAATTCCCCCCCCCCCCCATCTTTGTCAAGAATTTCCTCCCATCTTTGTCAAGAATTTCCCCCCATCTTTGGCAAGAATTCCCCCCCCCCCATCTTTGGCAAGAATTTCCTTCCATCCTTGTCAAGAATTCCCCCCCCCCCCCATCTTTGTCAAGAATTTCCCCCCATCTTTGGCAAGAATTTCCTTCCATCTTTGTCAAGAATTTCCCCCCCCCCACCCCCATCCTTGGCACGAATTTCCCCCCATCTTTGTCAAGAATTTCCTCCCATCTTTGTCAAGAATTTCCTCCCATCTATGGCAATAATTCTCCCCCCCTATCTTTGGCAATAATACCCCCCCCCCCATCTTTGGCACGAATTTCCCCCCCCCATCTTTGTCAAGACTTTCCTCCCATCTTTGTCAAGAATTCCCTCCCATCTTTGTCAAGAATTCCCTCCCATCTTTGTCAAGAATTTCCCCCCATCTTTGGCAAGAATTTCCCCCCATCTTTGACAATAATTCCCCCCCCCCCATCTTTGGCAAGAATTTCCTCCCATCTTTGTCAAGAAATTCCCTCCCATCTTTGGCAAGAATTTCCTCCCATCTTTGTCAAGAATTCCCTCCCATCTTTGTCAAGAAATTTCCTCCCATCTTTGTCAAGAATTTCCCCCTATCTTTGTCAAGAATTTCCCCCTATCTTTGTCAAGAATTCCCCCCCCCCCATCTTTGTCAAGAATTTCCTCCCATCTTTGTCAAGAATTTCCCCCTATCTTTGTCAAGAATTTCCCCCTATCTTTGTCAAGAATTTCCCCCATCTTTGGCAATAATTCCCCCCCCCCCATCTTTGTCAAGAATTCTTCCCCCCCCCAATCTTTGGCAAGAATTTCCTCCCATCTTTGTCAAGAATTTCCCCCTATCTTTGTCAAGAATTTCCCCCTATCTTTGGCAAGAATTTCCTCCCATCTTTGTCAAGAATTTCCCCCTATCTTTGTCAAGAATTTCCCCCTATCTTTGGCAAGAATTTCCTCCCATCTTTGTCAAGAATTTCCCCTATCTTTGGCAAGAATTTCCCCCATCTTTGTTAAGAATTTCCCCCCATCTTTGGCACAGAACTTTCCGTACGTGAGTCACAAGAGTTAAGGGTTTATATCTCAAACTATGCAGTTCCTACTGTTTGGCGTGTTCGAGGCTGATTGTAAAGCTTAATTATAGGATGAAAACCCTCATCAAAGACGGCCTTAAGAGTATTGATTTTTTCTTCCCCGTAGTAATGTAAGTTTGCCCTTGTCGGCGCTACAAGGGTTCCACAGGAAGTGACGTCAATAATAAAAACATTAAAAGCAACAACAATAATAATAACAATATTATAATTATTTTTAATACAAGTGACTAAATTGCAGATAAAAAATACAAAATAAATGCAATAACCAGCCAACAAAAAAGTAAAAAGGTATTTACAACCACAAATAGTCCTACAAATAATTTCATGCTTACAGTAATATTTGTCTTATTCAGACAATATGTGAATATCGTTAAAAAAAAAAAAAACTCCCGGCTGTAATAAATTTGCCCAAGATTATACGTTGTTCAGAAATAAATCTTGTAAGGACTTTTAATGCAAACAATAAATACAAGCTGACATGAACATACAATTGTCACTGTCACGTCATTAGAAATGTGAAGGGTATTCATCAATGATCTAAAATAATCTAAGGTATGCTGATGATACAGTCTTAATCGTCTAGAGCGAAAAGGAAATAAAGGAAATGTTAGATATTATAGTGAAAGAAAGCAAAAATAAAGGACTCAACCTTAATATCAAAATGACAGAAGTATTGATAACAACAAAGAAAAAGTAATGACCACAGTATAAAGACAAGTGGAACAATATTAAAACAGGTAAGTGAATTTAAATATCTAGGAACATTGTTAACCTCAGATGGTAGATGTACAAAAGAGGTGAGATGCAGAATACTCAGACAAAAGCAGCATTCCAAAAATTAGGAAGATACTGTGCAATACATTTTTGACAATAGAAACAAGAACAAGAGTTCTTAAATGTTATATAGAACCAGTCTTAATATATGGATGTAATCATGGACAATAAGACAATAGACAAGGAAATCGCTGGAGGCCGTAGAAATGTGGTTTTACAGAAGCATGTTGAGAATACCATGGACAGCTAATAAGAGTAATGAAATCGTTCTGGATAAAAGGCCAAAGCAAAAAGAGAGCTAATTTCCAATATTATGAACAAACAATCATCATTTATTAGCCACGTAATAAAAGGGAAAAGCTATAATATATTATAACAACTGAAAAAAAATTGAGGGACGAAGAGATAGAGGGAAACAAAGAGAAAAGATACCAGACAGCGTAAGAGACTGGCTGGGCAGAAAGTCAAACAATGGAAATGATAAATGACTGTCGAGATCGAAAGTTGTGGAAAGACATGATCACTTACTCCAGCAGGCACGGTACTTGATGATGATGATGAATCATCAATGAGAAATAAAGAAGATAAATAGAACCTGACGTACTGAAACCTTGGACTGTTTAGTAGCAGTAACTACATGCTCGATTCTATTATTTGTCATATCACCGTTCACAATCATTCAAGGCACAATCCGTTCACAATCATTCAAGGCACAATCCGTTCACAATCATTCAAGGCACAATCCTTTCATAATCCTTCAAGGCACAATCCGTTCACAATCATTCAAGGCACAATCCGCTTACAATCCTTCAAGGCACAATCATTCAAGGTACAACCGTTCCCAATCATTCAAGCCACAATCATTCAAGGCACAATTCGTTTAACCTCTGACTATGGCTTCTAGCTTATACTAGACAGCTGTTGCTATAACAAATTTAGTTAAAGCTACACTTTTGTTGATTTTATGTATTCATGTAGACGTCTCAATATCTATTGTTTATTTAAAATGTAGGTTTGTTACCATTTGATTATGGGTTAGCATAGGAACAGGTAGAGCTATTTTGGAACTTTTGCATACATTTTGTTTTGTATAAATATTATGTTTTATTTATTTTAATAAGAAAATAACGCAGAAAGTCACATAGAAGGTCTATTTTCCACTTGCAAGCTGCGTTGAAAAGCTTACAAGTTAATTTTTGTGTGTCTAAACCACCGGAAACTATTATTCTTGCTGTTTCGTCCTGTAACTGGTTGTCTGCAACGCAAGTATTCAGCCCTACCCTACCCGGGAGACGCTTGTCTTAATAGGAAAAATACAGATATTCAATTTATTTCCGAGTTGTTTTCGAAATCCTATGCTATAGTCATGAGTAAACATGCGTGAAAAACATCGTCAGTGATAGCAAATGTTTAGTTTGCTTATTTGGCCGTGTGGTCTAGCGCAAGTTTCTCGTGGGAAGGTGTTGTTACGAGGAGTACTGATTCGATCCTGCGTCTATTATTTTTTTTCTGTTGTTGATTATTTGTTAATTTTCTTAGAGTGTTGCAAACATACATCTTTCCCTGAAATGGTTCGTTAATCTGTCGCCTCGGAAGTTTCAGTTCCTAAAGTTTTCTATTCATTATTATTTGTCTACTAATTAATTACACACCTAATCGAGGTTGTATTCCAAATGGTTGCACTCTTGGTCACTAGTAGTCATGCCAATTTCTAATACGCAATCAGTAAGAGTCTTCAAGATGTCGTCCTTGTGCATTAGCTTTCAATTTATTTCATTTTAAAATTCTAAAATAATACCTATCTTGCTGCGATTTAGAGATACATCTTTAGTAGATTTGTGAGGGAAGACAGTGGTGCTTTTGCATTGACTACAAGTAGTTTGAGCATGAAAATGATGGCTGTCACTAAAGCATTGGCAGAAGTCCAAATAATACTTGTCAACTGACACAACACATGTGACGTTAGTTGCCTCATGTTGATGGAAAGGGCTTGAGAGGAGATATGAACATTTATGGACTTGTCCGATGTGCAATGATGATGAGCTGTCGACTAAACTAAATTAAACTAAATGAAACTTCTTCTTCTTTCCTTCCTCATCTGCCTTTCAGCGTCGAGGGGAGATATAATTTGCGGTCTTTTGCTCTTCTGTTCGCCTCTGCTGCTATTATGTTTCCTAGTGCTTCTAATATTCCATCGACCCATCTTTTTCGTGGTCGACCCTTGGGTCTGGTGTTCTCACAACGTTTGCTAAAGGCTCGTTGTGTTGTGTTTTGTTCTTTCTGCCTTGTCACGTGGCCAAACCATTTTATCTGTTGTTTCTTTATATATTCTATGGCGGGGGCTATTCCTAGCCTTTTTCTCAGTTCTTCATTTCTGATCTTATCTCTCAGGCTGTTTCCTGTCATTCGTCTAACACATTTCATCTCTGTAGAGGTTATTTTTCTTATTGTTCTTGCAGCTAGGATCCAGGTCTGGCATTGGTATCACAACGTTGGGATGAAGATTGTATTGTATAGTGCTGGTTTTGCCTCCAGAGTTATTTCCTTGTTGGAAAATAGTGGTGATAACTGTCCGATGATTTGACAAGCTTTGTTGCATCTTGATTCTATCTCTGCTGTTTGGGAATTATCGTTTGTCATTAGGCTTCCTAGGTATTTGAATTCCTCTACTTGTTTTAGTTGTCTGCCTTCTATAGTTATGTTGATGTTCTGTTTATTTTTGGCGACATTCATGACTTCTGTTTTGTTGATGTTGATTTTCAAGTTGTACTTTGTGCCTGAGATGTTGAGTTTGTTTAAGTGTTCTTGTAGGTCTTCAATTGTTTCATGTATTAGTGCCTGATCGTCTGCAAATAGAATCTCGTTGATCTCCACTGTCTCTGATGGGTTTGCTAGCTTGCATATATGGTCCATGTGTGTAATAAACAGTAGGGGGGATAGTACGCACCCCTGTCTTACACCTGATCTAACTTCGAAGTGGTCTGTGTAGTCTGCTGCTGTTCTGACCCTGCAGCTGCTGTTGACGTAGAGACTTTTAATAAGGTTGATTAGATGTTGGCTTACTCCGTATGTTGTTAGTATCTTCCACAGTTGTTCTCTGTTTACTCTGTCGAATGCTTTTTCCTGGTCAATGAAGGCTATGTATAAGTTTTGATTGTGTTCTGTCGTTTTTTCTGCAAGCTGTTTTAGTGTGAATAGTGCGTCAGTACATCCTCTGTTTTTTTCGGAACCCCATTTGAGAATCGCTTAACTGTAGTTCTATTATTGGTCTCAGCCGTTTTTCCAAGATTTTGGCGTATAGCTTTCCTACATGGCTGAGAAGAGATATACCTCTATATTGACTGCAGTCTCTTTTGCTACCTTTCTTTTTCCATATTGGTATGATGATTGTCTGTTGTCAGTCTTCTGGGGCTTGTTGTTGGTGCCATGCTGCATTAAATATTCTGTGCAGCCACTGCATTCCTGTTTCTCCCGCTGCTGCTATTATTTCTAGTGCTATGTTATCTATCCCCGGTGCTTTGTTTCTTGGTGCATATTTGATTATTTCTTCGATTTCCTCTTTCATGATATTGGGTTCAGTATTTGTGAGTTCTAGCGTGGTTTTTGTTGTCTTATTGGTAGTTGGTATGTCTAACAGGTCTTCAAAATATTCTTTCCATCTCTGTTGCATACATTGGTTATTTGATATTGGCTGTCCATCTTTGTCATTTATCAGCTCAGTAGGATCATGGTTTTCTTTTTTCGCTCTTGTGGCTTTTACTGCTTTGTAGAAATCTCTTGTGGCTGTCTTGAAGTCCCTGCTCATGTTTTGTCCAAATTCTGTCAAATTCTTTTGCTTAGCTTCTTTGATCAACATTTTAACTCTTTTTCGAATTAAGGCACATTTTTCATATTTTTCTTGGTTCTTGTTCTTCCTCCAATTTTTAAACATTTTCTTCTTTTCTTTAATTGCTTCTCTGATTGTTTCGTTCCACCACGGGGTGCTCTTTTTCCCTTCTCTTATTCTTAGCTTCGTTCCACAAACTGTTTTAGAGATGTTGGTTACTGTTTCCCTAAATTGTTTCCACTCTTCTTCTATTATGCATACTTCGTTAGGGAGTTTCTTGAATTCCTCTGTTAGTTTTTCTTCTAGGGTTTTCCTTGTTTCTTGATCTTTTAATTGTTTTATTTTTATTGTCTGTTCCTTTCGCTTCTTTTGTTTTTTTTTCGTATATATTTTTGTTGTTGTTGCTGTCTTAGTGTGATCATAACCATCTTGTGATCCGTATCGTCTGTAATATTTGGGATTGCTCTGCTGTCGGTTATTCTTCTCTTGTTCTGTTTTCTTGTTAGTATAAAATCTATCTGGCTCCTGCGTGTTGTGTCATTCCATTTGTACCAGGTGTATACTTGCGACTCTCTGTGTTTGAAGAATGTGTTGGTGATAAATAAATCATTTTGATTGCATAGATCCAGCATTCTGCTCCCATTTTTCGTTTATTTCAGCTGTTTTATCGCCAAAGGGTCCTAAGATGTCACTGTTCTCACTGTTGCGTTTCCCGAGCCTTCCATTAAAATCTCCCATCACTAGCATGTCGTCGCTTTCGTCAATTTTGTTAATGATTTCACTCAGTGTGTCGTAGAATTCTTCGCTGTCTTTTTCGTTGTTGTTGCATGGTGCATAGATTTGAATGTAATTTGTTTTTCGATCGTCTTCTAGTAGTTTAATTGTGACAATTCTTTCTGAATGGTATTTTATTTCTAGAATGTTTTTTGCGTGTTCTGGGTCGATAATAAAACCTACTCCATGTGTTGCTCTTTCTGTGTTGTCGACTCCTGAGAATATTTTCGTGTAGTTCATGTGTGTTTTCTTTATCTGTTGTCCTTTTACTCTGGTGTCCGCTAATCCTAGTATTTTAATTTTCCTTTTTGTCATTTCTTCTATAAGTTCAACTTCGTTATTGTTTTATCCTGCATATGTTTATCGTTGCTACTTTAATCTCCATTATTCTATGTATTTCTCTGAGCATAAAACATTTATCCCTTACCGACCTGCTAAGTCAGTTGTAAGTTAAGGGCTTAACTTAAGAAAAACACACGATGGGGGTTTAGCCCGGCTGATGTTTCCCTCCACGTGTTTGATCGCTAAGGTCTCACATGCGATCTTTTACGATCTAAATATAAAACTTTAGCTGGTTACATTTAAAAAAGTACTTATCAGTTCTTATCCTCCTCCTTGGTAGAAAACTTTGCACAACTTTCCGAAATTTATATCCGAACTAAATGAAACTAAATTAACTTAAACAAAAGTAAACTAAGCTAAACTTTTAAATACATTTCCTAACCAGTCCTATAATCTTCTCTTCCATTTTCTAACAACTTGTTTTCATTTGTAACCTAGTCTCCTGATAAACATGATATAATCTCAATCACCTGTCAGGCTATGTCGATCAAATGCAGATTGTAACATATTTTTTTCATGTACAGGCCAGAAGTGTTCTGCAGCGTCTACCTCTAGTACAACTGGGCACCTCACACCAGTCACCCCAACTCCGCCAACATCAACAGTGAAGCCAAAAGTCACGAATGTCCGCCTACCAAAGTCAGTGTATCCCCTCCACTATGACGTGTTTCTGCAGCCATACATGCATGATCCAGATCCACAGAAGTTTACCTTTAAAGTAAGTCCGGTAGATTATTTTTGTTGGAACGAAGGCGCGCCTCACAGCGCCACAGCTGCAAGTTGTCAGCGACCCACAGCTGATGACTTGCGCCAGAATCGGCGAACCAGAACCATCTAGACCCTGCTTCATCTCTCAGTGGTGCCTCTTGTAGCAGACTAACCTGTCTAGTCTGACCAAGAAAGTAAGGATCGAAGAGGGAAGATAACCCGGTACTCAAAAATGTCATGCTGAAGTCGGATGTGTTGGGCCGAAAGTCGCAAATATCACAGTTATAATGCCAACCACAAAACAACACAGACACGCCTACTTAACATGTTTTAAGGGCGTATGATGAAGGGGTATACTCCTTTAGTCATCGGGCGAACGCAAGCAAGCATTTTCGTTGAGACACGAGTCTTCAGGCAAGACTTCCACCATGCACACGAAATATTTACATTAAGTGTGTCTATCTACAGATATTTCCAAACTAAATCATCAACCCGATTTGTCGATATTGGTATTTAGTGTCTGGTATCCGACTACATAATGTGGTAGCCTCCGTTAGACATAGTTGACTATGGATTTTTTCAGCGGCCCTAGAAATGTGTTTTTTCTTTCGCCGTATATTTTCTTTTTCTATGAATGTGTCTGCTTCTTCTTTGAGTTGGAGCTTTAGAGTGTGTTTCCAAGGATGGCGGTCTGCAGCTATTAATTTCCAGGCTGCAGTGTTTATGTTCAGTCTTCCTGTCACGGTTACACAGTCTATAAATCGAAGTTTTGGGCGCCCCATAAATATGTATTTCAAATATACCTTGCATCTGATCCTCACACACATTCAAATTCGGTCTTTTATCAGACATGTAAATGATTACTTTCGTCATAAGTTTTGTACCTGCCTCCATTTCTGAATTTGTCATGCAGATGAAGCCTGACGCGCCTATTTTGTACTTGACTCTCCATTCATGTCAAATCTAATAGATTGGACATATTTCCTTTTATTGCAAATGTCAGCTTTAATGAAGGCAGTTTGTTCAAATTAAACGTTGTACCTGTAGCAGGAGGTGGTTACTTTGAACACACATATTGAGGCCGAAAACACCAACGATCCGGGCTAATTATGATGGTTTTTATTGCTTGAGGAAGCTTTGATTTACTCGTGGTCATCATGCCTGAGATATAGAAACATATCCCACCAAGTTTCATTTTCAATCATCTGTAGTCTGTGTTTTGCTTTTCCTCTTTATTTTTTTAAAAACCCGAAATAGATTTTCATGTTCACTTGTTTCGTTTATAAATGTTAGGTGCCATATCCGTACCGAAGTCAAGCGAATGTTAAAGTTTTAATTAATGTTAGCCCAGCTCTTGTTTCTCTTCTTGTATAGGCTATCAGTTGTCAACATCGCCATCTTTTAGTAGTAAGTTCCTCTCAAGCCGAAGAGAGAGGCCAAACATCATCTTTTCCAATTTGACTATTTGCTGCTAGATTGTGTTTTGCTCTTTGGTCCATAGTTGAGCCCTTTCTATTAATTGATCTTCTGTTTGCTCTTCCTTGTTTCCTTTTTGCCAGCCAATGTCCACGAATAAGACCTGGCGCCGGTGATCTTTTTCGTCAACTCTGAGCACTTGACCTATGTGCATGAAACGTCTTCTCCGTATATAGCTTGACATGTATTCTTCTTTGATTTGTTCACTTAAGTTTTTTGTGTGTGTTAAATCTTCCCAATTTAATGTTTAGAAATCTGTGGCTGCATTTATTTTCAAAGGCATAATGACGTTCATCATAATGGCATGTCTTTCATTACAGATGGACTTTTTGTATACATCAAGGTCACGCACGAGTGGCATGAGGTCTTCACCAGCTTCTCCACTGAGAACTTAGTCTGATACTACATCTATCTACGTAGGGAGGTCAAAAAGTAATGCACACCAATTTTTTTCTCGGAAACTATTCGGGAAAAATGTGTGAAATTTTCACAGATTGTAGCTGAACATCCCCTTTACACTACCTATTTTTCAACATAATCTCCGTCCAAGCGTATTGCCTTACGCCAACGCGAAACTAGGTCATGAATGCCTCGTTTGTACCAAGTTTTGTCCTGCTCGCGTAGCCATTTTTTAACTGCACGGATCACATCCTCATCATTGTCAAAGTGTGTCCCACGCAGGAATTTTTTGAGTGGTCCAAACAGATGGAAATCTGAGGGAGCCAGATCAGGGCTGTAAGGAGGATGGGGCAGTACAGTCCAACCAAATTTGTTGATTGCTTCCCGTGTTACCAGACTTGTGTGAGGGCGTGCATTGTCATGTTGAAGCAACAAATCTGCAGATGGCTTATTAGGCCGAACTCTGTGGAACCGATTTTTGAGTTTTGTCAGTGTATTGATGTAAGCTGTCGAGTTGATTGTCTCACCTCTTGTCATTACATCAACAAGAATCACACCATCAATGTCCCAGAAGACAGTGATCATCACCTTTCCGGCTGATGGAGATGTTTTGAATTTTTTTCTTTTTGGTGACTGCGGATGATGCCATTCCATTGACTGCATTTTTGTTTCAGGCTCATAATAATGTGCCCACGTTTCGTCACCGGTAACAATTTTTGACAAAAACATTTCTCCTTCAACACCGAAACGCTCCAACAATTCAGAACAGAATGTTTTCCTTTGAACTCTGTGATCATTTGTTAGGCACCGAGGAACCCATCGAGCGCAAATCTTTGAATATCCGAGAGTTTTAAAAATTGCGATTGCACTTCCCTTGCTGACTGTAAGCTGCAATGCCAATTGCTACGCCTATCCTTACGAATAATGGCATCAGCCCGGTTTAACATGTCTGTGCTGGTAGCCGAGGCAACACGTCCAGAACGCGGTAAATCATGCAGCTCCACTCGTACACTTTCTGCAGCTTTAATTCTCTGAACCCAGCGACTAACTGTGCTCCTATCGGCTGCAGAACATTTGTACACTGCACACAGTCGTTTATGAATGTTTGCCACAGTTTCTTTTTCCGCAACCAGAAATTCTATGACAATTCGCTGTTTGTAACGGACATTGTTGACAAGCTCCATTTTAACGGTTCATAGATTGCGTAATATTTATCCGAATGCTGTGCAATTTGGTGCACATAATTGGAACATGTCATATTCCAAGTGTGCAAAATTTCATATTCCTATCTTTATTATTAGCCGAGAAAAAAATTGGTGTGCATTACTTTTTGACCTCCCTTCAGTATATTGTCTTGTTCTGGCTCGTAATTTTCGTGTGTCTTCTTCGATGGCTGACTCTAATTCCCGTGCGGGCGTCGAGGGAGATCATATCTACTAGCTCTCGCTCCTCCTACAATCTCAACCATTAACATGATTCTGTTGTAGAGATCTCCCTGACGCTGGTACTCCATCTTACTGTGGGTATTCCCCGAGTTCTGTGCCCCTCTCATTTTTCCGTAAACGCGTTGCTATTGACGTAATGCCACGAGTTGACAAGCACTCTTTGACTCAGTCGGGTCGTAATGGCTTTCTTGATATTCCCGGCTTTTACTGGATAAGTTGAGGTTTTTCTAGTTCCAGGCTATGACTGGGAAACTGTGTGACTTGTCCTGTCTATTGGTACTGCAATATTTCATTTTCCATCAGTAAGAGTCACCACTACAGGGATCAGGGTGATCCTAGCTTCTGTTCTATTTTGATGCAGGCTGTTATCCGGGGAGACCAACGAGGAAGTAGAACTTGTAAGTCTTGGTCAGCTGAAGGACCGCTGACCCTGTTGTTGAGACCACTGGCCTAGGGACATGCAGCTGCTTCGTGTGCACACCTTGGTATATAACCATGCGATTTTCTCTGCACGTAAACAAACCATGTGATCTGTTGCCCCTGTATGTATTTCAAAATTATGGTCTCATTTCTAAGTATGCCTGTCATGGCCAATCCAGCTGCTTTCCAAAAATATTTCATTTTTGTAAAGGCTAACTCCTCCTTCTGTTTTGTTGTGAATGACCATCTTTGGTACTGATAGCATAGGATGGGAGTGAACTTGTTTTGTTTATATGTTTTTTCTTCTGCTGATGAGCGCTGTTTTATGTTGTAGGAGAGAGGCTATTAAATCCTAAATTTTGGTTTGCGTAATGCGACTGTTTCTTTTATTTCTGTATCCCATTCTACCATATTTACTCCTCTCTTAGTTGATGACAATAGGTAGAGAGTTCTCTCTACTGCGTCCTCTCATTGCTGTATATTACATCTATATAATTGGTCTTATTCTCGCCTAGAAGTATATCTCAAATTATTCAATTCTGTACTCTGTCTACGAATTTTGACGTCATCTGTGAAACACACATATACTGTTTTGTTTGCTTTTGTGCACTTTCTCTATTAACATATTCATAACTAAGAGCTTACTTTATACTGAGCCATTATTTGCCATAGACAATTATTTGTGTCCACGTCTTTCTCTTGTTGATCTAGAAGTTAAAGGTCGGACTCTGAGCAACAAGGCCCTGGGTTCGCTTTCCACCAAAGACGGTGACAAATAAATTTTTAAAAAATCGAATCCGTGGTTTCTTCGTGGCTTTACCATCTTCTGGTCTCTTCGTGGCTTTACCATCTTCTGGTCTCTTCGTGGCTTTACCGTCTTCTGGTCTCTTCGTGGCTTTACCATCTTCTGGTCTCCTCGTAGCTTTACCGTCTCCTGGTTTCTCGTGGCTTTACCGTCTCCTAGTCTCCTCGTAGCTTTACCGTCTCATGGTCTCCTCGTAGCTTTACCGTCTCCTGGTCTCCTCGTAGCTTTACCGTCTCCTGGTTTCTCGTGGCTTTACCGTCTCCTGGTCTCCTCGTAGCTTTACCGTCTCCCGGTTTCTCGTGGCTTTACCGTCTCCTGGTCTCCTCGTAGCTTTACCGTCTCCTGGTCTCCTCGTAGCTTTACCGTCTCCTGGTCTCCTCGTAGCTTTACCGTCTCCTGGTCTCCTCGTAGCTTTACCGTCTCCTGGTCTCCTCGTAGCTTTACCGTCTCCTGGTCTCCTCGTAGCTTTACCGTCTCCTGGTCTCCTCGTAGCTTTACCGTCTCCTGGTCTCCTCGTAGCTTTACCGTCTCCTGGTCTCCTCGTAGCTTTACCGTCTCCTGGTCTCCTCGTAGCTTTACCGTCTCCTGGTCTCCTCGTAGCTTTACCGTCTCCTGGTTTCTCGTAGCTTTACCGTCTCCTGGTCTCTTCGTGGCTTTACCGTCTCCTGGTCTCCTCGTAGCTTTACCGTCTCCTGGTCTCTTCGTGGCTTTACCGTCTCCTGGTCTCCTCGTAGCTTTACCGTCTCCTGGTCTCCTCGTAGCTTTACCGTCTCCTGGTCTCCTCGTAGCTTTACCGTCTCCTGGTCTCCTCGTAGCTTTACCGTCTCCTGGTCTCCTCGTAGCTTTACCGTCTCCTGATCTCCTCGTAGCTTTACCGTCTCCTGGTCTCCTCGTAGCTTTACCGTCTCCTGGTTTCCTCGTAGCTTTACCGTCTCCTGGTCTCCTCGTAGCTTTACCGTCTCCCGGTTTCTCGTGGCTTTACCGTCTCCTGGTCTCCTCGTAGCTTTACCGTCTCCTGGTCTCCTCGTAGCTTTACCGTCTCCTGGTCTCCTCGTAGCTTTACCGTCTCCTGGTCTCCTCGTAGCTTTACCTTCTCCTGGTCTCCTCGTAGCTTTACCGTCTCCTGGTCTCCTCGTAGCTTTACCGTCTCCTGGTCTCCTCGTAGCTTTACCGTCTCCTGGTCTCCTCGTAGCTTTACCGTCTCCTGGTCTCCTCGTAGCTTTACCGTCTCCTGGTTTCTCGTAGCTTTACCGTCTCCTGGTCTCTTCGTGGCTTTACCGTCTCCTGGTCTCCTCGTAGCTTTACCGTCTCCTGGTCTCTTCGTGGCTTTACCGTCTCCTGGTCTCCTCGTAGCTTTACCGTCTCCTGGTCTCCTCGTAGCTTTACCGTCTCCTGGTCTCCTCGTAGCTTTACCGTCTCCTGGTCTCCTCGTAGCTTTACCGTCTCCTGGTCTCCTCGTAGCTTTACCTTCTCCTGGTCTCCTCGTAGCTTTACCGTCTCCTGGTTTCCTCGTAGCTTTACCGTCTCCTGGTCTCCTCGTAGCTTTACCGTCTCCTGGTCTCCTCGTAGCTTTACCGTCTCCTGGTTTCCTCGTAGCTTTACCGTCTCCTGGTCTCCTCGTAGCTTTACCGTCTCCTGGTCTCCTCGTAGCTTTACCGTCTCCTGGTCTCCTCGTAGCTTTACCGTCTCCTGGTCTCCTCGTAGCTTTACCGTCTCCTGGTTTCTCGTAGCTTTACCGTCTCCTGGTCTCTTCGTGGCTTTACCGTCTCCTGGTCTCCTCGTAGCTTTACCGTCTCCTGGTCTCTTCGTGGCTTTACCGTCTCCTGGTCTCCTCGTAGCTTTACCGTCTCCTGGTCTCCTCGTAGCTTTACCGTCTCCTGGTCTCCTCGTAGCTTTACCGTCTCCTGGTCTCCTCGTAGCTTTACCGTCTCCTGGTCTCCTCGTAGCTTTACCTTCTCCTGGTCTCCTCGTAGCTTTACCGTCTCCTGGTTTCCTCGTAGCTTTACCGTCTCCTGGTCTCCTCGTAGCTTTACCGTCTCCTGGTCTCCTCGTAGCTTTACCGTCTCCTGGTTTCCTCGTAGCTTTACCGTCTCCTGGTCTCCTCGTAGCTTTACCGTCTCCTGGTTTCCTCGTAGCTTTACCGTCTCCTGGTCTCCTCGTAGCTTTACCGTCTCCTGGTCTCCTCGTAGCTTTACCGTCTCCTGGTCTCCTCGTAGCTTTACCGTCTCCTGGTTTCTCGTGGCTTTACCGTCTCCTGGTTTCCTCGTAGCTTTACCGTCTCCTGATTTCCTCGTAGCTTTACCGTCTCCTGGTCTCCTCGTAGCTTTACCGTCTCCTGGTCTCCTCGTAGCTTTACCGTCTCCTGGTTTCTCGTGGCTTTACCGTCTCCTGGTCTCCTCGTAGCTTTACCGTCTCCTGGTCTCCTCGTAGCTTTACCGTCTCCTGGTCTCCTCGTAGCTTTACCGTCTCCTGGTCTCTTCGTGGCTTTACCGTCCCCTGGTCTGTTCGTGGCTTTACCCCCTCCTGGTTTCTGGCTAGTGAGATCCAATGTCTAGCTGTCGCGGATAACGGCGAAAAACAGGCGGTTCCGTGTGCATTCTGCGCACGTTAAAGAACCGTGCCAGCTTGAAATAGAACAGAGTGGACCAAAAATGGCCGCTATCCACGCAAAATTAATAGGCAAAGAAATCTACACAAAACATTAAAACTCTCGACAACAAAAATAAGAATACCTCTGAAGTTGGAGAATATCTGCCGGTATGGCGAGGGGCACCTTAGCACACGGCTACCAGTGTGAAAAATAGGAAAAAGTAATATTCACACAAAATTCAGTCCCTCGGGACTTCCTTAGAGATGTAAAGTTGGTGAACGCAAACATATAGATGCCATTTGTGTAAATATACTGTTTCTCACATTCGTCATTTTAATCACTCACGCACTAAACATCCCACCCAATCACTCCTTCACTCATTCGACATCCCACTCACATACTCACTCACTCAATCTATCACCCAGCAATCCAAACACTCACTCACTAACTCACTCTACCACCCGCCAATCTAAACAGTCATTCACTCACATAACTCACTAACTCATTCTACCACCCACAAATCTAAACACTCATTCACTCACTAACTCACTCTACCATCCAGCCATTCAAACACTTATTCCCTCACTCACTCACTCTATCACCCAACAGTTTAAACACTCATTCACTCACTAAATAACTATACCACCCACCCATCCAAACACTCACTCACTCTCTCATCGTCTCGTTGCATGTCCTGTGCAGAACGTAACACTCATCACAGGCCGTTGAAAGAATCTCTTTCTGTATATCCAGATCTCGAACTTTTTCTTTTGTGATGTTCAAGGTCTCTTCAACGTCCTTAAACCGCCTTCTTCTTGGTCTTCCCTTGCCTCGACTTCCTGGACCCATGCCTTCCGCAACATTTTTCTTTTCCAGAACACTATGTCTTTCAATGTGACCGTAGTATTTTCACTCACTCACTCACTCACCCACCCAAAACCCACCCACCCACCCACCCACCCACTCACTCACCCACCCACCCACCTACCCACCCACCCACCCACTCACCCACTCATCGACACACCCACCCACTCACTCACCCACCCACCCACCTACCCAACCACCCACTCACCCACTCATCGACACACCCACCCACTCACTCGCTCACTAACTCACTCATACATGCTCATCTATGCTCGCAGGGCGGAGTGAAGATCCAGATAAGATGTGACTCAGCCACAGACAACATCACGCTGCACGTCAACGTCATCACCGTCAACAGAAGCAGTGTCGTCTTCAGGGCAGAGACACCCTCCATCTCCGGTGACCCACGGATCACGGGCTTTGAGAACGACGCAGACAGGCAGTTCTTCATTGTTAGGCTGGACAGAAATATGGAGGTAAACAGTTCAAATTAAGGAAACAATCCTTCCTTCCTACCTTCCTACCTTCCTACCTTCCTACCTTCCTACCTTCCTTCCTTCCTTCCTTCCTTCCTTCCTTCCTTCCTTCCTTCCTTCCTTCCTTCCTTCCTTCCTTCCTTCCTTCCTTCCTTCCTTCCTTCCTTCCTTCCTTCCTTCCTTCCTTCCTTCCTTCCTTCCTTCCTTCCTTCCTTCCTTCCTTCCTTCCTTCCTTCCTTCCTTCCTTCCTTCCTTCCTTCCTTCCTTCCCTTCCTTCCTTCCTTCCTTCCTTCCTTCCTTCCTTCCTTCCTTCCTTCTTCCTTCCTTCCTTCCTTCCTTCCTTCCTTCCCTCCTTCCCTCCCTCCTTCCTTCCTCCCTTCCTCCTTCCCTCCCTCCCTCCCTCCTTTCCTTCCTTCCTCCCTCCTTTCCTTCCTTCCTTTCTTCCTTCCTTCCTTCCCTCCTTCCCTCCCTCCTTCCTTCCTCCCTTCCTCCTTCCCTCCCTCCCTCCCTCCTTCCTTCCTCCCTCCTTCCTTCCTCCCTCCTTCTTTCCCTCCTGTACTCGTGCTGGTGTCGGGGATGATACACAGTTCTGCCTCTTGCTCTTCTGAGTGCTTCATTGTCAAGTGATGTTATTGTAACGTCTCTTTGTAATCTTCTATCCCTCTTACTCTGTGTCTGCCTCTTGCTCTTCTGAGTGCTTCATTGTCAAGTGATGTTATTGTAACGTCTCTTTGTAATCTTCTATCCCTCTTACTCTATGTCTGCCTCTTGCTCTTCTGAGTGCTTCATTGTCAAGTGATGTTATTGTAACGTCTCTTTGTAATCTTCTATCCCTCTTACTCTGTGTCTGCCTCTTGCTCTTCTGAGTGCTTCATTGTCAAGTGATGTTATTGTAACGTCTCTTTGTAATCTTCTATCCCTCTTACTCTGTGTCTGCCTCTTGCTCTTCTGAGTGCTTCATTGTCAAGTGATGTTATTGTAACGTCTCTTTGTAATCTTCTATCCCTCTTACTCTGTGTCTGCCTCTTGCTCTTCTGAGTGCTTCATTGTCAAGTGATGTTATTGTAACGTCTCTTTGTAATCTTCTATCCCTCTTACTCTGTGTCTGCCTCTTGCTCTTCTGAGTGCTTCATTGTCAAGTGATGTTATTGTAACGTCTCTTTGTAATCTTCTATCCCTCTTACTCTGTGTCTGCCTCTTGCTCTTCTGAGTGCTTCATTGTCAAGTGATGTTATTGTAACGTCTCTTTGTAATCTTCTATCCCTCTTACTCTATGTCTGCCTCTTGCTCTTCTGAGTGCTTCATTGTCAAGTGATGTTATTGTAACGTCTCTTTGTAATCTTCTATCCCTCTTACTCTATGTCTGCCTCTTGCTCTTCTGAGTGCTTCATTGTCAAGTGATGTTGTTGTAACGTCTCTTTGTAATCTTCTATCCCTCTTACTCTATGTCTGCCTCTTGCTCTTCTGAGTGCTTCATTGTCAAGTGATGTTATTGTAACGTCTCTTTGTAATCTTCTATCCCTCTTACTCTGTGTCTGCCTCTTGCTCTTCTGAGTGCTTCATTGTCAAGTGATGTTATTGTAACGTCTCTTTGTAATCTTCTATCCCTCTTACTCTGTGTCTGCCTCTTGCTCTTCTGAGTGCTTCATTGTCAAGTGATGTTGTTGTAACGTCTCTTTGTAATCTTCTATCCCTCTTACTCTGTGTCTGCTTCTTGCTCTTCTGAGTGCTTCATTGTCAAGTGATGTTATTGTAACGTCTCTTTGTAATCTTCTATCCCTCTTACTCTGTGTCTGCCTCTTGCTCTTCTGAGTGCTTCATTGTCAAGTGATGTTATTGTAACGTCTCTTTGTAATCTTCTATCCCTCTTACTCTATGTCTGCCTCTTGCTCTTCTGAGTGCTTCATTGTCAAGTGATGTTATTGTAACGTCTCTTTGTAATCTTCTATCCCTCTTACTCTGTGTCTGCCTCTTGCTCTTCTGAGTGCTTCATTGTCAAGTGATGTTATTGTAACGTCTCTTTGTAATCTTCTATCCCTCTTACTCTATGTCTGCCTCTTGCTCTTCTGAGTGCTTCATTGTCAAGTGATGTTGTTGTAACGTCTCTTTGTAATCTTCTATCCCTCTTACTCTATGTCTGCCTCTTGCTCTTCTGAGTGCTTCATTGTCAAGTGATGTTATTGTAACGTCTCTTTGTAATCTTCTATCCCTCTTACTCTGTGTCTGCCTCTTGCTCTTCTGAGTGCTTCATTGTCAAGTGATGTTATTGTAACATCTCTTTGTAATCTTCTATCCCTCTTACTCTGTGTCTGCCTCTTGCTCTTCTGAGTGCTTCATTGTCAAGTGATGTTGTTGTAACGTCTCTTTGTAATCTTCTATCCCTCTTACTCTGTGTCTGCCTCTTGCTCTTCTGAGTGCTTCATTGTCAAGTGATGTTATTGTAACGTCTCTTTGTAATCTTCTATCCCTCTTACTCTGTGTCTGCCTCTTGCTCTTCTGAGTGCTTCATTGTCAAGTGATGTTATTGTAACGTCTCTTTGTAATCTTCTATCCCTCTTACTCTATGTCTGCCTCTTGCTCTTCTGAGTGCTTCATTGTCAAGTGATGTTATTGTAACGTCTCTTTGTAATCTTCTATCCCTCTTACTCTGTGTCTGCCTCTTGCTCTTCTGAGTGCTTCATTGTCAAGTGATGTTATTGTAACGTCTCTTTGTAATCTTCTATCCCTCTTACTCTATGTCTGCCTCTTGCTCTTCTGAGTGCTTCATTGTCAAGTGATGTTGTTGTAACGTCTCTTTGTAATCTTCTATCCTCTTACTCTGTGTCTGCCTCTTGCTCTTCTGAGTGCTTCATTGTCAAGTGATGTTGTTGTAACGTCTCTTTGTAATCTTCTATCCCTCTTACTCTGTGTCTGCCTCTTGCTCTTCTGAGTGCTTCATTGTCAAGTGATGTTATTGTAACGTCTCTTTGTAATCTTCTATCCCTCTTACTCTGTGTCTGCCTCTTGCTCTTCTGAGTGCTTCATTGTCAAGTGATGTTATTGTAACGTCTCTTTGTAATCTTCTATCCCTCTTACTCTATGTCTGCCTCTTGCTCTTCTGAGTGCTTCATTGTCAAGTGATGTTATTGTAACGTCTCTTTGTAATCTTCTATCCCTCTTACTCTGTGTCTGCCTCTTGCTCTTCTGAGTGCTTCATTGTCAAGTGATGTTATTGTAACGTCTCTTTGTAATCTTCTATCCCTCTTACTCTATGTCTGCCTCTTGCTCTTCTGAGTGCTTCATTGTCAAGTGATGTTATTGTAACGTCTCTTTGTAATCTTCTATCCCTCTTACTCTATGTCTGCCTCTTGCTCTTCTGAGTGCTTCATTGTCAAGTGATGTTATTGTAACGTCTCTTTGTAATCTTCTACCCTCTTACTCTATGTCTGCCTCTTGCTCTTCTGAGTGCTTCATTGTCAAGTGATGTTGTTGTAACGTCTCTTTGTAATCTTCTATCCCTCTTACTCTGTGTCTGCCTCTTGCTCTTCTGAGTGCTTCATTGTCAAGTGATGTTGTTGTAACGTCTCTTTGTAATCTTCTATCCCTCTTACTCTATGTCTGCCTCTTGCTCTTCTGAGTGCTTCATTGTCAAGTGATGTTGTTGTAACGTCTCTTTGTAATCTTCTATCCCTCTTACTCTGTGTCTGCCTCTTGCTCTTCTGAGTGCTTCATTGTCAAGTGATGTTGTTGTAACGTCTCTTTGTAATCTTCTACCCCTCTTACTCTATGTCTGCCTCTTGCTCTTCTGAGTGCTTCATTGTCAAGTGATGTTATTGTAACGTCTCTTTGTAATCTTCTATCCCTCTTACTCTATGTCTGCCTCTTGCTCTTCTGAGTGCTTCATTGTCAAGTGATGTTATTGTAACGTCTCTTTGTAATCTTCTATCCCTCTTACTCTATGTCTGCCTCTTGCTCTTCTGAGTGCTTCATTGTCAAGTGATGTTATTGTAACGTCTCTTTGTAATCTTCTATCCCTCTTACTCTGTGTCTGCCTCTTGCTCTTCTGAGTGCTTCATTGTCAAGTGATGTTGTTGTAACGTCTCTTTGTAATCTTCTACCCCTCTTACTCTATGTCTGCCTCTTGCTCTTCTGAGTGCTTCATTGTCAAGTGATGTTGTTGTAACGTCTCTTTGTAATCTTCTATCCCTCTTACTCTGTGTCTGCCTCTTGCTCTTCTGAGTGCTTCATTGTCAAGTGATGTTGTTGTAACGTCTCTTTGTAATCTTCTATCCCTCTTACTCTGTGTCTGCCTCTTGCTCTTCTGAGTGCTTCATTGTCAAGTGATGTTATTGTAACGTCTCTTTGTAATCTTCTATCCCTCTTACTCTGTGTCTGCCTCTTGCTCTTCTGAGTGCTTCATTGTCAAGTGATGTTATTGTAACGTCTCTTTGTAATCTTCTATCCCTCTTACTCTGTGTCTGCCTCTTGCTCTTCTGAGTGCTTCATTGTCAAGTGATGTTGTTGTAACGTCTCTTTGTAATCTTCTATCCCTCTTACTCTGTGTCTGCCTCTTGCTCTTCTGAGTGCTTCATTGTCAAGTGATGTTGTTGTAACGTCTCTTTGTAATCTTCTATCCCTCTTACTCTGTGTCTGCCTCTTGCTCTTCTGAGTGCTTCATTGTCAAGTGATGTTATTGTAACGTCTCTTTGTAATCTTCTATCCCTCTTACTCTGTGTCTGCCTCTTGCTCTTCTGAGTGCTTCATTGTCAAGTGATGTTGTTGTAACGTCTCTTTGTAATCTTCTATCCCTCTTACTCTATGTCTGCCTCTTGCTCTTCTGAGTGCTTCATTATCAAGTGATGTTATTGTAACGTCTCTTTGTAATCTTCTATCCCTCTTACTCTGTGTCTGCCTCTTGCTCTTCTGAGTGCTTCATTGTCAAGTGATGTTATTGTAACGTCTCTTTGTAATCTTCTATCCCTCTTACTCTGTGTCTGCCTCTTGCTCTTCTGAGTGCTTCATTGTCAAGTGATGTTGTTGTAACGTCTCTTTGTAATCTTCTATCCCTCTTACTCTATGTCTGCCTCTTGCTCTTCTGAGTGCTTCATTGTCAAGTGATGTTATTGTAACGTCTCTTTGTAATCTTCTATCCCTCTTACTCTATGTCTGCCTCTTGCTCTTCTGAGTGCTTCATTGTCAAGTGATGTTATTGTAACGTCTCTTTGTAATCTTCTATCCCTCTTACTCTATGTCTGCCTCTTTCTCTTCTGAGTGCTTCATTGTCAAGTGATGTTATTGTAACGTCTCTTTGTAATCTTCTATCCCTCTTACTCTATGTCTGCCTCTTGCTCTTCTGAGTGCTTCATTGTCAAGTGATGTTATTGTAACGTCTCTTTGTAATCTTCTATCCCTCTTACTCTATGTCTGCCTCTTGCTCTTCTGAGTGCTTCATTGTCAAGTGATGTTGTTGTAACGTCTCTTTGTAATCTTCTATCCCTCTTACTCTATGTCTGCCTCTTTGTTTTGTATGGTCAGAATTCACACAGCATTGTCTTTCTAGATGGACAAACCTGTTTATTTGCTATCTCCGTATGTGTTAAATAAACATAAAATAGTATGGAGCAACTAGACTATCAGAAGGACAAAAAAAAAAACTAGTACAACCTCTCGACAAAATCCTCATCAGGTACATCACACAAACCATACAAATTAAACACAGAAATTCTATTCAGAGAGCACAATAACACAGCCCCAAAAGTAACAGGCTCCTATAAATGTACTTTGGGGGATGGGTGGGGAAGGGGAGGTGGTATTGGAATGGATGGCTCATTAGTTAATTTTAATTAAAGCAACGGGACGCAGTATCCGATGGTAGCAGTGGCGTATACTGGTTTTGGGGCTACCGCTGACATAATAAATAAAAACATACATTATATTCAGTAGGCTAACATAAAGTAATATTTTCTAATGACATCATTACATTTTAAATTACTTACTTATTTATGTTAATTATATCCTTCTTGTTTGGGACGAAAATGTCTTGATGACTTTGTCATTGAAAGTACTATTGGGTTGGTTTCTAAGTTTCTGAGGGAATGATTTCTCAATGGACATTATTGCCAAACCAGATAAGCGTGCTTGTGTCTAAGTTGAGCGACAATAAGATTTGATTCTCTTGAGAGCAGAACAAGTTCTTTCTACAGATGCTGATGCTCATAACGTAGTTATAAATAGCTAAGGAAGTTCCGGTAATGAGACATAATTTCAGTTTCACTTTGTGACGATTCTGATTGGCTAGAACTAAAAATAACCCATGGAACCGCATTAGTGTTGAGGTTTCTTTGCCATATAATTTTGACGGGAATTTTTGAATGTCAAGGTCGTTAATACAAGGTTCGGATAGAGGAAAAATTTACCGCTGGCTAATAGAGGTTTCAATGTAGTTTCGGTTTCATTCACAAACGTGGCCAGAGGTAAACCTTGCTTTAATAAATGCAAATCAAAGCAAATAAATCAAATTGGCTTACGAAATGTGTAATAGAATATTCGAAAATTTGTAATACAATTATTATAAACAATTTAATAAATTATCATTTCCTTTTGTATTTCGTTAATATGTTCAGGCTACCGGCGGTAGCTGGGAGCCGCGATAGCTCAGTTGTTAGTGAACTGGACTACAAAGGACAAGAGGTAGGGTTCGATCCCAACCGACGGCTTCCGGTTCATCCAGCCTTTAATGGGTACCGGATTTTTTTCTGGGAAAGTAAAGCGGCATGGGCGTAATACCGACCACATTACCCCATAAACCATGTGCCGAAGGTCTGTAAAATTTATGGTCACTAACACCATATTCCCTATACGCCACTTGGCGTGACGGGGATACTTTACTTTTTTTTTTTTTACCGGCGGTAGCTGAGGTATCATAGAGAATACGCCACTGGATGGTAGATCTCCTGTAGTACACCTGTACACAAGTGCTAATACAGCCTTCTGTAGTGCACATGTACGCAAGTGTTGATACAATCTTATGTAGTACACATGTTCACAAGTGTTGATACAGCCTCTTGTAGTACACATGTACTGAAGTGTTAATAAAGTCTCCTGTAGTACACATGTACGCAAGTGTTGATACAGCATCCTGTAATACGCATGTACATAAGATTCACACTTTGTACTCACTGTCTTTGTTGTGCATGACCATTTTAGCAGACAATAAATAATTTGCCTAGAAGTCGTAGGTATAGGCGTAAATTCATAACTCATTTTGTGTACTTTATAGCTGAAGTGTACAACGAAACGTGTGGCCACATATATTTGATATTTCAGTTCAGTGGTGTGTGTCCAATTGTTGGAATTAGGAACTTTATCGTGTGTGTCGAATTAATCAAGGATTAGGGGGCGTTACCATGTCGTAGATAGACAACTTGTCTTAGTTATATTTGGTGCTTTTATTTAGCACAGTACAACGTTTATTTAAGGTTGCTAATTGATGTACCCATGAATATGGAAAAATATGAGGAAGATTTTTTTTACAATAAAAACAAGAAAAAGAGTTCTTAAATGTTATGTAGAGCCAGTATTAACATATGGATGTGAATCTTGGACAATAGGACAACAGACAAGAAAATCAGTGGAGGCTGCAGAAATGTGGCTTTACAGAAAAAATATTTAGAATACCATGGATAACTAAGAAGAGTAATGAAAAGGTACTGAAAGAGGCCAAAGCACAGAGAGCTAATTTCCAATATTAGGAAGAAACAATCAAGGAGAACAACTGGAATATATTGTATGGAATATATTGTAACAACTGGAAAAATTGAGGGACGAAGAGATAGAGGGAAGCAAAGAGAAAAAATAACAGACAGCTTAAGAGAATGGCTTGGCAGAAGGTCAACAACAGAAATGATAAATAACTGTCGAGGTCGAAAGTTGTGAAGAGACATCACCTACGCCAGCAGGCATGGTACTTGATGATGATGAATTGATTTAATTATGTCGATATCTGGTCGTGCAGTGCTAGTTGCTGTCAATACTGAATATTGGATGCAAATAATGTAAAGCAGACAAATGATGATAAAAATGACTTTGCCAAAACCATATATATGGTTTTTTAGAAGAATATATGGTTATGGTTATATTATATAAACAAAAATATAAATATAACGTGGACGAAGAAACAAGAGACGCGTGATCATGAATTTAAATGTCAAGGCTACCGGTCTAGCAGCGCATGAGAAATATAATGTCAACGTTATTTTAATCTCAGCTATCATCTCCACTATCATCTCCACTATCATCTTCACTGTCATCTCCACTATCATCTTCACTGTCATCTCCACTGTCATCTTCACTGTCACCTCTACTATCATCTTCACTATCATCTTCACTACCATCTTCACTATCATCTTCACTACCATCTTCACTGTCTTCTCCACTATCATCTTCACTGTCATCTTCACTACCATCTTCATTATCATCTCCACTATCATCTCCACTATCATCTCCACTGTCATCTCCACTATCATCGCACCTATTATCTCAACTAACTTCTCAACTATCATCTCCACTATCATCTCTACTATTATCTCTCCTCTCATCTCCACTATCATCTCCACTATTATCGCAACTATCATCTCCATTATTATCTTAACTATAATCTCCACTATTATCTCTCATCTTATCTCCACTATCATCTCTACTATCATCTCACTATCATCTCCATTATTATCTTAACTATCATCTCCACTACTATCTCCACTATTATCTCCCATCTTATCTCCACTATCATCTCCACTATCATCGTTCTCTATCATCTAAATTAATATCTTAACTATCATCTCCACTATTATCTCACTTATTATCTGCAATATCATCTCCACTATTATCTCAACTATCATCTCCACTATTATCTGCAATATCATCTCCACTATTATCTCAACTATCTTCTCAACTATCATCTCCACCATCATCTCCACTATCATCTCCACTATCTTCTCAAATATCATCTCCACTATCATCTCCGCTATCATCTCCACCATCATCTCCACCATCATCTCCACTATCATCTCCACCACCATCTCCACCATCATCTCCACTATTATCACCACTATCATCTCTACTATCATCTCCACCATCATCTCCACTATCATCGCCACCATCATCTCCACTATCATCGCCACCATCATCTCCACTATTATCTCTACTATCGGTATATATGGATAATGTGGTCAGTATAAAGACAGGCCGCCATATTTTTGCAGAGAAAGTCTGTGTTACTAATATTTAGAAGCTTGGTCGATCCCAAAGCCTATTTGGTTTGATAATACTAGTCCCATCTAAGAATTTTTTATTTTGTTTGCTTGTTTGTCTGTTACATTGTTTTTGTGTGCCAGCTTTATATCTCTACCGAAGTCCCAAGAGATGGACTTTTGAGTAAATACCAGATTTTCCTACTTTCCACACTGGCAGCCGTGTGCATAGTGTCCCTCGCCATACATGCGAATATTCTTCAACTTCAGAGGCACTCTAAATTTTTATCATCGTGAGTTTTAACATGTTGTGGTATTTTATTGGTCAAATTTACCCGGGTAGCTACCCGAGACCACAGGAGGGTGGAGATGATAATGGAGATGATAATGGAGATGATAGTGGAGATGATGGTGGAGATGATAGTGGAGATGATAGTGGAGATGATAATGGAGATGATAGTGGAGATGATAGTGGAGATGATAGTGGAGATGATAGTGGAGATGATAATGGAGATGATAGTGGAGATGATAGTGGAGATGATAGTGGAGATGATAGTGGAGATGATAATGGAGATGATAGTGGAGATGATAGTGGAGATGATAGTGGAGATGATAATGGAGATGGTGGTGGAGATAGAGGGTAAAGTAACGAAGAAACCGCTACGATTATTAAAAAATTCACACAGCCTGTAGTGGGAATCGAACCCAGGTCCAACTCGTTCTGAGGCCGACGGCTTGTCTCAAAACCACAGGAGGACTACATCCCCACCCCCACCCCTCTTTCTCCACACACACTTCAAAAAAATGAAACTAGTCCACCCGATCAGCAGATGAATCAGCCGCAGTCAACTTTCTCTAGATGGCTGTGAAACAACTCTCTCTAGATGGCTGTGAAACAACTCTCTCTAGATGGCTGTGAACCAACTCTCTCTAGATGACTGTGAACCAACTCTCTCTAGATGGCTGTGAACCAACTCTCTCTAGATGACTGTGAACCAACTCACTCTAGATGGCTGTGAACAAACTCTCTCTAGATCGCTGTGAACCAACTCTCTCTAGATGACTGTGAACCAACTCACTCTAGATGGCTATGAACCAACTCACTCTAGAAGGCTGTGAACCAACTCTCTCTAGATGGCTGTGAACCAACGCTCTCTAGATGGCTGTGAATAATATCTCTCTAGATGGCTGTGAACCAACTCTCTCTAGATGGCTGGGAATAATATCTCTCTAAATGGCTGTGAACCAACTCTCTCTATATGGCTGTGAATAATATCTCTCTAGATGGCTGTGAACCAACTCACTTTAGATGGCTGTGAACCAACTCACTCTAGATGGCTGTGTACCAACTCTCTCTAGATGGCTGTGAATAATATCTTTCTAGATGGCTGTGAACCAACTCTCTCTAGATGGCTGTGAATAATATCTCTCTAGATGGCTGTGAACCAACTCTCTCTAGATGGCTGTGAACCAATTCTCTCTAGATGGCTGTGAATAATCTCTCTCTAGATGGCTGTGAATAATATCTCTCTAGATGGCTGTGAATAATATCTCTCTAGATGGCTGTGAACCAAATCTCTCTAGATGGCTGTGAACCAACTCACTCTAGATGACTGTGAACCAACTCTCTATAGATGGCTGTGAACTAACTCACTCAAGATGGCTGTGAACCAACTCTCTGTAGATGGCTGTGAACAAACTCTCTCTAGATGGCTGTGAACAAACTCACTCCAGATGGCTGTGAACCAACTCTCTCTAGATGGCTGTGAACTAACTCACTCCAGATGGCTGTGAACCAACTCTCTCTAGATGGCTGTGAACTAACTCACTCCAGATGACTGTAAACCAACTCTCTCTAGATGGCTGTGAACTAACTCACACCAGATGGCTGTGAACCAACTCTCTCTAGATGGCTGTGAACCAACTCTCTGTAGATGGCTGTGAACCAACTCTCTCTAGATGGCTGTGAACAAACTCTTTCTAGATGGCTTTGAACCAGCTAACCATTTCATGCCGTTGAATATGTAAACATCAGTACATTAAACAATCCTTGACATTTTCATAGTAGGCACGCTTTAGATAATCTTGTGACAAAAATGGGGATAAAAAGAATTGAAGACCGTGAGGAATGATCTAGGACTGAAGTGAGCGCTTGAGGAAACACGACTTATAATAAATAGTAAAATATCATAAATACATTTCTTTGTAATGACGATCTCCGTCAATTCATCAGCTCGTGACAATGATAATGTCAAACGAACTATTTCAATCAATTTGCTCAATGGTCCCGTTTGATGTGACTTCCTGTTAGTGTCAAGTAAGTTAACCTTATAGAAGCAAATGTCAGAAAAACGTGAAGCAGTTCTTATAAATGTGCGAACATGAAATGAAAGAGTTGACAGGCACTACTGTTGCGGTAATTAATTAATATTTTTCCCGCAGAAATATAACCTCAAGTATTCTTCTGCTACTATTCTTCTGTGTGCTCATTTAAATAAGGTCACATCCTTCAACTTAACAAGCAAAATAATGCAGTCCCATAAATGTGGGGCCGGCGAGGTGAAATAACAGCTTACATTACAAGGCCACATTGGCGTGTCTTGGCTTGGTGAGGGCTTGGGCAGTGCTCTTTAGCAATGTCATTACTTTTCCCCAACTCACTAAGCCGACGTTCGGTGTTCGAAGCCCGCGGTAGAGAGAAAGGATTTTTTCTATCGGGGTGAAATAAAAATTCTGAGTCTCACACGTCGTGGCGACTGCTTTGACCAAGCGGCCTTTATTTCCCTGGTTCTATCGTTGCCCCCCGTCATACACCTGCAATGGTACTATGTGACGTAAAGATAGTTTTTTTTTTACTAAGCGAGAGTTAGTTTCGAATTTTATCTGGGTCGACCGGAAAGCGTAAGGCTGCGTTCGAACCCAGGTTCATTTTCCCGCCAAGTCAGCGAGTTACTACTTCGCTACTGACACGCTGAACGACAGTAAAACAAACAATAATAACAATATTTTTTTTAACAAACACTCTACTGTATTCTTATTGATGATTATGATCTACAACACGATTGAGCAACAGCGGCAACCCATGAGCAATTTGTATGGGCCAAGGTTTGCGTGGTCCACTGACAATTATTGTATATTCCGATCTCTGGGGAAAACACACACATGAAAGTAACAGGCACAAAATATTTTAAGTCCCAAAAGGTAAGATTTACACAACAGTGTCGCCAAAGGGGAAACGGCTGTCAAATATCTGATTGTACAAGCTGGACACATCTTCCAAAACTACTTCTATCTATCTATCTATTGACCTTTCGAGCCGTAACCGGCCCATAGGGCGTAGACCAAGATACACCTTCTCCTATATGAATTTTTGTTCTAGCAGTTTTCTTTTAAAGATATTTTATCAAATCTCGCCATCTGTCTCTGTTCTGTGCAAGCAGTTCTATCTCATTGAGGGAGCCGATTCCTGCTGCTCTTGCCTCTCTCATCAATGTTCTTCTCAGTGTCTCCCTGGGTCTTCCTCTTTTTCTTTTACCTGTTGTTTCCCATATGAGGGCTTGCTTTGCTATTCGATTATTATCTCTTCTCATCACATGTCCAACGTATGACCATCGTCTTTTCTTATTACTGAAGATATTAGTGGTTGATTGGCGATTTCTCTAATTTCCTCGTTTGTTTTGAATTCGTTCCATTCTATACCAAGTATTTTCCTTAGACATTTATTTTCGAATGCGTTCAACTTTGTTTCTATATCTCTTGTTGTTTTCCAGCTTTCACACGCATACGTAAGGGTTGATAGTACATTTGATTTGAATAGCCTAAGTTTTGTGTTTGTGCTAATGAGTTTTGATTTCCACAACTTTTCAAGGCTTCTGAAAGACATTGCTGCTTTAGCCAGTCTGATTCTAATTTCTTTGCTCGTATCCCCTTCTCGATCAATGTGACTTCCAAGATAGATGAAGTGATCGATCTCTTCTACTGGTTTGTTTTCCATGTATATTTTGTCACTTGTTGGAATTAAACTTTTCATGACTTTAGTCTTTTCATGATTGACCTCAAGCCCAATTTTGCTGGCTATTGATGATAGTTCATTTGTGTTTTCCTGCATCGTTTTTATCTGATTGCTGATGAGAACTATGTCATCAGCAAAGTCCAGGTCCTCCAAATGGTCTCCTTGTATCCATTCGATGCCTTTATTACCAGTGCAGCATTTCTTCATTATGAAGTCCATAACAATTCCAAATAACAAGGGCGATAAAATACATCCTTGTTTAACCCCAGTTTCTATTGGGAAACATTCGCTCAGTCCTTCCTCTGTTCGAACTGCACATGTGTAACCATCATACATGTCTTTGATAATATTTATGATTTTTGATGGTAAGCCATATTGCTTCAGAATTTTCCACAAAGAATCTCTATGAATACTATCAAATGCTTTTTTGAAGTCGATGAAGTTAAGTACAAAAGGTTTTTGCTTTTCAATGTGTTCCTCCAATATAAGTCGTAGAGTGAAAATGTGGTCAAGACAGCTTCTCCCTTTTCTAAACCCAGCCTGTTCTTCACGCATTACTGTATCTATTGAATCCTTTATTCTATTTAGGATGATTTTACAGAATAATTTTGAGGCAACTGACAAAAGTGTCACGCCTCTCCAATTGTTACAATCTCTAAGATTGCCCTTTTTTGGGATCTTAACAATGATTCCTTTTTTCCATTTATGAGGCGTCTTCTCTGTTTTCCAAATGATGTTGAACATTTTTTGGAGATGTATTAAATTATGGCTATCAATTGCCTTGAGGATCTCAGCTGTTAACTTATCCTCTCCAGCAGCCTTGTTATTGGTCATTAGCTTTAAGGTGGTTTCTATTTCACTCAAGGTGAAGTCATCTAAATTTACATCTAATTCTGCTGCTGGTGTTTCAGCTTCAAAATCTATTAAACTGTGAGGTAGTGGACGGTTAAGAATTTCTTTGAAGTGTTCCGCCCAACGGGCTTTTATGTCTGCGCTTGTTGTTAGCATTAATCCAGATTTGTCTAGAATTGGTGTTCCACTGGATGTATAGGTGTTTGTCAGCATCTTTTGTACAGTATAAAGAGTTCTGCTGTCTCCTGTAATTGCAGCTGTCTCTGCTTTCTCTGCCAAGTTGTCTATATAAGCTCTTGTATCTCTTCTTGCCGAACTTTTCACTTTGTTGTCTAATTCTTTGTATGTTGCTTTTGCCAGAACCTTTCCAAGATCTGTCTTTACATTAGTCATGGCTCTCTTCGCTTCTCTTCTTTCTTTGATGTATTTCCATGTGGTGTCTGAGATCCAAGCTCGTTTTTCTACTACTACTTAGACTGTAAAAATCGGCGTCTTTGACAATAAGACACTTAAGAGACAGCAATTTATTTTTGTTTAAACTGTGGGCAAATCTGTGATATCAACTAGTGATGTGGTTATGTCTTTAGTGTCGGGTTTAGTAAAGGATGAATGTGGTGGGAGTAGATGGTTTATATATTAGAATAACGATGTGTTAAACGTTAGACATGGACATCCTTAGGCGCCAAGTTTGTTGTACTTTCGATAATTCTACGATATCAAAAGGATGATATAACTTTGTCTTTAGTATCGGTTTGTGTATGAGGAAGGGATTGTGGGTAGTTGGTGTGGATAATGTCTATTCTAAAAAGAAATCATAATAAACTTTTAACCAATTGTCTTCACTTAGTTATGTATCAAGCAAAGAAAAGTGGTTACAGAATTTCGTACTGTCCAGGCAAGATGGACTTCAGACTATTTCTTTATTCTGTATCGCGATAAGCCCAGTGTCTGTACCGAATACACAAATCTCTCATTAAACCGGTAAAATCTCCATTTAATATTTATAATTGTTTCGTTTATTTGTTTTCTTAGTTTGTTTGCTAGTTTGTTTGTTTATTTCGTTTGCCTACCACATTTCACTGCATTCTTCAACAAAACTATCAAGACTGAACTCACCTCAATTGTGTGTCCAGGTAACCAAGAACTACATTCTTGAGATGAACTTCACGTCGCCACTTAACAACGACCTGCGTGGGTTGTACTACAGCATATATACCAGAGACGGGAAGCCAATGTAAGTCTGTTCTTATCACATGCCCACCTCTGTTTGTACAATGCACAGTTGTTTTTCACAGATACTTTAGCAGTTTACTCACTTGTGTCCTTTCAGGAAGATAAAGTCCACACATTTCTTCTTTTATACGTTCACAGTGATTATCAGGAGTTGTATCTTTAAATGGAATAACAATTGTGATTACAAATGTAATACTGTACGGTCCCGACGTTCTCAAATGTACCATTCTTGAAGCATTAACTACTAAAACATCATTGATACAAAAATAATGACTTGATCTAAACATTTGACGTTTTGTGTCTGGTGTTACAAATTGAAACAAAGTTTCCAAGCTTAAAACTAAGATGTTATTTTTGGATGGAAACAAACAGCTGTTGTGATCTGCGTCATAGTTCCTGCATACGTCTGCTTGTGGCAGTCATTATATTCTACTCCCACCCCCTCCCCCTTTTCCTCAATTTATCTCTGTCTGATTGCAATAGTCAGCGTAAGCTACATCTCATCTTCCTCATGTCTCTGTGACACGTCACTGTAATTTAATCCCCCCACCGCTCAATTTACCTCTGTGTTTATTGTAGTGTGTGCCATCTATCATCACTTATGCGAATATTTGTTAAACACGTTCGTTTATTGTAGTGTGTGCCATCTATCATCACTTATGCGAATATTTGTTAAACATGTTCGTTTATTGTAGTGTGTGCCATCTATCATCACTTATGCGAATATTTGTTAAACATGTTCGTTTATTGTAGTGTGTGCCATCTATCATCACTTATGCGAATATTTGTTAAACACGTTCGTTTATTTGTTAAACACGCAGGAAAACACAAATGAACTATCATCAATAGCCAGCAAAATTGGGCTTGAGATCAATCATGAAAAGACTAAAGTCATGACAAGTTTAATTCCAACAGGTGACAAAATATACATGGAAAACAAACCAGTAGAAGAGATCGATCACTTTATCTATCTTGGAAGTCACATTGATCGAGAAGGGGATACGAGCAAAGAAATTAAAATCAGAATAGCTAAAGCAGCAATGTCTTTCAGAAGCCTTGAAAAGTTGTGGAAATCAAAACTTATCAGCACAAACACAAAACTTAGGCTATTCAAATCAAATGTACTATCAACCCTTACGTATGCGTGTGAAAGCTGGAAAACAACAAGAGATATAGAAACAAAGTTGAACGCATTCGAAAATAAATGTCTAAGGAAAATACTTGGTATAGCATGGAACGAATTCAAAACAAATGAGGAAATTAGAGAAATCGCCAATCAACCACTAATATCTTCAGTAATAAAGAAAAGACGATGGTCATACGTTGGACATGTGATGAGAAGAGATAATAACCGAATAGCAAAGCAAGCCCTCATATGGGAAACAACAGGTAAAAGAAAAAGAGGAAGACCCAGGGAGACACTGAGAAGAACATTGATGAGAGAGGCAAGAGCAGCAGGAGTCGGCTCCCTCAATGAGATAGAACTGCTTGCACAGAACAGAGACAGATGGCGAGATTTGATAAAATATCTTTAAAAGAAAACTGCTAGAACAAAAATCCATATAGGAGAAGGTGTATCTTGGTCTACGCCCTATGGGCCGGTTACGGCTCGAAAGGTCAATAGATAGATAGATAGACGTTCGTTTATTGTAGTGTGTGCCATCTATCATCACTTATGCGAATATTTGTTAAACATGTTCGTTTATTGTAGTGTGTGCCATCTATCGTCACTTATGCGAATATTTGTTAAACACGTTCGTTTATTGTAGTGTGTGCCATCTATCATCACTTATGCGAATATTTGTTAAACATGTTCGTTTATTGAAGTGTTTTTTTATAGTTCGAGAGACGAACATAACATACAAATTAACATCAACACTTCATAAAGACTGCTTGAAGTGTTAAGGTGTAGGAGACTCCTGTGAAATTAACAACGATTTATAGTGATTGCCCACAAAAGAAAAAAAGGGAGTTGATTGTGGAAAAGTTACAAAGATCTTTGGTGAGTTGCAGACTAGTTACGAGATTTTCATGTTTTAACCAGATCACATGACTTGAATTTAGGCGGAAATGATTGATGAGCTAAGTTTCGACCTGCATTAGATGTTAGAGATCCGAGTTCTCATCAGAGCGGGTGTGTGTGGAGTGGTGGGACGATGTTAGCACCTAGTGCGATGTTTAGCCAGAACTAGAACTGGAAGCAGGTGACATCAAGAATTAGATGTTTTCAGTGAAGTTGGACAGTCAATGGAAAATCGGTCCACATAAACTTGTGGGAATCGGTTAGAAATAGTCGATTTTTTTTTTCCAACGGATTCTGTCCGACTGAGAGAGTCGAACGAGAGGATGTAAAGAACGGGGAAGTCAGTGACTATGCTGTTGTCATTAAACCAGTCACTTGTCACTGACATAGTTATAGTTAGTCGATGGCCCGGCATCACTGCAAACGAATTTAATCCATAATTGCTCAACCGCCCGTGCCAGTGAAATCATCCGAATTAACATCTCATCTCATTAAAGGATCTAAACAAAGAAAGGCAGCTGCAGTTCCCATCATAGCAGCCACAGCACACGCCAACAGACATAAGGCGTAGCCTCACCGAAAGTGAACGTAACCGAATCGTCATACGATATCATCATTCATCGTAAGCAATCGGAATATAGAAACATGATCCGGATGAAAAACATAGCTCACCATGCGCACAGAGCATTCAACTCAGTAGTTACGGAATCAAGCCGGACTTGGAATTTGTGGAAACTACAACTAGGAACACTTTTCAGACAGAGCCTCAACGGTTCCTATCGCTTACCCACCATATTGACCGGAAGCCCTGTCACTGACATGAGTCTATTCCATCTTTTGACTGAGCTAAAAATGCAAGATTAACGAGGCGAGAGAGCATATGAATAATTCGAATTTATGAAAGATTTTCAAGCACTGACACTAATGCAGTTTATGTAAGAATGAGCTGTGGATACGGTTTACCATATATCGAAGTTGATGTATCAATAGCCTCCTGTGTGTTGCTAGTTATGGCACTGCTGCAACTGAAACTACGAGACTATGAAAACTGCATCAGTCGAGTCTGAAGACACAATTATTTCTTTGCTTAGATGTATAAGTCTATTAGTTGACTCAACGGCCTCTTCAACGTGTCCATCTTGATGTATAGAACCACGGTACACGATACCAAGTCCACGGCATTTTAGTGTCAGACAGTAGTGGATCCGTGACAGAAGGTCTGACCCTTACATAAAGAAAGGACATCACTTTCAAGTATTACACCTGTAAATGTAGTTGCTTATATACGGTTCCATTTACAGCTTTGACAATGTATGCCCAGAGAGAAAGTTATACACTTCATTCAGATCTTGTGAAAGTGTTCAGAAAATGTGTTTCATGGGAAAAGTTGAACATTTAATTTACTGCGTAAAAAATAGATTGATATTTTAAAAATGTACAACTACCTAGCTTGCCTAATACACATTTGTTAATATATGTCTTGAAGATTTGTGAAGACATCAAATCTTTACTCTGAACAAATTGTATGTCGTCATGCTGTTATTTCCTGAGTATCTTATTCCATTGCGGATTTCCAATATTGTTTATTGTCTATCATGTGACTCTTAGGCTTCTTATATCTGTGTTCGCCTGATGGCAATCTGCTTTCATAGTCCACAATTTCCAGAACTTCAATGAAGTTATTTCACAGACAAAATGTTTAACTTTCTATTTACTACTATAGTTCGTTTCAAAACTCATACACTCAAAACTGCAATCAAATATCTTAGAAACCAATGGACGGACTACCATGATTTTTTGCATGTGGTCTTACATTGTCCTTGACTTTACATGTGTACAATTGAAAATAATGTAGTAACACCAGTTTACTTAAAGTTGCTTGTTTCCTTGATCCTTGTCAATGTAGCAGTTATTGCGCACATAAAAAATACTGGACTACAAAGGACATGGGATAGGGTTCGATCCCAATCGACGGCTTCCGGGTTCACCCAGCCTTAAATGGGTACCGGATTTTTTTCTGGGAAAGTAAAGCGGCATGTCATAATACCGACCACATTACCCCAAAAATCATGTGCCGAAGGTCTGTAAAATGTATGGTCACTAACACTATATTCCCTATACCTCCACTTGGCGTGACAAGGGTACTTTACTTTTTTACTTTTTTTTTTTTTACATTACTTAACTTTTGATATATAATAGGCGTATCATAAAAAATGTGTGCATACTGTTACAAATAGTAACTGAGTCATATGCACTGGTTTCGTTTTTAGGGTACGTGTTTCTATGAAACAATTATCAATGTCAGAAGGAACAAAGTGAGTAAATAGTTATTGAGTTATTAGCGGGTCATCATCATTGCACTCCGAACATGTCCATAGGTGCTCAGATCCCCTCCTCAGCAGGTCTCCCGAAGTGTCCAGTGAATGACGACTGAGTAAATAGTAAAAGTAGAAATGATAGTGAATGTTTCTTATGTTGAACAAGTTATAATTGGTTATATTGAGTAATGAAGTCAAATATTCTGGATGATTGGAATGGGCATGAACAGAATATGTTTTAAAATCTGATGTCAACATGCTGACAAGCAAATTTATTTCACCGCAGACATCTTCAGAGTAATGATTCTCATTCAGAATCAGACGAGTCTAACAGGCTGATTACGGCTTTTGGCCGAACAAACCACTCATAATCCTTTTCCAATATTCATCTTCTCCACGTAAGACATGGTCCTCACATTTTTTCCAGCAATCTTTGTCTACCTTTGAGAGGGCGTAATTTGTAAGTGTCTTAACATCGCACAATTCTAAGGTTTTATTTTCAGCTGCTACTTGTCCCTGGACTTTTGCCCAAACTAGTTCTATTGGATTTAAGTGTAAATGGTAAAGTGGTAGCCTCAAACATCTTGATCATGCTCTTGTATTAACTTGTCTGTATGAAATATCTTTGTCCCTTGTGTCTGCTTTACAATGGAAAACAATTTAGGTTTCAGGTATATGTCGTTAAATGGTATGTGTTCCTGCATGAGCAGCATCTTTTTTTCATCTTTTGCACTCGATGGTATCGGGATTTTATCTTATTTGTACATCTGTATTGTGGTAAGATGCATTGTTCATTATTAAACAAAAGCATCGATTTAATGTTGGGAAAAAAGTTTTCTCAGCCCACTCTCAAAATATGTGGCTGTTCACCTCTGATTGATAGTCCCGATTGTCTGTCGGCTTCGAAATAAAAACGAGTTTAGCATTTTGCAACAGCTCGCTATGTCTGCTACCTGCATGTGCAACTATCAAGAGCAGACCTTAGCTTCTAGGTACCGATCTTTTAATATTTCAATCTGATAACTGTTATTTCTTTTCACATGTATGGGGAACATTGATCCATGTTTCATATAAATATACAATATCATAATCGTCCTTATGCATTTCCTTGGCTTCATGTAAATACATGCTTCTCACTATTACTAGATGTGGCTTCTCACAAGTGTTTTCCTTCCACCAGTAACTTTCTTAAAATAAAGCCTGCACTTCTCACAACTCTCCATAATGTCGATTTTGACATTTCAGTGTCGTTGTTCGTTCTCAGCCTAGTCTTAGCCTTGCCTTCAATTTTCTAAATGTCATTGCTTCGTTAAAAACGAGCATTAGAAAAAAAAATTGTCTTCGTATAAGGTCTTTATCACAATTATCTAATACTTTCTTTCTCCCTTTTTTGAATTCTGTGGATGTAAATATCCACATTCTTGGGCAGCGGTAAAATCACCGTTCACTTAACCCCAAAATATGCATTGTTCTCTTCTCAGGGTTTGATAAATAACGATAAAGAGTCCCCCGTTTACTATCTCTGTAGAAATATTGGTAAATCCTCATCGTGATGTTTTGAAGTGTAACGAATTTCATATTTGTACTCTTTTAAATACTCCCAATCCACGAGTTATATTTTACAACGCCTTTGCAATGAAATTAGAACACGCAAGAAGCTTAGGCTTCACTATGCAGTTCAAATTGCGTCGTGTTTGGCGCGCTAGAAAAGTGTGCATTAACAAAGATTTTCAATAATTCATGTAATGTTGACCAGTAGAAACTGTAAACATTTTATGTCACTAGTATTATTATATGTGTCTGTTTTATATGTCACAAATATGTAAAAAAAATCTGCTTTCAATAATTCTTTTTATGTTATGGCAATAAACAGTTTAAATGTAAAATTTCATCAGTTAAAAGCAATGTGTTTTTTTAAGTTATAACATTTTGAAGTGGCACAGCAATTTTGAAACGGACTATAATGCAGGGTTATGTCGAATAAATACAGCAGCAGGCATTCGTTGTAAAATAAAATATAATAAAAAATTTGAATGTCTCTTAAGGAAGCATAAAACAAAGAAACAACAGTAGATTGTGAGAGAGAAAGATCATGCAATAGAAAGAGAGAGAGAGAGAGAGAGAGAGAGAGAGAGAGAAAAGGGGAGGACGAGAGAGAACGAGAAAACAAGAGATAAAGAAACAAATAAGCGAGATAGGGAGCGAGCAAAGTAAATACGGAAATAGACAAAGATATATATATAACATAAACGTTTGTTCTGACTGACAGACTTAGATGACATATCATGTTGCCCAAACTGCCCGCCCAAAATAGAAAGAGGAAATTTTAAAAACGGTGTTCTTTATATAATGAAGGAAGCCAATGAAAAGGGTTTTAGGAAATTAGAATTCTAATGGATTGAAAATATGTGCCATTTATTGTTATAAATTGATAATATCTTTTCTGTGTATAATAACTTTACCAGTGCTTAGCCAAAAGTTTGTACTAAACATACTAGTACAAAGATAGCACATATTTTTTTCCGTTTAGTTTAGTCTAGTTTATTTATAACTTCTAGTGATAACCAAAAAAAAAAAAAAAAAAACGCTATGGGCTGAACTTTTCCAAGCTATTCTTAATCGCCCTCATCCCAGCCATTTGGTACAGTTTGGAACAGATGTGCCAACTATGAATCTAGACATTAATATGATGATCAATATGAATAGTCAAAGAAGACAGTGGTGCATACGTTACGACCACGAGCAGCATGACGATGGAGATGATGGCAGTGACCAAGGCATTTATCTGTTTAGAGTCACAAGTGATTCGATGAGTATGGCACACAAACAAAAATGGAGGCGTGCTGTGTACGCAAGACAATGGGTAGAGTTAATGGCAGAATTAAAAATATATAGGGTCACCTTTATCTACGTCCCAGGACATGAGGGAGTACGGGAGAAATGAAAGAGCGGACAGGTTGGCTGGCTGTTCTGTCGTTGAAGACGGTCAACCAATGGATCGGGCGAACGTCATCAAATCCCTCCGAGATGTGGGAAAGGCTCAGGACTTCGACAACCATGAGTCCACGTCCCTCCTTCTGATGAAAGATATGGGAGTTAAAATGGGCACAGCCAGAAACAAGAAACTTAGTGGACGTGTAAGAAGACTTATCAACCAACATAGAACTGGTGTTGTCAGTCGCTGGACACTGCGTGACTTGCTGAGGAGTGGATCTGAGCACTTATGGGCATGTTCGGAGTGTAATGATGAAGACCCACAAATAACTCAATAAATCAATATAAAAGAAATCACTATAACATAAACTGAATTAGCAGTGAAATACATGGCTAATAATAAAGCCCCAGACGTAGATAACATAATGGCAGAGATGCTGAAAGTATTTACTAATCAAAGCTTATTCCACCTAATAGTTATTAATTACATTTGGAATGAAAAATGTCCCTACAAACTGGAGAAAAGGGATCATTATCAAACCTCCTAAAAAATAGGCAATCTTAAAGATTGCGATAACTGGAGAGGAATTACGCTTTTATTAGCTGCCTCCAAGGTTTTCTGTGGAATCATACTGAACAGATTAAAAGATACTGTAGATAATATTTTGCGCGAAGAACAAACAGGAAGAAGCTGTCTTGACCAAATATTAAATCTAAGGATAATACTAGAAGAACATACATAAAAACAATAACTATTAATCGGTTGTATCATTTATCGTTATTAAACGATTGACAACATACATAGATTGTCCTTGTGGAATATCTTCAAACATTACGGAGTATCACCAAAACTCACCAACATTATAAAAGGCGCATATGATGGCTATACTTGCACAGTTCGCACAGAGGAGGGAAGAAGTGATTGGTTTCGAATTGAAAGTCAACAGGGCTGCATACTATCACCATTGCTATTTGGAATTACCATTGATTACATAATGAGTAAATTTTGCAAAGGCAATAATGACATTAAATGGTATGACAAGAATTACTTGGAAGATCTCGATTTTGCAGATGATACAGTGCTCCTAAGTGACAATATCAACAAGATGCAAAATATCACAGATACCTTATCATCCATGGCGGAAAAATAGGACTTGAAATTAAAAAAAAAAAAAAATATATATATATATAAAATAGTGAAAAATAACAATATCCCAGAAGGCAATATATATCTCAATCGCTGGGCATTGGAAAGAGTCGACCACTATATATATCTTGGTAGTAATATAGAAGGCGAAACAAAGAAAGAGATCAGAAGCAGGATAGCAAAAGCAGCAATGAATTTTAGAAACCTGGACAAAATATGGAACTCAAAAATACTATACAAGAAAACCAAACTTAGAATATTAAACTCAAACGTATTATGAACACTTACTTATGCATGTGAAAGCTGGAAAACATTAAAAAAAAGATTGATAAAATACCTAAACGCTTTTGAAGACAAATACCTAAGGAAAATAATCTGTTACAAGTGAATGAATTTAAGACTAATATTGAAATAAGAGAAATGGCCATGCAAGCAAAGACCTCATCTACAATTAAGGAAAGATGATGGACATATATCGAGCATGTGCTGAGAAAAGACAACAAGAGAATTCCAAAATAGGCTCTTCTGTGGGAAACGTCAGGATGCAGAAAAAGAGGAAGACCTAAAGAGACTCTAAAAAGAGCATTTATAAGAGAAGCTAAGTTGACAGGCATAGATTCATTAGATAATATCTAACATCTCGCTCAGAAAAGAGAAGAGCTGCGAAAAACACGACACGCCTATGCGACGTCTAACGGGAAGGATAAAGTTTTGTTTAGTTTGGTCCACAGACCATCATAACTGCATGTCCGACAACACCAAAATGTTCAGTCCGTTCCCCAGAACCATTTCCAGAGTGCATCCCAGCAATCGAAACCATCGCCATATGATGGCAAAAGCACTGACGATGGGTTTCATTCAGATGTACGTACTTTGTAGCACCGACGAAGACCTAAATGTTATTATTGGTCGGAAGGGGCGGTAATTGAGTAAAATTTTAATTTGTAACCATTTTTCCCCCTGCAGGGAAAATAATTAGACAGGGACCATGTTTGGCCGAATCTTTTCGACTTTTAATTGCCAAGGGCTATCTAACTTGCGCAGAATGCACACTGAGCATATTGTTCCTTGCCGTTATCCGAGAAGGTTATACATCTGAATCCTCTTCCCAGACGCAATGTTTGAACTGTCTGCTTTCGACTGCAAATTTGCCACAAACTGGACTGCGGTCAGATTGAGTGTCTCATCAAAGTGTAGGCCTGACTTCATTTGTTGGGACAGCGATTATTGGTCAGGCATGCTCACTAATCTTAAGTCTACGGTTTTGTAGCGGACGCTTTGAGATATGCTGCCTGTGACGGCGGTTACAGCAACCCGGATGTGTCCATTATGAGCTGTACGATATTTGTACAGAGTGTATAGTACGACTATAGCACTGATGAACTCTCTTTCTCACTTCTATTGACATAGACACGTGAAGCGCTAGTATATATCGTATATTGTAAAATTAATCTTCTCATAAATTTTATTTTCTTTTTTTAACAAATATTGAGCCTGTCCATATTCTCTCTCTCTCTCTCTCTCTCTCTCTCTCTCTCTCTCTCTCTCTCTCTCTCTCTCTCCTCTCTCTCTCCCTTCCGAGCACTCCCCCAATTCTTTTGAGGTTTCTAAAGAACCAACTTTTAACCTCCAAAACATCATTTCTTTTCTTTAATTTTCATAAACACATCAATTTCACAGATACCTGGCCACCACACAGTTCCAGCCAACAGATGCCAGGAAAGCGTTTCCTTGCTTTGACGAGCCAGCTATAAAAGCCACATTTAACATTACCCTAATCAGACCATCTGATCGCGTATCGATTTCTAATATGCCAATAATTGACAACAGCACTACATTGTAAGTATGACGTCAAATTGCACTTTCGTGTCAAGAAAACCATTTGTGCTCAAGTAGAGTTAACTTGTGTCTTTTGTTCTGGTGTTCCCAAAGAGTAAACTTGTGTCTGTGATCCTATTGTTTTGGTAGAATAAACTTGTGTCTGTGATCCTATTGTTTTGGTGAAGCAAACTTGTGTCTGTGATCCTATTGTTTTTGGTAGAGCAAACTTGTGTCTGTGATCTTATTGTTTTGGTAGAGCAAATTTGTGTCTGTGATCCTATTGTTTTGGTAGAGCAAACTTGTGTCTGTGATCCTATTGTTTTGGTAGAGCAAACTTGTGCCTGTGATCCTATTGTTTTGGTAGAGAAAACTGTTGTCTGTGATTCTATTGTTTTGGTAGAGCAAACTTGTGCCTGTGATCCTATTGTTTTTGGTGAAGCAAACTTGTGTCTGTGATCCTATTGTTTTTGGTAGAGCAAACTTGTGTCTGTGATCTTATTGTTTTGGTAGAGCAAACTTGTGTCTGTGATCCTATTGTTTTGGTAGAGCAAACTTGTGTCTGTGATCTTATTGTTTTGGTAGAGCAAACTTGTGTCTGTGATCCTATTGTTTTGGTAGAACAAACTTGTGCCTGTGATCCTATTGTTTTTGGTGAAGCAAACATGTGCCTGTGATCCTATTGTTTTTGGTGAAGCAAACTTGTGCCTGTGATCCTATTGTTTTGGTAGAGCAAACTTGTGCCTGTGATCCTATTGTTTTGGTAGAGAAAACTTTTGTCTGTGATTCTATTGTTTTGGTAGAGCAAACTTGTGCCTGTGATCCTATTGTTTTGGTGAAGCAAACTTGTGTCTGTGATCCTATTGTTTTTGGTAGAGCAAACTTGTGTCTGTGATCTTATTGTTTTGATAGAGCAAACTTGTGTCTGTGATCCTATTGTTTTGGTAGAGCAAACTTGTGTCTGTGATCTTATTGTTTTGGTAGAGCAAACTTGTGTCTGTGATCCTATTGTTTTGGTAGAACAAACTTGTGCCTGTGATCCTATTGTTTTGGTAGAGAAAACTTGTGGCTGTGATCCTATTATTTTGGTGAAGCAAACTTGTGTCTGTGATCTTATTGTTTTGGTGAAGCAAACTTGTGTCTTTGATCATATTGTTTTGGTAGAGCAAACTTGTGTCTGTGATCTTATTGATTTGGTGAAGCAAACTTGTGTCTGTGATCCTATTGTTTTTTATTGCGCAAACTTGTGTCTGTGATCTTATTATTTTGGTAGAGCAAATTTGTGCCTGTGATCCTATTGTTTTGGTAGAGAAAACTTGTGGCTGTGATCCTATTGTTTTGGTGGAGCAAACTTGTGCCTGTGATCCTATTGTTTTGGTGGAGCAAACTTGTGCCTGTGATCCTATTGTTTTGGTCAGGTAAACGTCTGTCTTTGGTTCTGGTGTTCCAGTAAAGTATTCTTATTTCTTTTCATTTGGTGTTCCCGTAAACTGTTGTCTTTGATTCTGTTGTTACAGCTGAGTAAACTTGTGTTTGTGATCCTGTTGTTACAGCTGAGTAAACTTGTGTTTGTGATCCTGTTGTTACAGCTGAGTAAACTTGTGTTTGTAATCCTGTTGTTACAGTTGAGTAAACTTGTGTTTGTGATCCTGTTGTTACAGCTGAGTAAACTTGTGTTTGTGATCCTGTTGTTACAGCTGAGTAAACTTGTGTTTGTGATCCTGTTGTTACAGCTGAGTAAACTTGTGTTTGTGATCCTGTTGTTACAGCTGAGTAAACTTGTGTTTGTGATCCTGTTGTTACAGCTGAGTAAACTTGTGTTTGTGATCCTGTTGTTACAGTTGAGTCTGTGTCTCAAGTAAACTTGTGTCTGTTGTTCTGGATTGAAATAAACATAAAATGGTATTGAGCAGCTTGACTAACAGAAAGACAAGACAAACTACTACAACGTTTCGGCAAAAGCCTTCATCATGTAGATCAAACAAATTGTACAGGTTGAACACAAAAATCCTATTCAGAAATCACATCACATCTCCAAGTTGGCGGGATAAGTTATTGAGTTATTTGCGGGTCATCATCATTGCACTCCAAACATGTCCATAGGTGCTCACATCCCTTCCTCAGCAAGTCCATGGTTCATGATTTTCGAAGTCCTGTGCCCTTCCCACATCTTGGAGGGCACTAATGATATCCACCCGATCCACTGGCTGACCGTCTTTAAAGACAGAACAGCCAGCCAACCTGACCGCTCTTTCATTTCCCCCGTACTCCCACATGTCCAGATACGTAGACAAAGGTCTCTACGTATTTTTACTACTGCAATGACTCTAAACATTGCATGCGTACAGTGCCCGCCTCCACTTTTTTTTGTCATGCTCATCGAATCACTCAGTATGCAGGCGTTGGTGTAGTATTGTGATTCTGACCAGATGAATGCCCTGGTCACTGCCATCACCTCCATTGTCATGCTACTCGTGGTCACCGCCATCACCTCCATTGTCATGCTACTCGTGGTCACCGCCATCACCTCCATTGTCTTGCTACTCGTGGTCACCGCCATCACCTCCATTGTCATGCTACTCGTGGTCACTGCCATCACCTCCATTGTTATGCTACTCGTGGTCACTTCCAGCATCTCCATTGTCATGCTACTCGTGGTCACTGCCATCACGTCCATTGTCATGCTAGTTGTGGTCACTGCCATCACCTCCATTGTCATGCTACTCGTGGTCACTGCCATCACCTCCATTGTCATGTTACTCGTGGTCACTGCCATCACGTCCATTGTCATGCTACTTGTGGTCACTACCATCACCTCCATTGTCATGTTACTCGTGGTCACTGCCTTCACCTCCATTGTCATGCTACTCGTGGTCACTTCCAGCATCTCCATTGTCATGCTACTCGTGGTCACTGCCATCACGTCCATTGTCATGCTACTTGTGGTCACTGCCATCACCTCCATTGTCATGCTACTCGTGGTCACTGCCATCACGTCCATTGTCATGCTACTTGTGGTCACTACCATCACCTCCATTGTCATGTTACTCGTGGTCACTGCCATCACGTCCATTGTCTTGTTACTCGTGGTCACTGCCATCACCTCCATTGTCATGTTACTCGTGGTCACTGTCATCATCTCCATTGTCATGCTACTCGTGGTCACTGTCATCATCTCCATTGTCATGTTACTCGTGGTCACTGTCATCATCTCCATTGTCATGCTACTCGTGGTCACTGCCATCACGTCCATTGTCTTGTTACTCGTGGTCACTGCCATCACCTCCATTGTCATGTTACTCGTGGTCACTGTATTCACCTCCATTGTCATGCTACTCGTGGTCACTGCCATCACCTCCATTGTCATGCTACTCGTGGCCATAACGTTTCTCATCGGTGTTAAGATGGGTTGAAGAATGTCAGTTAAAACGGTATCTAGGCTTTGCATAGAGTATGGAATAAATTAATAGATAACGGGGCAGGTAGGATTTAATTAGACCGAAAGAACCAAACAATGGACAATTTGAAAATAAAACAAATTAAAGGTGGCCCATAGGGTAACGAAGAAAACGAGAAAAGAGTAAAAGAGAGAGAGGATAGGGGTGCCAAGGGGGAAGAAGAGCAAGACAGGTAATAGAGATAACGCAGTGATAGGACACAGGAAAGTAATGGAGAGAAGACTAGTGGTTATAGAAATGAGTGAAAAGAATGTAATCCTCTCGGTTAGTGAATACCAAAGCGGGCTATGAGTCCATTCTCCAATGCATACCAGCCATGGGTATCAGAGGAACAAGATATGATGCCGGTAACAAGGAAGTCATAAGAAGTATTATGGCCCGGCGATCTGAAATTGGAAGAGACAGAAGTGCCAGAATCATATTTGATGTGTTATAAGCGTTCACAGATTCTGTCTAATAGGCGTCGCGCTGTTCGACCAATATATGGACAGATGAGATAAATGCTGGCAGATGTTGATATATATATATATATATATATATATATATATATATATATATCAGTTTCCATGAGATGCACGTAAAGCTATCCTGGATATCAAAAGGATCATTCGGGAACAAGACTTTGTGAGTCTGCAGTACGAAAGTGCGAGTACTACATGATCTGTTGTAGCGAGTTGTACCCAGCAGGTTCTGATCAGGGTGACGGACGCAGCTGCTAACCAAAATGTCACGAATGTTTCTATCACGTTTAAAAGCCGCCATTGGTGGGTCGGAGAATAGAAGGCGAGTAGTAGAGTCAGAGTGGAGGATAGGTAGTGACCGCTCAACTCCTTTCTTAAATGTGCTCAGTTGTTAGGTGCCATTGTCAATCTTGTGGTACTTTGCGTTGTGTTCTGGTTCATCTGTTGGGTAGGAATATGTGACACACTTGTCTACATAAAAGTGATTTCACACACAAGTCTCTCGTGCATAAAAAATATAAATACTTTATTTACACAATCCATTGAACAGTGGTTCTCAATACAACTTCCCGGCGGCGTGGATCACCGCTCAGGTATCAACGTATGCTAAGGGGTTGCAGTTACCTCCTAACTATTTGTAATTAATCTCAGGGCTTTCTCATCACACATTGAATCAATTATCTCTGCCTACATCCCCGGAACAGTGTACAGAACTTAACAACCAACGTAATGTCCGTGTCATAAATCCGTCTCATGAAACATATCATTACACTTTCTCACTAGTTTGCTCACTGTCATTCCACAGTATGATTACAGAACATCCAGCTTCCTAAACTATGGATCCAGTCTCACGCATTCCTTTAAACTAGATTCACTTCTCCATAAGCGAAATGTCCACAGTCTAGTTGTTCCACACACGGCTAGCTAATATGGGCATTCGCCCTGTTGTTACTAAAATAGATCCACTTCTCAAATAACTTAGCTCACACGTAACTGTCCTGCCTTGCACTATGAATCTCTCTTAAAACTTCATCCTGCACACTTTTAACTAAAAAGAGCGTCTGCCCTGTTACTACTAAAATGGATCCATGCCTTAATGGCGCGGACCGGTTTCCTACCTCCTTAGCTTACATGTGATCTCTTATTGTTTTCTATCTGCGCAGCCCTTTAAATATCTCATGCTTCAACCAAAAAAATTTCCCTACGTCATTCCCCCAGTGAATGATATCACTTCCCTTTCTTAACACTACTTACTCTTCGTATCTCCCCATCCCTCTTGATATTCCCTAGAACTACCTGCGTCTCACTCTACTCACCTGTCACTCTGAACACCTGACCACTTTCCCCGACCCGCTGACTCCAATCTTCACGCGAGACCGTAAACTCGTACACTGTCTAGTGCTTCTCACTCTTTAACACCATAATTATCTCTACCTCCTTACACCCTTACGCTCCCTCTTACATGTGTCGTTTTAGTTTTCTATTAGTGTGTCGTCTTGCTACTCTATTTTTGTATCGTCTTGATGCTCTCTTAATGTGTCGTCTTGATGTTTTCTTATTGTGTTGTCTATATGCTCTCTTATTGTGCCATTTTTATGCTCTTTTATTGTGTCTTCTTGATGCTCTCTTCTTGTGACTTGTTGATGCTCTCTTATTGTGTATTCTTGATGCTGTGTTGTAAAGACGTGTTGATGTTGTTTTAATGCAAACTACTATTGCTACTAGCAGCATGGATAGACCTAAAGAAAGCATTTGATAAGGTATGGAAGGAAGGGCTTTTGAAGAAACTGAGAAATTATGGAGTAAATGGCAGGATGTACAAATGGGTCAAAGCATATCTGCATAACAGGAGAGCCAGAGTGCAACTGGATGGTCTTAAGAGTAAGAAGGTCTTATTGCGCCAGGGCGTTCCACAAGGAGGGGTACTATCTCCAACACTTTTTCTGATCTACATCAATGACCTAGTTACTGAACTACCACATGGCATCAAAGTGGCAATGTATGCAGATGACTTGGTAATGTGGTGCACAGAGGAGTATGCAACAGTGGCCTCCAAATTGCTACAAAGAGCTATGAATGCACTGAATTCATGGACAAATAGATGGTGTATCAGCATCAATACAGACAAATGCAGTACTACACTTTTCACACTCTCCCCAAAACAAAAAGCAGAAGCCATCTACATAAACAATGAGCCTGTGAAAGATGACATACAAGCTACATATCTCGGAGTTACATTTGATAACAAACTATCTTGGAAACAGCAGATAAATAAGGCAACCCAAAAAGCAAGGAGGAAATTGGCTATTCTAAGAAAGTTGTGTGGAACCACATGGGGTGCGAGTGGGAAAATACTCAGTAAAGTTTACCAACAGTGTATACGCCCACATTTAGAATATGGGTCATCCGCATGGTGCTCAGCATCAAACACCACATTGCAAGAACTGGATAAAGTACAAAACCAGGCACTTAGGGTCATCACAGGAGCAATGAAATCAACACCAATATTGGAGATGGAGAAATTGTGGAGGATACCAGCACTGAGAGAACGGAGAGACACAAAGGTGCTGATACAGGCAGAAAAATTTGTATGCATGCCGAGACATCCAATGAAGGACAGATTCCAAAATCTTGCATTGGGACAACTTAAGAGAAGCAGCTTTATCCACCAAGCCAAGCGTATTAGTAGACAAACACCAGACATGCCAAGAGTTGTTAAACCCCTTCTGCCCATACCAGAACAGACTCCCTGGACAGATGAATCAGGATTATCAGTTCAAATACGGACAGAAGTGAAAGGAATAGTTGACAAAGAGGAACAAAATAGTCTACAGCGAAAAACAATAGCTCTCAGTTTCCTGGATGAAGAATACCCACAAGACCTATGGATTCGTGTGTACACAGATGGATCAGCACAGAATGCAGTAAAGAATGGGGGAGCAGGTGCATATATAGAGTACCCAAATAACACTAGGGATATGAATAAAATAGCAACAGGGAAATATTGTCACAATTATGATGCGGAAATACAAGCAATAAAGTTGGCAATAGAAAAACTGCTGAACAGTAATCTTAGCCCACAGCCTGTAGTGTTTTTGACAGATGCAAGATCAGTACTCCAGGCACTACAATCCAAAAAATTACCACATCTACAGACCTTATTGACTGAACTCTGCAAGCACCACAGGGTTGCCCTGCAGTGGATCCCGTCTCACTGTGGAATACCAGGAAATGAGAAAGCAGATCAGTTGGCAAAGGAAGGTTCAACAGGCACACAACTAGATACACCAGTTACATACCATCATAAGAAACAGATAATCAAATCAATCAGAGGACCACAAGCCCCAAATCAGGATGCCTTTCATAATATGAATAGATATGAACAAGCTATCATTATACGCCTAAGAACAGGACACAATCGACTCCATAGTCACATGTATACAAAATTCAAGATCGGCACATCAACTACTTGTACATGTGGACAGGCACCCCAGACTGCTGAACACATACTTCAAGACTGCACTGAATATAGTAGACTGAGGAAAATCCATTGGCCCATAGATACAACACTACAGACAAAACTATATGGGCCACTGCAAGAATTACAAAAGACAGTAAAATTTATACAGGAAACGACATTGCAGATATAGACAATACTTCAGGCGAACGAAAGATAGATAGATAGAACTACTATTGCTGTCCTGGTTGAAGTGATGTTACAATGTGTCCACCGATCTGTTGTATTATTTGTGTAAACTTATGCCTGCCATTTTTATGACCCTGAAATGTTAACTGGTATTTATCCTGATAATCCATTAAACTATACGGGGCAATCGAACCACTTAAACTGACAGCTGACTTCATAAGAGAGTCTGGAATCCTACTATGATTGAGACTTGATCGCAGAGAGAGAGAGAGAGAGAGAGAGAGAGAGAGAGAGAGAGAGAGAGAGAGATAATCCATTAGGATGAACTTGTGTCCTTCATTCCGATGTTACTTTACTGTTAACTCGTATTCGTAATTTCCCGCTAACGAGGAGCTTTTATCACTGTTTTCATTCTTGTGTATCTGATAATTAATATAATTTATATCTAACGTTATTAATATCTAATGTAACTGATATCTGTCGCATTAATGTACCGGCAATGCAAACTGATATGGCTTCCTAAAACAGCCCATTTCCATACTGCATGTAATAACAGTACCTGTATTTAATAACATTACGGGTGAACCTTTACTACCATATAAATTGTAATACTATTTTCGTATTTGACACCAAAAGTGAAACTTTATTATTTGCATCTTTGTTTATGCCGATAGCCACAGGCGTACAAATATGTACACTTGCACTGTACTCCTTATACATTATTCGTAACAAGTACTCTTTACTTAAAAATAATATATGTTGTAAGATATGTAGTAGGATATGTAGTAAGATATGTTGTTCTAATGTAACCACCTTTAGCCAAGAAGACGGCAGAACCTACGTCATGGATGTCTATCAACAAACTCCCAAAATGTCTACTTACCTTCTGGCTTTCATCGTCTGCGACTTTGAATATCTACTCAACACAACCAAGAATAATGTCACGGTTCGTGATTTTTGCTTTTACTAAACGTGTATTCTTATTTAATTTTAATTTATGTATCTGTTCTAATCCTTTATCAATATATTTACTTTACTTAAGTTTGTATTTAATAGCTTTTATCATGTTCTTGTTGGTAATGCGTGTTCTACTGAAGTTTGTTGAAGTTTATAAAGAGATATGTTATGTTCTTTCTTTAAACTGAAATTACACACGGCTTGTACTGAATTATTACAATTGTGTCTTCTTGGTGCTCTGTTATCGTGCTCAGTTATTGTGTTGTCTTCGTGCTCTGTTATTGTGCTGTCTTCATGCTTTGTTATTGTGTTGTCTTCATGCTCTGTTATTGCGTTGTCTTCATGCTCTGTTATTGTTTTGTATTCATGCTCTATTATTGTATTGTCTAAATACTCTGTTATTGTGTTGCCTTCATGCTCTGTTATTGTGTTGTCTTCATGCTCTGTTATTGTGTTGTATTCATATACTGTTATTGGGTTGTCTTCATGCTCTATTATTGTGTTGTCTTCATGCTCTGTTATTGTTTTGTCTTCATGCTCTATTATTGTGTTGTCTTCATGCTCTGTTATTGTGTTGTCTTCACGCTCTGTTAAAGTGTTGTCTTCATACTCTGTTATTGTTTTGTCTTCATGCTCTATTATTGTGTTGTCTTCATGCTCTGGTATTGTGTTGTCTTCATGCTCTGTTATTGTGTTGTCTTCATGCTCTGTTATTGTGTTGTCTTCATGCTCTGTTATTGTGTTGTCTTCATGCTCTGTTATTGTTTTGTCTTCATGCTCTATTATTATGTTGTCTTCATGCTCTGTTAATGTGTTGTCTTCATGCTCTGTTATTGTGTTGTCTTCATACTCTGTTATTGTTTTGTCTTCATGCTCTATTATTGTGTTGTCTGCATGCTCTGTTATTGTGTTGTCTTCATGCTCTGTTATTGTGTTGTCTAAATGCTCTGTTATTGTGCTGTCTTCATGCTCTGTTATTGTGTTGTCTTCATGCTCTATTATTGTGTTGTCTTCACGCTCTGTTATTGTGTTGTCTTCATGCTTTGTTATTATCTTGTCTGCATGCTCTGCTATTTTGTCTTTAATTTCTTATTACTGAATCATTGAGTGATTCGATGAGCATGGTAAGAAAAGTGGAGGCGGGCTCTGTACGTATGCAATGGGCAGAATCATTGCAGAAGTTAAAAATACGTAAGGCCACCTTTATCTACGTCCCAGGACATACATGCGGGAGTACGGGAAAATAAAAGAGCGGACAGGCTGGCTAGTTGCGCTGTTGTTGAAGACGGTCAACCAATGGATCGGGCGGACATCATCAATGCCCTCCGGGAAGTGGGAAAGACACAGGAATTTGACAATCATGTGTCCATGTCACTCCTTCTGATGAAACAAATTGGAGTTAAGATGGACACAGCCAGAAACAATAACGAGAAAGTTAATGGGCGTGTAAGAAGACTTATCAACCAACACAGAACTGGAGTCGTCAGTCGCTGGACACTGTGAGACTTGCTGAGGAGGGGAACTAGACACCTATAGACATGTTCGGGGTGCAATAATGATGACCCGTAAATAATTCAATCTTACTGAAAGTGTCTGTGACGTATTGAGGAATTACATAAAATTAGCCAAGCGTCGGTCTAGACAGTAAAGAAAGTAAAGAGCTCCGTCTCGCCAAGTGGCCTATAGGGAATATATTGCTAGTGACCAGAATTTTTATAGACTTTCGACACATGATATTTGGGTTAATGTGGTCGGTATTACGCTGGTGCCGCTTTAATTTCTCAGAAATAAATCTGGTACCCATTTAAGTCTGGGTGAACCCGGAAGCCGTCGATCAGGATCTAACCCGTCCTCTTGTCCTTTGTAGTCCAATTCACTAACCACTGAGCTATCGCGGCTCCTGGTCTTGATTGAGCTGACAGATAATAATGTGATTTGCTATAGATGATCGACGTTTTGATAGCCACATTACTGGTTAAAAAAGGGGGGGGGGGAAGGGAGGGATGGCCAAATTATATTTGGAGAAGACATGTGGAAGCAGATATTGTGGTGGGTGTGGACGACATTGGACGATCCCAAGAGAATGGCGAGATACAGGATGGCTTGGAAAGTGTTTGTTGAAAACTATGCCGCACAGGGAGCTGAAAAGAGAAAGAGGAAGAAGAGTTACTGATAAAAGAAGAAGAAAGAAGACTTTATTTCACAATCAACACCGCTCCTAACATTAGCTGTCAATATCTCGTTCATGCATTTGTCAGTGTTCGTCGAACAACTGTTGACATCGTTTTGTACTCTCCTACAGTATAGAGCCTGGGCTACTCCCGAGTCAATCGATCAAGCCGCTTATTCACTTAAAGTAGGAGTAGACGTCATTGAATACTATGAAGACTACTTTCAGATTAAATACCCTTTGCCAAAACAAGGTAAGCAAGTATCGTTTTTTTTCTTGTTCATTTACACAAATGATATAAATGTTGCAACCTTCAACATTATCATAGTCAGGTTTCCAGCCTTCCACACTGATTTGTGGTTACTGCTGCTTGTTTCTGCTTTAAAGTGACATTTTAGTTGAAGTCTTAGAGATATAGTGGAAATGTGTGAACATTTGTGTAGATTCTGCTATTTGTATTTTAAAAAATAAGTTTTAATGAGAGCAGCTTTAGTCGTTAATGCATGGAGAAATGTGTGAGTGCTTGTAATTGTCTTTTCATAGATGAATGCTCACGGAGAAAATTGTAATCTCGTCCACCTAGTCCCTTTCTGGTGCACACATAAGTTTATGAAAAATGCATAAGATGTAAGTGCCTGCTTCTACGACTCAGCTCCTATCAAACATATAGCATTCATATACAGGTTGTTATCCAGAACAACAACAACTTAAATGGTTTTGCCACCTGGTCAGAATGAATCCTCACCAATCACCATCAAGGGCGTTCTTCGCAAGCATGCATGGAAAAAGACCAAGAGCAAGACCCAGAAGAAGATGGATAGATGCAGTGACAGAGACATGTAATAACAAAGAAAAATCACTAATTCAGACAATTCGAGCAGCACAAGAACCACAAATGATATACAAACGACACCTTTTATGTATCAGTGAGAAAGAGAAAAGTAGAAGAAGAAAGAAGATCCAGAACTCAGCAACACAATGAAAATAAAATAACTTGAAAACTGCTGTGTGGTACTTTTCACTTCTAACAATATGACGTCATTTAATTTTTCGGTGAATGTTTCATTCTATCTTCTTTTACTCTGTTTTATATATCAAAACTTCCCTCCCATTTTCCTTCACAACTTTTCTCAACTAAAGTTCCTGTTCCTACTAACTTGTCTCAACTAAAGTTCATGTTCCGACTAACTTGTCTCAATTAAAGTTCCTGTTCCTATTAACTTGTCTCAACTAAAGTTCATGTTCCTACTAACTTGTCTCAACTAAAGTTCATGTTCCTACTAACTTGTCACAACTAAAGTTCCTGTTCCCACTAACTTGTCACAACTAAAGTTCCTGTTCCCACTAACTTGTCTCAACTAAAGTTCCTGTTCCCACTAACTTGTCTCAACTAAAGTTCATGTTCCTACTAACTTGTCACAACTAAAGTTCCTGTTCCCACTAACTTGTCTCAACTAAAGTTCATGTTCCTACTAACTTGTCTCAACTAAAGTTCATGTTCCTACTAACTTGTCTCAACTAAAGTTCATGTTCCTACTAACTTGTCACAACTAAAGTTCCTGTTCCCACTAACTTGTCACAACTAAAGTTCCTGTTCCCACTAACTTGTCTCAACTAAAGTTCATGTTCCCGCTAACCTGTCTCAACTACAGTTCATGTTCCCGCAAATCTGTCTCAACTACAGTTCATGTTCACGCTAACTTGTCTCAACTACAGTTCATGTTCCCGCTAACCTGTCTCAACTACAGTTCATGATCCCGCTAACCTGTCTCAACTACAGTTCATGTTACCGCTAACTTGTCTCAACTACAGTTCATGTTCCCGCTAACTTGTCTCAACTACAGTTCATGTTCACACTAACTTGTCTCAACTACAGTTCATGTTCCCACTAACTTGTCTCAACTACAGTTCCTTTTCCCACTAACCTGTCTCAACTACAGTTCATGTTCCTACTAACTTGTCTCAACTAAAGTTCATGTTCCTACTAACTTGTCTCAATTAAAGTTCATGTTCCCACTAACTTGTCTCAACTACAGTTCATATTCCTACTAGCTTGTCTCAACTAAAGTTCATGTTCCTACTAACTTGTCTCAATTAAAGTTCATGTTCCCACTAACTTGTCTCAACTACAGTTCATATTCCTACTAGCTTGTCTCAACTAAAGTTCACGTTCCTACTAACTTGTCTCAATTAAAGTTCATGTTCCTACTAGCTTGTCTCAACTAAAGTTCATGTTCCTACTAGCTTGTCTCAACTAAAGTTCATGTTCCTACTAGCTTGTCTCAACTAAAGTTCATGTTCCCACTAACTTGTCTCAACTAAAGTTCATGTTCCCGCTAACTGAACTCCTTGGCTACCCATTCAGTATTGCCGATGGTAGTTGACGGAAACCAGCTAGATGGCCTTCAAAAACCATCACTCTCCCCCGCCCTTGCTATTCTTAGATTTAGCCCTGGTGTTATTTGTTTTAATGTTAGTATTTTTTTTCATTGCATTAAAATTACATTTTGTCATTCCCATTATTTTGTTTATTTCAGTTCTACATTTTCCATCACTGATTACAGTATGTCCAAGGTAGTTGTAGTTCTGAACTGTCCAGGTCTATCCCTTCAACTTCGATATCCACTTGTGGGTTTTTAGTATTTTCTTTGTTACGGTCATAGTTTTAGTCTTTTTGATATTCATATCTAATCCATATTTTTTGCTTGTCATGTTTATTTCATTAAGTAATTGTTGTTGATCTTTAGGTTTTTCCGCTAGTAATACAGTATCATCAGTAGATCTTAAGTTATTGATTATCATTACATTAATTTTTAAGCCTGCCATCTCTATGCTATTTTTATAGATTTGCTCAGTGTATAGATACAACAAACAATTCACAAATAGCAGAGATATACTCAAGATAAGAAGCACCAAAGCTTGTCAAATCATTGGACAGCTATCACAACTATTGTCCAACAAGGAAATAACTCTAGAGGCAAAAAGGGCACTTTACAATACAATCTTCATCCTCACGTTGTGCTACCAATTCTAGTATGGACCCTAGGTGCAAAATCAAAAAGAAAATAACCTCTACTGAGATGAAAACCGTTAGACTAATGACTGGAAACAGTCTGAGAGACAAGATTAGAATTGAAGAACTGAGAAAAAAGCTAGGAATAACCCCCGCCATACAATATATAAAGAAACAACAGATACATTGTTTGGCCACGTGACAAGGCAGAGTGATCAACACACAACACAACGAGCCCTCAATGAACGTTTCGAGAACGCCAGACCCAAGAGTCTTCCACGAAAAAGATGGATTGTTGTTGTTGTTGTTCTTGCGTTCGCCAGCTTTCATCGCTGACTAAGTCCCTAAAGACTCGGAACTGAATTTTGCGTGTTAATCCATTTTTCCCTGGCAGCCATGTGCACAGGGGTCCCTCGCCGCACAGGCAGATAACTCCGACTTCGGAGGTACTCATGTTTTTTTCCGTCGATGAGTAACTGACGTTTCAAGCCGGGCCTCGCTGCTGAGACCAGGGGTGGTTGTCGCAGAGAGAAATCATAAATAAAAATCCCAACCGGTGTAGCCGAGATTTGAACATACAACCTCTCTGTCTCGAGGCCGGCGTCTTGCCTCGAGACCAACAAGTCCCCTATGGACTGGGAAAATGAGGAAACTGCAACAAGGAACACTTTTCATGCATAGCCTTCAATGGTTCCTGCCGCCTATCCACCATATACACCGAAGTTCACGTCCTCCTGAAAATGATGATCGTCATATTTTTTTTTAATGTATGGCGTTTGATGATGTTAGGGCATCATTGTTGACTTCAATTCCGAACATATAAACACGCAGTTAGTCGTCAGATTATCCCCGTCGCACATCAAACAACAGACCGTAAAATTAGCGTAAGGACGGTCTAGGGATTTACGATGAGCCATTACGATGACGTAGCACACATAATAATGTAGCACTCACAGCAATGACGCGCCCTTTAGATTCTTGATTACTCTAGTGAATGGTGCCTACGACGAACAAAACACGATGCAAATTCCATAAAGAGATAAAACTGCGGCTGACGAAGCATTTCATATTAATGAGATGTAAATAACTTGCGTCAAGGAATTCCAACAACGGTCATGAACAGCACCAATGTGACGTAAAGCGCAGAACAAGTCTAGACGGTGGAAGGTCGCATTCACAACACTTGATTTGTCAAAAAGGTGGATTGATGGAATATTAGAAGCACTAGGAAACATAACAGCAGCAGAGGCGAATAGAACAAAAGACCGCAAATTATATCTCCCATCGACGTTGAAAGCCAAAGGAGGAAGAAAAGAAGAAGATAGATTGAACAAGCTTGATGATAGGATGCATCCCTGTCTTACTCCTATTTCTATATCAATGGGTGTAGAGTTCTCTTTATTATATTTTATTATTTCTGTTTGCTGTCAGTATAAATCACATAGTATAGCTTGTTTCATAACTCGTGCCCAACTTTTAAAATCGATAGCTTTTTAACCGCTTGTTGTAAGTTGTTCAAAATTTGCATGTAAAGTTATAATGATTAGAACCCAACAGGGAATTAATTTCATTTAAAAAAACCATTTGGTTATTATTGTTGCTTATTTGATTTATATAAATTTATAACGACCCATTGATGTAGTCAAAACTTAATGTTTACAGTATTTTAAGTTAAAAATAACGAGTAAAAATCCATACACGGTAAAATTGACGTGTTTGCACGCTTTTACCGTGGTTTTTTGACACAATTAGACACTTGTAAAAAAACACGAGACATTGTGTGTTCCATTTCCGTTCATTCATAGGTGTAGACGTGGAACGATAACATTTATCATGAGTCTTAAAATGAAATTCTGCAGTTTACAAAACATCGCAATAAAAATGTATGACTATTTTTGCAAAGAGGCTAAACGAGGAAGATTATTTCATTCTTTAGAAAACCCTGAGAATAGGACAAGACACATTTTGGATTTATCTAAACGGTCATTTAATCGCTGGATTCACGCACGTGACCGTCAATGTTCAAAATATGCAAAATCACAAGGAAGAGCAAAAATGTTGGATAATTTCGACAGTGAACTTATTAGAAGTGAAATTCGCAAAATGTTGGGTATGAATGAAACTGTTACAATAAGAAAATTAAAAGTATCGCTGAAAAAGAACAACAGTATTGAAATATCAAAATCTATATTATGGAGGAATGTGAGAGCTGCAGGCTTTACATTCAGAAAGTATTCCAACGGACGAAACATCATCTGTGAGAAGCCACATATAGTAGTCATGAGAAGCAAGTACTTACGTGAAGTAAAAGAGGTGCGCAAGCAAGGTTATGATATTGTGTACTTGGATGAAACATGGATCAATGCTCACCACACTAACCAAAGGGAATAGCAGTCATCAGATGGAAAGATTAAGAGATTAATACTTAGCAGCAAAGGACAGCGCTTGATAATTGCTCATGCAGGTAGTCGACAACATGGACTAATACAGAATGCAGAGCTCATTTTTCTTTCAAAATCCATAGACAATCGGGATTATCACTCTGAGATGAATGGTCACATATTTAGACATTGGATTGAAAATTCTGTCCTCTCATAACTGGATCGACCATCTTGCCTAATAATGGACAATGCAGCGTACCACAACATTGTTGCACTTGAAGATAAAGTCCCGACGTCATCCAGTACAAAAGATGCTATTAAGATATGGCTCACAAAGGAGCACATACAATTTAATAACATGTACTTAAAACCTGAATTACTATCTCTAGTAAAGCAAAAACAAAGGACAAAGATTTTTCAAATAGATAAGATTATCCAAGAGCACGGTCATATAAGTTTGAGGCTGCCACCTTACCATGCTCATTTAAATCCAATAGAACTAATCGGGGCAAAATTAAAAGGACAAGTGGCAGATGAAAATACAGCATCAAAATATGCGATGTAAAGACTCTTGCTAATCTCGCTTTATTAAATATAGACAAAGATTATTGGGCTAAATGTGAAGACCACGTCTTAAAACAGGAAGAGGAATATTGGAAAAATGATGGTTTGTGGAATGTTCAACCCCAAACAGTTATTAATCTTTTAGACTCGTCTGATTCAGAATGAAAGTATATAGCCCCCACAATGTTGGCCTATATTACCTTAAATTAGTTCAACAAACGGTCCTTATCAGGACCACACAACTATGAAAATTGGACATATAGGTATACCTTGATATTATCGCCCGTCCTCGAACTGAGAAGACAATAATTCTCCTGGTGTTTTGTCTTATTAGGTTATTTCCCCATTACGGCCACGCCTTTACCTAGTGAAAATTAATCATAGACCAGCAACTACGGTAATTTCTATTATTTAGGGGTTCACAATTTACAATTTTGACAAATATCAAAGAAATTCGCCGCTTTAAGAAAACTGCAGCTGCAAGATATTTTTTAAATATACACTTAAAGGGTCTTTTGCATTCTAATAACATTTGGAAAATTTCAACAGTTTTTAACAAACGGTTACTGAGTAATAGCGTTTTGAAGTTGGGCACGTGATTTGAAACAAACTATAGTCGTATGCCCGTGACATTTAGATGTATATCTTTTTGGCATTCTATAAGGCATTTGAGACATTCCACATTTTTATACCTAGGAATTTTTTAACTATTACATTATTAGTAGTATTCTTAAAAGTGCAATTATTATTTAATATGGAAAAAAATAAAGTGAATGTTTATAGTATGTTCATTGAGTGCCGTCTCCGAATCGAAAGTTGGCTATTATGGAGCGCCATTCCACTCTGTCTCTCCATGATCAGATCTATCTGATCTATCAAATTGTACCGACATAAGCAGAATCGCCGTCCTTTCTCACAGGCTATTCCCCTCAACCTCCACAAGAGTTTTACAGTTAGTTGAGTCTAACCTTTCTTGGGTCCGGTTAACGAATCCAAGATATTTAACATCTTGATCTCTTTGACTCTTGTTTATTACCACCACTGTCGTCAACATTACCACCACTGTCGTCACTAACACCACTATCGTCACTACCACCACTATCGTCACTACCACCACTACCGTCACTACCACCACTACCGTCACTACCACCACTACCGTCACTACCACCACTATCGTCACTACCACCACTACCGTCACTACCACCACTACCGTCACTACCACCACTATCGTCACTACCACCACTATCGTCACTACCACCACTATCGTCACTACCACCACTACCGTCACTACCACCACTACCGTCACTACCACCACTACCGTCACTACCACCACTATCGTCACTACCACCACTATCGTCACTACCACCACTACCGTCACTACCACCACTACCGTCACTACCACCACTACCGTCACTACCACCACTACCGTCACTACCACCACTACCGTCACTACCACCACTACCGTCACTACCACCACTATCGTCACTACCACCACTATCGTCACTACCACCACTACCGTCACTACCACCACTACCGTCACTACCACCACTATCGTCACTACCACCACTATCGTCACTACCACCACTATCGTCACTACCACCACTACCGTCACTACCACCACTACCGTCACTACCACCACTATCGTCACTACCACCACTATCGTCACTACCACCACTATCGTCACTACCACCACTATCTTCACTACCACCACTACCGTCACTACCACCACTATCGTCACTACCACCACTATCGTCACTACCACCACTATCGTCACTACCACCACTACCGTCACTACCACCACTATCGCCACTACCACCACTATCGTCACTACCACCACTATCGTCACTACCACCACTACCGTCACTACCACCACTATCGTCACTACCACCACTACCGTCACTACCACCACTATCGTCACTACCACCACTATCGTCACTACCACCACTACCGTCACTACCACCACTATCGTCACTACCACCACTATCGTCACTAACACCACTACCGTCACTACCACCACTACCGTCACTACCACCACTACCGTCACTACCAGCACTACCGTCACTACCACCACTGCCGTCACTACCACCACTACCGTCACTACCACCACTGCCGTCACTACCACCACTACCGTCACTACCACCACTGCCGTCACTACCACCACTACCGTCACTACCACCACTACCGTCACTACCACCACTACCGTCACTACCACCACTGCCGTACTACCACCACTACCGTCACTACCACCACTGCCGTCACTACCACCACTACCACCACTACCGTCACTACCACTACTGCCGTCACTTTCACCACTACCACCACTACCGTCACTACCACCACTGCCGTCACTACCACCACTACCACCACTACCGTCACTACCACCACTACCGTCACTACCACCACTGCCGTCACTACCACTACTACCGTCACTACCGTCACTACCACCACTACCGTCACTACCACCACTGCCGTCACTACCACCACTACCGTCACTACCGTCACTACCACCACTATCGTCACTACCACCACTACCGTCACTACTACCACTGCCGTCACTACCACCACTACCGTCATTACCACCACTACCGTCATTACCGTCACTACCGTCACTACCACCACTACCGTCACTACCACCACTACCGTCACAACCACCACTGCCGTCACTACCACCATTACCGTCACTACCACCACTACCGTCACTACCACCACTACCGTCACTACCACCACTGCCGTCACTACCACCACTGCCGTCACTACCACCACTACCGTCACTACCACCACTACCGTCACTACCACCACTACCGTCACTACCACCACTACCGTCATTACCACCACTACCGTCACTACCACCACTACCGTCACTACCACCACTACCGTCACTACCACCACTACCGTCACTACCACCACTGCCGTCACTACCACCACTGCCGTCACTACCACCACTGCCGTCACTACCACCACTACCGTCACTACCACCACTGCCGTCACTACCACCACTACCGTCACTACCACCACTGCCGTCACTACCGTCACTACCACCACTACCGTCACTACCACCACTACCGTCACTACCACCACTACCGTCACTACCACCACTGTCACTACCACCACTGTCACTACCACCACTACCACCACTACCGTCACTACCACCACTACCGTCACTACCACCACTACCGTCACTACCACCACTACCGTCACTTCCACCACTACCGTCACTACCACCACTACCGTCACTTCCACCACTACCGTCACTACCACCACTAACGTCACTTCCACCACTACCGTCACTACCACCACTACCTTCACTACCACCACTACCGTCACTACCACCACTACCACCACTATCGGCACTACCACCACTGCCGTCACTACCACGACTATCGGCACTACCACCACTATCGTCACTACCACCACTACAACCACTACCGTCACTACCACTACTACCACCACTACAACCACTACCGGCACTACCACCACTACCGGCAATACCACCACTGCCGTCACTACCACAACTATCGTCACTACCACCACTGCCGTCACTACCACAACTATCGTCACTACCACCACTAACGTCACTACCACAACTATCGTCACTACCACCACTACCGTCACTACCACCACTACCGTCACTACCACGACTACAACCACTATCGTCACTACCACAACTATCGTCACTACCACTACTACCGTCACTACCACCACTACAACCACTATCGTCACTACCACAACTATCGTCACTACCACAACTATCGTCACTACCACAACTATCGTCACTACCACCACTACAACCACTACCGTCACTACCACTACTACCACCACTACAACCACTACCGGCACTACCACCACTGCCGTCACTACCACTACTACCACCACTACAACCACTACCGGCACTACCACCACTGCCGTCACTACCACAACTATCGTCACTACCACAACTATCGTCACTACCACCACTACAACCACTACCGTCACTACCACTACTACCACCACTACAACCACTACCGGCAATACCACCACTGCCGTCACTACCACAACTATCGTCACTACCACAACTATCGTCACTACCACGACTATCGGCACTACCACCACTGCCGTCACTACCACGACTATCGACACTACCACCACTACAACCACTACCACCACTATCGACACTACCACCACTATCGTCACTACCACCACTACAACCACTACCGTCACTACCACTACTACCACCACTACAACCACTACCGGCACTACCACCACTACCGGCAATACCACCACTACCGTCACTACCACCACTACCGTCACTATCACCACTACCACTCAACGCCATCGCTACCAACGTTATGCTAATTTAATATTTCAGATATGATTGCTATTCCTGATTTTGCTGCTGGTGCCATGGAGAACTGGGGTCTTATCACATACAGGTATATCATGATATTGCTGAGATTGATTGATAATGATGAAGTCAATGTCACTGTACTATGTGCAAACTCATATGTAAAAAAAAAATAGTAAAGTGCCCTCTGTCACGCCAAGTGGCATATAGGGAATATGGTGTTAGTGACCATAAATTTTACAGACCTTTGGCACATGACTAAAGCCCTTGCTGCTTTAATTTCCCAGAAAAAAATCCGGTACCCATTAAATGCTGGGTGAACCCGTCGGTAGGGATCGAAACCTATTTCTTGTCCTTTGTAGTCCAGTTCATTAATGACTGGCATGGTACATTACTTGTACACTCATCACAATTCTGCTGAAGTATTTGTTGTCACTATTCCTTGCTAACTTTTAGTTTCACATTTCCACAGTCTGAGGCCCATATAAGTCTAATTATACAAGTCACTGTCTCCAGTATCACATCCCTATCAATGACCAAAGTCTCTACAGTTTGAGGTCAGCACATCTGCTCTTTCTCTGTCACAAACACACTCATCATCACCAGGACTATGGAGATATATATGTATATCAACCACTTATAGTGCTGTCATGCTGTCTGAATCCCTATCAGAATTGACAGTTACATTGACACTATTACAATTGGTTTTACATGAGAATAACCAGATTAGAGCCCAGCCACTACTTCCATCTTCATTCTGCTACTTGAGGTAATAGCATAGTAATAATCTCCATGTTTCTCGGCAACACTTCTACTCCAATTCTTGGTACATCCTCTAAATTATTTTGCATCCCACCAGAAACTCATCTATGAAAACCACTGCATTATTGTCCCCAACATTTTGAGATATCACAGGCTTTTTTGCCTATAGCTCGTTTCAAAATATATGCCCAACTTCAAAACGCTATTACTCTCTAACCGTTTGTTAAATACTTTTGAAATTTTCCAAATGTTATTAGAATGCAAAAGACCCTTTAAATGTATATTTAACAAATATCTTGCAGCTGCAGTTTTCTTAAAGCGGCGATATTTCTTTGATGTTTGTCAAAATTGTAAATTGTGAAGCCCTAAAGAATAGAAATTACCGTAGTTGCTGGTCTACGATTAATTTTCACTAGGTAAAGGCGTGGCCGTAATGGGGAAATAACTGGATAAAACAAAACACCAGGAGAATTATTGTCTGCTCAGTTCGAGGACGGACGATAATAATATCAAGGTATACCTGTATGTCCAATTTTCATAGTTGTGTGTTCCTGAAAAGGACCGTTTGTTGAAATAATTTAAGGTAATATAGGGGCCAACATTGTGGGGGCTATATACTTTCATTCTGAATCAGACGAGTCTAAAAGATTAATAACTGTTTGGGGTTGAACATTCCACAAACCATCATTTTTCCAATATTCCTCTTCCTGTTTTAAGACGTGGTCTTCACATTTAGCCCAATAATCTTTGTCTATATTTAATAAAGCGAGATTAGCAAGAGTCTTTACATCGCATATTTTGAATGTTGTATTTTCATCTGCCACTTGTCCTTTTAATTTTGCCCAGATTAGTTCTATTGGATTTAAATGAGCATGGTAAAGTGGCAGCCTCAAACTTATATGACCGTGCTCTTGGATAATCTTATCTATTTGAAAAATCTTTGTCCTCTGTTTTTGCTTTACTAGAGATAGTAATTCAGGTTTTAAGTACATGTTATTAAATTGTATGTGCTCCTTTGTGAGCCATATCTTAATAGCATCTTTTGTACTGGATGACGTCGGGACTTTATCTTCAAGTGCAACAATGTTGTGGTACGCTGCATTGTCCATTATTAGGCAAGATGGTCGATCTAGTGATGGGAGAACAGAATTTTCAATCCAATGTCTAAATATGTGACCATTCATCTCAGAGTGATAATCCCGATTGTCTATGGATTTTGAAAGAAAAATGAGCTCTGCATTCTGTATTAGTCCATGTTGTCGACTACCTGCATGAGCAATTATCAAGCGCTGTCCTTTGCTGCTAGGTATTAATCTCTTAATCTTTCCATCTGATGACTGCTATTCCCTTTGGTTAGCATTGATCCATGTTTCATCCAAGTACACAATATCATAACCTTGCTTGCGCACCTCTTTTACTTCACGTAAGTACTTGCTTCTCATGACTACTATATGTGGCTTCTCACAGATGATGTTTCGTCCATTGGAATACTTTCTGAATGTAAAGCCTGCAGCTCTCACATTCCTCCATAATGTAGACTTTGATATTTCAATACTGTTGTTCTTTTTCAGCGATACTTTTAATTTTCTTATTGTAAAAGTTTCATTCATACCCAACATTTTGCGAATTTCACTTCTAATAAGTTCACTGTCTAAATTATCCAACATTTTTGCTCTTCCTTGTGATTTTGTATATTTGGAACATTGACGGTCACGTGCTTGAATCCAGCGATTAAATGACCGTTTAGATAAATCCAAAATGTGTCTTGTCCTATTCTCAGGGTTTTCTAAAGAATGAAATAATCTTCCTCGTTTAGCCTCTTTGCAAAAATAGTCATACATTTTTATTGCGATGTTTTGTAAACTGCAGAATTTCATTTTAAGACTCATGATAAATGTTAGCGTTCCACGTCTACACCTATGAATTAACAGAAATGGAACACACAATGCCTCGTGATTTCTACAAGTGTCTAATTGTGTCAGACAGCTCACGTTTAAAGCGTGCAAAATCGTAAATTTTACCGTGTATAGATTTGTAATCGCTATTTTTAACCTAAATACTGTAAACACTAAGTTTTGACTACATCAATGGGTCGTTATAAATTTATATAAATCAAATAAGCAATAATAATAACCAAATGTTTGTTTTTAATTAAATTAATTCCCTGTTGGGTTCTAATCATTATAACTTTACATGCAAATTTTGAAAAAATTACAAACAGCGGTTTAAAAGATATTGATTTTAAAAGTTGGGCACGAATTATGAAACAAGCTATAGATATTTGTTTCCTATCATTTGAGAGAATGTATTGTCGTTTATAACAATATACATTATATCTTTGACAAGTCATCTCATTAATGATTTCTACATGAAAAGGGTGTTGTGGTACTCACTATGAAGTTGTTATCATCATTGTACTAGAGATGTCATAAGTTTGAGAGTTGTACCTCATGTACTGAGTTCATCATTGTACTATAGATGTCATAAGTTTGAGAGTTGTACCTCATGTACTGAGTTCATCATTGTACTAGAGATGTCATAAGTTTGAGAGTTGTACCTCATGTATTGAGTTCATCATTGTGCTAGAGATGTCATAAGTTTGAGAGTTGTACCTGATGTATTGAGTTCATCATTGTACTAGAGATGTCATAAGTTTGAGAGTTGTACCTGATGTATTGAGTTCATCATTGTACTAGAGATGTCATAAGTTTGAGAGTTGTACCTCATGTATTGAGTTCATCATTGTACTAGAGATGTCATAAGTTTGAGAGTTGTACCTGATGTATTGAGTTCATCATTGTACTAGAGATGTCATAAGTTTGAGAGTTGTACCTCATGTATTGAGTTCATCATTGTACTAGAGATGTCATAAGTTTGAGAGTTGTACCTGATGTATTGAGTTCATCATTGTACTAATTGTGTTATGAGTTTATGTGGCTGTGGGTAAAATGTCAGCCGTCTATAGATGAAGGTGTCACAAACTTTGGGTGATTTCTGGAAAACTCTCTCAGCTTGCAGGCCTTAGTAAAACTATAGTTAGCTGTGGCTAAAGACTATAGTCTCCCAAAGTTGAAAGACAAAAATCGTCTTTACTTTCTGAATGTCATTCCTTTCCTTGTTCCTTTGTGCATTGCACTTTCACATCTTGCACCTAATTCTAATTATCAATTCCCGTTTACATGCAAAACCATGTTTCAAATGTTGATGTTTGAAGGCTTTCAATAAATACTAATGGTACCTGTCAGTAAAGTGGCCTCATCCTCTATTCGGTATTTAGAAATTTAGAAAAGCTTGAGAATACATTTCATGTTGTTAAATCCAAACAAAGTGTTCCTTACATACGAATCTGATGCTAAAACTCCAGCTCGCCTTGCACTGTCAAACTTACACTGTAATCTGAAGAATCTTTTCGTAAACTCAGTACTATCCCGTACCATGTTTACTATATATAATTGTGTGACCAATAAGTTGACAATCTTGAAAATAGAATTCAAGGTGTCGTTACTACGCGCTGTTGTGTGCAAACATATATGTGTGTGGGACCGGGGGCACAATCTTTGGATTAGGTACCAATTTCCAGCCTTATGTAGCAGTTTACATGAACTGCTAACCTTTACAATGTTTGTTAAGCGGAGACCAGACAACATCCTCTAATTTAAGCAACTATAGCTATTAATCAGAAACTTGACAATACCCACAAGTTTCGTGAGCATTGCCAACTTTTAGTAATTGTGGAGACAAGACAAAAATATTTTATCGATTGAATTATCCTGAAATATATACGTCATTAACTAGTGTCTAGTGAGTATTCACTGAGCAATGGCATTCCCGAAATCTTGCTGCTTTCCTTGAGGATATTTCTTATTTGAGGTCAGCTAGTACATTAGATGGAGATAATAATCACAATTATTTATTACTTGTGCAAGCTCCTAGATGAAAGAGAAACATACATTAGGAAACACACATTTTAACAACTCCATGGAAACTTCACGAACTACAAAATAAAATGGACATCCCATATAATTTATGTTTTGCGTGCTTTCTGTTGTTTGTAGATTTTATTTCAGACGTTTGTTTTCGTGGATACTTTATGCAATACATTCAATGAAAATTGCTTCTGTTCTTCCAGAGAGACCGCCATGCTTTATAAACCAGGCGTGTCCAACGAAGCCAACAAGGAGACAGTAGCTTTTGTTGTTGCGCATGAGCTGGCACACCAGGTATGGTAAAGTCATGCTTCATTATTAATGTAAGTCTCACTGGCGTTGCAGAATTCATGCATTGTGCTAAGCTGTTCTTGTGTAGCCAGACAAGATATCATCAGAATGCAAATGAGCTTTGCTAAAATAAAATTATTGAAGTCTCAAATACAAGAATAATAATTAGCTATTTTATCAATCTTTTTTCTGTGCATTTTTGTAGTTTACTCTGTCTTCTTAGCCACGATAGCTCAGTGGTTTGTGAACTGGACTACAAAGGACAAGGGGTAAGGTTCGATCCCAACCGACGGCTTCCGGGTTCACCCAGCCTTAAAATGGGTACCGGATTTTTTTCTGGGAAAGTAAAGCAGCACGGGCGTAATACTGATCACATTACCCCAAAAATCATGTGCTGAAGGTCTGTAAAATATAGGGTCACTAACACCATATTTCCCTATACACCACTTGGCGTGACGGGGGAACTTTACTTTTTTTTTTTTTTTTTACTCTGTCTTCTTGTTCAATGCCTCTTCTATATTTACTGCCATTTTCATAAAATGTTATAAAAGTTCTTTTCTAATTTCAAGCTGGAGTCGCTCTTATGCACTATAAGGTAATCAAAAGTAAGGAAGAGAACCCACAATTTTTGGCTTAGGAGATCACACTACGAAAATCACTATGCCACTCCAGTCCTCATTTAAAAAGTTAAATAAAAACTAAATGTGTATTTTAAAATAAAGAAACAAAAAAGCTAGCAGCAGAAAAATAATGAAGATATGAGCAACGAGGAGACAGATGAATCATCATATTGTTGTACAACATTTTAAGACAATCTGTTGGAAACTCAAAAAGACACTATTAGTTTCCCATATTAATCACACCAAATGGTTAATTTCCTTCAGCATGTAGAAGTTTTGTTATCTGCTTTCTTCTTTAATTCATTCTTTCTATTAATATCTTTCAGTGGTTTGGCAACCTTGTGACCCCATCATGGTGGGATGACCTGTGGCTCAATGAGGGTTTTGCCACGTTTGTGGAGTACTTGGGAACTGATAAAGTACACCCTGAATGGAGGATGGTAAATGTTATCATTTGTATTATTAATATGTTGCATTAAGAAGAGAATTACTCATTTATATATGCTTTTATTTATCTATTAGAGTGCGCTATCCACATGTGAGCCTGGAGACTATCGTGTACTACTAAAATTAATCCCTAAAAGTATAAAATACATTCAGTCAATTTCAACACCTTAAAAGGAGTACATTTTGATTCTGATTCAAGTGCGTCACTTATTATAAATGTCATTGCCACCAACACTTCCTACTTGTTTCTTGACTAATAACAAATAACATCAACTTTAGCTCTGTCAGGTATCCTGTTGTCATTCTAAAGACATAAAATGGCTTCTCTAATAGTCCTTGTCCATAGTTTTTATCCTTGTTATCTAAACCGTTAGCCTCTTTTCCCACCATGTTTCTCACTACTGCAGGTTCCAGGTTTCAAATGATGTAATTTTTATTTTGTGTATATTTCATGGCACACCTACTTTTCTAATTTCGTGGGGTTCTATTAATTGGCATGTACTGTTTTGTTGGTATAGTCAGGTTGTACTCAGATTTGTATCCAACTGAAATTATTGTTCTTGAAAAGATCAAGTGGATTGCTGTTAATAGTTAATAATAAGAAACAAATAAAAACAGAAAAAAGACATATTTCAAGAAAAGCTATCTTATTTTAAATAGAAACACTGCATAATCTTAGAGAGGATGTATACTTAATGTTCACAGAAGTGTGTTTCTGCATATTGCTGGTTCTCAATGATGTCAGAAATATGGAGTCAACAGAGTGCGATTTAGGATGGTCATGCAGTGAGTTGAACACCAGCAGCAGAATTAGATATAAATTTAGATGACTTCACCTTGAGCGAAATAGAGACCTCCTTAAAGCATATGGCCATTTATACAGACCTGAGAAGAGCAATGTGGTCCACAACCACCTCTCTGGAAGAGAAACTATATGGGGCAATCGATTCACTTAAACAGACAGCTGACTTCATGAGAGAGTCTGGAATCCTACTCTCATTGAGTCTTAATCGCAGAGAGAGAGAGAAAGCGTATGGCAAACAACAAGGCTGCTGGCGAGGATGAGTTAACAGTTAAGATCCTCAAGGCAATTGATATCCATAATTTAATACACCTCCAGAAAATGTTCAACATAATTTGGAAAGCAGAGAAGGCGCCTCATAAGTGGAAAAAAGGAATCATTATTAAGATTCCAAAAAAGGGTAATCTCAGAGATTGTAACAACTGGAGAGACGTGACACTTTTGTCAGTTGCCTCAAAGTTATTCTGCAAAATCATCATGAATAGAATAAAGGATTCAATAGATACAGTTATGCGTGAAGAACAGGCTGGGTTTAGAAAAGGGGAAAGCTGCCTTGACCACATTTTTACTCTATGACTTATATTGGAGGAACACATTGAAAAGCAAAAACATTTTGTATTTAACTTAATCGACTTCAAAAAAGCATTCAACAGTATTCATAGAGATTCTTTGTGGAAAATTCTGAAGCAATATGGCTTACCATAAAAAATCATAAATATTATCAAAGACATGTATGATGGTTACACATGTGCAGTTCGAACAGAGGAAGGACTGAGCAAATGTTTCCCAATAGAAACTGGAGTTAAACAAGGATGTATTTTATCGCCCTTGTTATTTGGAGTTGTTATGGACTTCATAATGAAGAAATGCTGAAGGCCCCTACTGGTAATAAAGGCAATAAATGGATACAAGGAAACCATTTAGAGGACCTTGACTTTGCTGATGACATAGTTCTCATCAGCAGTCAGATAAAAACAATGCAGGAAAACACAAATGAGCTATCATCAATAGCCTGAAAAATTGGGCTTGAGATCAATCATGAAAAGACTAAGGTCATGGAAAGCTTAATTCCAACAGATGACAGAATATACATGGAAAACAAACCAGTGGAAGAGATCAATCACTTTATCTATCTTGGGAGTCACATTGATCCGGAAGGGAATACAAGTAAAGAAATCAAAATCAGAATAGCTAAAGCAGCAATGTCTTTCAGAAGCCTTGAAAAGTTGTGGAAATTAAAACTCATCAGCACAAACACAAAACTTAGACTATTCAAATCAAATGTACTATCAACATGTATGCATGTGAGAGCTGGATAACAACAAGAGGCATAGAAACAAAGTTGAACGCATTCAAAAATAAATGTCTAAGGAAAATACTTGGTATGGCGTGGAACAAATTCAAAACAAACAAGGAAATTAGAGAAATCGCCTATCATCCACTAATATCTTCAGTAATCAAGAAAAGATGATGGTCATATGTTGGACATGTGATGAGAAAGATAATAACCGAATAGCAAAGCAAGTCCTCATGTGGAAAACAACAGGTAAGAGGAAAAGAGAAGACCCAGAGAAGAACATTGATGAGAGAGGAAAGAGCAATGAGATAGAGTTGCTTGCACAGAACATAGACAAATGGCGAGATTTGATAAAAGATCTTTACAAGGATTGAAAACTGCTAGAATAAAAATTTAGATAAGAGAAGGAGTATCTGCGTCTACGCCCTATGGACCGGCTACAGCTCGAAAGGTCAATAGATAGATAGATAGATAGATAGATAGATAGATAGATAGATAGATAGATAGATAGATAGATAGATAGATAGACAGACAGACAGATTGACAGACAGACAGACAGACAGACAGACAGACAGACAGACAGACAGACAGACAGACAGACAGACCGACAGACAGACAGACCGACAGACAGACAGACAGACAGACAGACAGACAGACAGACAGACAGACAGACAGACAGACAGACAGACAGACAGACAGACAGACAGACAGACAGACAGACAGACCGACCGACCGACCGACCGACCGACCGACCGACCGACCGACCGACCGACCGACCGACCGACCCGACCGACCGACCGACCGCCGGCCGGCCGGCCGGCCGCAGGCAGGCAGGCAGGCAGGCAGGCAGGCAGGCAGGCAGGCAGGCAGGCAGGCAGGCAGGCAGGCAGGCAGGCAGGCAGGCAGGCAGGCAGGCAGGCAGGCAGGCAGGCAGGCAGGCAGGCAGGCAGGCAGGCAGACAGACAGACAGATGCAGTGAGTTGCTAACTGAAGGTAAAATAGTGATGAAGGACAGCATTGTGAGGAGTATTGGAAACAAGGGTCAAGCGTAGAGCAGACTTAGAGCACCCTGTTAAATATGGTCATATGCCATGCAAAATGTGGAACTTTGCCTGCTGCCATGTAAGATATTGGGGAGCCATGGTAGCTCTGTCGTTAGTGAACTGGACTACAAAGGACAAGAGATCGGGTTTGATCCTAATTGACGGCTGTCGGGTTCACCCAGCCTTAAATGGGTACCAGTTTTTTCTAGAAAAATAAAGCAACACGAGCATAATAGCTACCACATTATCCCAAAAATCACATGCCGAAGGTCTGTAAAAATTATGGTCACTAACACCATATTTCCTACACGCCACTTTGCATGACGGGGCTCTTTGCTTTATTTTTTATGCAAGATGTCAACAGGCATGCAGGCTATTGCATTATCAGGCTATGATAAAGGAAAAGTATAAGGTGATGCAAATGAAAAACTGAAAATAAGACACAGTACAGAAATGGATCAAAATAAAATTAGGTATTGAGTCTTTTAATTTAAAAACATAAACAGTGAAACAGTCACTGCAGTTATAATAAAACTACAAATGAGAACATTTTGTTTAATTTCAGTTTGAGAAGTTTGTGATCATTGAGCTACAGAAATCATTTACATTTGATGGTCTGGCTTCTTCACATCCAGTGTATGTCCCTGTTGGACATCCAGATGAAATTATTGAAATATTTGACACTATTTCATATGCAAAGGTCAGAGGTGAAGTGATCTGTGCTACATAATTGTTTAAATGTTCAATGAAAATAGTTAACATTATGTGATTTATTAGGTAGCTCTTGACCATATAACCTGACAAAATGATTATGTGGGACTTTTTTGTTAACATTAGTTCTGTGTTTTATTATTTAACAAAAAAAGTAATCTTTACTAATTGCTTTCACTAACTGCACTTTGAGTGCTCAATCTTAATCATTATCTCTAACCTTTTAGATTATATTAATCATTCATCTTGATCCATCATTTACATTAATCATTTAATATGACCTATCATTTATATGAACCATTCATTATGATGCATTAATTAGGTGAATCACTGATTTTAAATAACTTTTATTAATCACTCACTATAAAAATATGATCCATCAGTTTCATAAAACACTCAATATGACCCAATAAATTTATGTATCAAATGATTTTATATTTTTTAATTTGTCTTGAATCATCAGTTACTTGAACCTCTGATCTTGAATCTTCAATATTATAAATCACTCATTATGATCTATCAATTTTATAAATTACTTATTATGATCTATCAATTTTATAAATCACTCATTATGATCTATCAATTTTATAAATCACTCATTATGATCCATCAATTTTATAAATTATTCATTATGACCCATTAATTTTATAAATCACTCATTATGACCCATTCATTATCTGAAAAATTGAAGAAATAAAACAAGTAGAGGAATTCAAGTATTTGAGCACAATGTTTATAGAAGGTAGAAAACTAGACAGAGAAATTGACATGAGAATATAAAAAGCAAATGCTGTCACATACCAGCTTTCACCATTGTTAAGACATCCAAACATTTCTATGGCAGCTAAACAACAAATGATAAATAGCATTTTCATACAAACTTTGTGCTATGAAAGTCAAACATGGACACTTTCTAAATCACATTTAAGAAAGATCAATACATGTGAGATGCAATGCTTGAGAAAAGTACAAACAACACAAGAAGAGATAGAATACCAAATGAAACCATAAAAAAAATGGTAGAAACAAAACTCTGCCAAGAATACATAGAACAACAACAACTTAAATGGTTTGGCCATCTGGTCAGAATGAATCCTTACCAATCACCATCAAGGGCGTGGCATTCTTCTCAAGAATGCATGGAAAAAGACCAAGAGGAAGACCTAGAAGAAGATGGATAAATGCAGTGACAGAGACAGGTAACAGCTAAAGGAAAATCACTAATTCAGACAGTTCGAGCAATGCAAGAACGACAAATAATATAACCACAACACCTTTTCAATACCAGTGAGAAAGAGAAAAGAAGAATTATCTGAGACATTCATGTTGATCCTTCAGTTATATAAATCACTAACCTAAACCATTCACTTAATTTTATTAAATCTCTATTTTAATTATTCATTTTGACCCCTCATTTATCTCAGCTACTCATCAAGACAAAACAATTATATTATAATTCTAGGGAACAAGTAAATAAAGCTTTGTAACTATGTTAGTTTTAATTTTGATTTCACGTTTAAAATCTCTTGTTCTCAACCACTCTGTGCTCAAACAATATCACAATGTAATCACTGTCAGCCATTTTGAGAAACTACAATCAATCTTTTTTGTGGAGCTCCTAAGCTCCCCACCCCCCTTTGCAGGCACATGTTAAGCAAGCCTCTCAGCTCTGTCACTGTCTTAGACCGAAGTTACTGACAGTCTGGAACATTTAAATCTTAATTTTTACTTGTAATGGAACTATCCATTGTTAAATTTTCTTATTATTGACTGAGAGCTGTAAACAATAATTATCAACTTTAGTCATCATCATCATCATGTGCCGCCTCTGTATCAAAGGTTAGCTACCATGGAGTGCCATTCAGCTCTGTCTCTTGCTTTAATAGTGCAGGTTGTCATAGGCTGACTTGTCCATTTTTTTATGTTACTCATCCATGTTAGTCTTGGTCTGCCTCTGCATCTTTTACCTTGTATTTTCCCCTCCAAGATTACTTTTAGTAGGCTGTTGTGTCTTTTAACATGCCCCAAAAATCTCATTTGTATTGTTTGAATTGTGTTTAGTAGCTCTCTTTTCATTTTTAGTTGTTTTAAGACTTCATAGTTTGTTTTCTTTCCATCCAATTCTTCATATTCTTTTATAAATGCGCATTTCAAAGGCTTAAATTCTCTGTTCTGTTTTCTTGTCTAATGTGCATGTTTCTGCACCATACAGGAATGTTGAGAAGATGTAGCATTTTGCTATTCTTAGTTTTAGCCCTGGTGTTATTTGTTTTGATGTTAGTATATTTTTCATGACATTAAAATTACTTTTTGCCATTCCTATTCTTTAGTTTAAGAATAAGAATGTGAATGTTTAAGAAATAACAAAAGAATATCAATGTCAAAAAGTAATTTTAATGCCATGAAAAATATACTAACATCAAAACAAATAACACCAGGGCTAAAACTAAGAATAGCAAAATGTTATATTTCTCAATATTCCTATATGGTGCAGAAACATGGACATTAGACAAGAAACCACAACAGAGAATTGAAGCCTCTGAAATGTGGATATATAGAAGAATAGGTAGAATTGGATGGAAAGAAAATAAAACAAACGATGAAGTTTTAAAACAACTAAAAATGAAAAGAGAACTACTAAACACAATTCAAACAAGACAAATGCGATTGTTGGGCCATGTTAAAAGACACAACAGCCTATTAAAAGTAATCTTGGAAGGGAAAATACAGGGTAAAAGAGGCAGACCAAGACTAACATGGATGAGTAACATCAAAAGATGGACCAATCAGCCCATGACAACCTGCACCATCAAAACAAGAGACAGAGCAGAATGGCATTCCATGGTAGCCAACTTTCATTGCGGAGATGGCACTTGATGATGATTCTTTTGTTTATTTCAGTTTTACATTTTCCATAACTGGTTATAGTTTGTCCAAGGCAGTTGTAGCTTTGAACTTTCTCAAGGTCTTTTCCTTCAACTTTGATATCCACTTGTAGGCTTTGAGTATTTTCTTTGTCTATAATTATGGCTTTAGATTTTTTATATTCATATCTAATCCATATTTTTTGCATGTTATGTTTATTTCATTAAGTAATTGTGGTAGATCTTTATGATTTTCTGCCAGTAGTACAGTATCATTAGCATATCGTAGATTATTGATTATCTTTCCATTAATGTTTAGGCCTGGCATCTCTGAGATGTTTTTAAAGATTTGCTCAGTGTATAGCTTGAACAACCTTGGTGATACGATACATCCATGTCTTACTCCTATTTTTATATGTGTACGTGTAGTTTCTATGTTATATTTTATTATTGCAGTTTGCTCCCAGTATAAATAACATATCCCCCGTGTGTTACCGGGGCCTCATTATGAGGGAAGTAAAGAATAGTGACACTGTGACCGTCCAGGCATGTCGTATGAGGCGACTAAGGAGGTTGATCGATGGCTTGACAAGCTGTCATTGTAAAAAGTATTGTTATGGAAACAGCGCCATATATTTTAGAGCAGTGATCTCTGCAATATGTGCCGCTTTGGCACGCAAGGTTTCTGATTTTGAGATTGTGGCTCTGCCCTATGTGCCGTCTTCGGCTCGAAAGGACAATAGATAGATAGATAGATAAATAACATATATGTTGTATATCTGTGTCATCTAGGTAGATGTATATCTTTTAGGCAGTCTATAAGTTGTTTGTGTAGTGTAGGCTATAAAGCAGGCCATATTGATTCGTTTACTTCTGTGTACTTTTCGATGAATGCCCTCATGCAGAATATGGCTTCTTTTGTCCCACTGTTTTTCCTAAATCCAAATTGCTGTTTTTCTAATTCAATATTTATTTTATTCTGAATCCTTCCTTGTATAACTTTTAGCAAGATTTTTGTTACATGGTTCATCAGGCTTATTGTTCTAAAATCACTGCATCCAACTATCTATCTATCTATTGACCTTTCGAGCCGTAACCGGCCCATAGGGCGTAGACCAAGATACACCTTCTCCTATATGAATTTTTGCATCCAACTGCACTATTCTTTTTAGGCAATGTAATGAAAATTGATGTTTTTAGTTCATTTGGAATGTATCCAGTATGGTATATGTTGTTGCATATGTCTGTTATGACTTCAGTGACAAAATCTTCTAGTGTCTTGATCATCTATATCTGTATTTTGTCAGGATGCTGTAACTTTTCCCTTTTTCATTATTTGTATAGCTTTTTCCACTTTCGATTATATAATTTTAAAGCTTGACGTACATTTTATAATCAATTTCTTGTCCCTTTCGTCATAATGTAATTCTGTTATATATTTATGCCTTCTATTGATTATATCTTAGTTGTTTGTTAGCATTTTTCCTTTCTTGTTTTCAATACATCCACATTCTGTGGCTTTTTTATTTTTACTAGTCATTCTCTTTATTTCTGTGTGCATCCCTCTTAAACATTGTTTATTTTCCATAGTTTCAATTTCAATCTTTGGCTGAGCCAGTCTTCTTTTGCCTTTTTACACATTTTGCATATTTCATTATCTATTTTATCAACTTTAGTGGGTCTCTGAAAGTCACAGGTTACCATAATCTCCTTTTTAATGCTGCAAGGACATGTTAGCTCTGCTTTGCTGGGCAAATGAAAATAAATTAATTGTCAAACTAATGAAACAAAATTGTGAATCTCAATATACAAAAAGATTTTGGAAATGTGCTTGGAAGTTTGACTCTCACAAATATTAATCAATCTAATCTGATACAGGGGGCAACAATTATCAGAATGATGCGACATTTTCTGGGAGAGAAGACATTCCAAGAGGGAATTACAGTAAGTTTTACATTTACTAGTGACTTGTTGAATTATTGAATCTTTTGTTCTTTCAAGCTGAAGATGACACATAAGGCAGAAATTGTAGACTTGTGTTCGACGATCTTTGTTATCATGTGTCAGACCTTGCACAGGACCCACATTGTATCTTCCCACATGGCTCTATTCTGGGTGAGTCATTCACCTTGGCAAAGGAGTTGATGCCTGCTGTTATTGCCTTTTGCCTTATTGTTCATTTCAATGTTTCTCTAGGTTTTGCTCTTTTTCTTTTAACCACTGGTTCCCATTTGAGGGACTGCTTTGGGTTTCTCTTCCTACCTGTACTTATCACATGGCCGACAAATAATCAACCACTTTCCTTTTCTTGATTATAGATGAAATGTTGGTCATTTCTCCTATTTCTGCATTAGTTTTGTATCCATTCCATGAATACACAAAGTGTTTTCCTGAGGCATTTGTTTTTAAATGCATCCACTTTGTATTTTATTTCTTTAGTTGTTTTCCAGCTTTTGCATGCATAAGTAAGGGTGGATAATACATCTGATTTGAAAATCCTGAGTTTTGTTTTTGTGCTTAGTAATTTTGATTTCCGTATTTTATCAAGTTTCTGAAAGTCATTGCTGTCTCTACTATTTTGATTGTAATTTCTTTCTTTATGTCACCTTCTTGATCTATGCAGCTTTCAAGATATACAAAGTGATCTACTTCTTCCACTGCTTTCCCTTCAAGATATATATTTTCTTCTGGATGAATTTGATTTTTCATTACTTTTGTCTTTTCTTGCTTGATCTCAAATCCTATTCTTCTAGCCATTGATGACATGGCATTTGGTTTTCCTTGCATCATGTTCACATTGCTATTGATAAGAACTACGTTCTCCGCAAAATCAAGGTCCTCTAATTGAAATTCAAGCATTCAGCCTTTGTTACCTGTACAGCATTTCTGCATTATGAAGTCTATGGCAATTCCAAATAACAAGGAAGATAAAATACATCCTGTTTCACTCTGATATCAATCTGGAACCATTCACTCAAACATGACTCTGTGTGAACTGCCCATGAAAAGCCATCATACAAATCATGATATGTTGATGTTAAGAATTTTTGTGTGGTATTCCATATTTTTTAAGTATGTTCCACAATGAGTCTCTACATATGCTGTCAAAAGTCTTTTTGAAATCAATGAAATTTAGAAGAAGAGGTTTTCTATATGTTCCTCTAATATATTTCTTTAGGTGAAAATATGATCAAGTTGATATGATCTCCCTTTTCTAAATCCTGCTTGTTCTTCATGCATAACAGTGTCTATGACATCTTTGATACTGTTTATGATGATCTTACAGAATACTTTAGAGACAACTGATAGAAGAGTCATGCTTCTTCAGTTGTTGCAATCATTGAGATTGTTATTTTTTGGAATTTTGACAAATAACCTCTTTTCATCATGTGTATACCTTAACTTCTTCTTTCCATATTGCATTAAATATTTTTTGCAGGTATTTTAAGTTATGGCCAACCATTGTTTTTAGCATCTGGATGTTATATCATCTTCACATGCAACCTTGTTGTTAGCCTTGAGCTTTACATCCGTTTCTATTTCACTCAAGATGAAGTCATCCAAATTTATATCTAACTTTCAGGCTGGTGTGTTTGTTGGTTGTAAAATTTATTAGATATCTTGGTATTGGATGGTTAAGGCTTTCTCCTCAGCTCATCATGACGTATTTCTTCACTTGAGGTTAATATGGTTCCATATTTTTTCATAACTAGTGCCCCATTAGATGTAAGGGTGAATTGAATACACAAGTTTGTATTATATTCTCATGTTTATGTTCTTTTATTTTGCTGAAATTCTTGCCTCCAAATATATAAAAATATTTTTTAAATTTTTTGCTTTCTGTTATTGCCATAATTATAAATTTATTGCTAAATAGAATGTTATATATAAATCTTTGTCATTGTATTTTATTTGGGTTTTGTTTAAAGTGAAAACATTAGATATGGGGTATTAATAAAAAGTTACTTCATACTTTCAGAATTATCTGAATCAACACTCTTATGGTGCAGCCTTTCATGATGACCTTTGGAGTGCCCTGACCCAGGTATATAATGTTACTGTTGCTTCTACTTTTGCTATTGTTTTTCTTTCTGTTCCTTTTAGCAATGTCTATAGTTCTATTTAATATTCATTATAAATTAGAAGCAGATAAAGTTTCCACCAATTTTGTTTAAACATCTATTTATCTATCTATTGACCTTTCGAGCCATAGCTGGCCCATAGGGCGTAGACCAAGATACTCCTTCTCTTATCTAAATTTTTATTCTAGCAGTTTTCAATTCTTCATTTTATCAAATCTCACCATTTATCTCTGTTCTATGCAAGCAGCTCTATCTCATTGAGGGAACCAATTCCTGCTGCTCTTGCCTCTCTCATCAATGTTCTTCTCAGTGTCTCTCTGGGTCTTCCTCTTTTCCTCTTACCTGTTGTTTCCCACATGAGGGCTTGTTTTGCTATTCGATTATTATCTCTTCTCATCACATGTCCAACATATGACCATCGTCTTTTCTTTATTACTGAAGATATTAGTGATATGTTTAAACATGTTAACAAGAAAAAAAATAATGCAAGTGGATTGTCTTTTGCTGTTTTTTAAGAGCAGTATACAACATTATGGCGCTGTTTCCATAACACAATTCAGGGATCTCTGCAATATGTGCAATTTTGGCACGCAAGGTTTCTGTTTTTGAGATTGTGGTTCTGCCCTATGTGCCGTCTTCGGCTCGAAAGGACAATAGATAGATAGATAGATACACCATTAGCAAGACCTAAAGCAAATGAAAGATATATATTGGAATAAGTAAGTAAAGCATTAACAGAGACAACTTGACAATATAATTCTACAAAAATGTTGATAAATCGCACAAAATAGAAGCAAAATAGTAATATATTATATAGGGAGATTGCTAAAATTTGTTTCTGTTTCTTTAGTACTCACCATCTACCTACAGTATGTTTTAATCTGGTTTCACCATTACTCATGACATCATTTATAGCTTGTTTCTAGCTAGAGCTCCAGTTAGTTTTGTTCATGTTTTCATGACATTTCCAGGCTGAACTTGACATCTCCAGGTAAAACTTGAAGATGTTTTTGTAGAAGAAAAAGTGTCTTCCTGGTTCTGATGACAGGTCAAGATGTTTGAAATCCGTCTGTCTTCTGTTAGACATATAAGTTTATTTTAAAAATTATGTACACAAGAAACCATAATAAATAATAATTTCATTGAACTAAAACGTGATTGCTAGGGGGCCCAATTAAAATAATACATTGTGACAATGAAAACTACCAATCACATTGCAAGAGAGAATTTTGAAATATTTGGTCCTAATGATAGCTGCTGTTTCAGGCAGGCCAAAAAAAGTCATCTGCAAATAATGAAATAAATTTGACAAAGACATTATCTTCACTCGGAATTCAAAGATATCCAATGGTGATGGTGGTTGTGATAGAATTGACTAAGTAATATCATTTTTTTATATAGTTGCTAAATTAAATGTTCAGGGTTAGTTACTTTTATTTCTTATTTCAGCAAGCTAGATCAGAAGGAAATATACACATTGATGTCAAGGCCATCATGGATACATGGACCCTTCAAATGAACTTTCCTGTGGTGACTGTGACACTTCACCATGGATCTAATAACATGTTGCATGTAGCCCAGGAACGTTACCTGTCTGACCCTGCAGCTAAAGAATTAGGGAAATACAATTCAACATTTGGGTGAGTCCATTGTGTTGGCACATGGTTATAATGGAAGCAGAACATATACAAGACAAGATGGCAAGAGAGAGAGAGAGAGTGAGAGAGAGAGAGAGTGAGAGAGAGAAAGAGAGAGAGAGAGAGAGCGAGAGCTGAGAACAAAAAGACAGACAGTGACCAGGCATGGCCAAGAACAGATAGTTGTAACATGGGGACACACATAATATAGCTCGATGCTTTGGATAACAATTAAGAAATACATTAATTAATACAAATAGAAAACAAAGAAAAATCTCCACTGTGTTATAGCATAAGGAGGGAGCTGCAATAGCTCAGTAGATAGTGAACTGGACTACAAAGGACAATCAGTTTTGATCCTGTTTTTTGAATGTGTTCAACTTTGTTTCTATGTCTCTTGTTGTTTTCCAGCTCTCACATGCATACGTAAGGGTTGATCGTATGTTTGATTTGAACAGTCTAAGTTTTGTGTTTATGCTGATGAGTTTTGATTTCCACAACTTTTCAATGCTTCTGAAAGACATTGCTGCTTTAGCTATTCTTGTTCTAATTTCTTTACTTGTATCCCCTTCTAGGTCAATGTGACTTCCAAGATAGATAAAGTGATTGATCTCTTCCACTGGTTTGTTTTCCATGTATATTCTGTATCTGTTGGAAGTAAGCTTTTCATGATTTTAGTCTTTTCATGATTGATCTCAAGCCCAATTTTGCTGGCTTGTTTTTTGATAGTTCATTTTTGTTCCCTGCATCGTTTTTATCTGACTGCTGATGAGAACTATGTCATCAGCAAAGTCAAGGTCCTCCAAATAGTCTCCTTGATTCCATTCGATGCCTTTGTTACCAGTGCAGCATTTCTTCATTATGAAGTCCATAACAATTCCAAATAACAAGGGTGATAAAATACATCCTTGTTTAACCTCAGTTTCTATTGGGAAACATTCGCTCAGTCCTTCCTCTGTTTGAACTGCACATGTGTAACCATCATACATGTCTTTAATAATATTTATAATTTTTGATGGTAAGCCATATTGCTTCAGAATTTTCCACAAAGAAACTCTATGAGTGCTGTCAAATGCTTTTTTGAAGTCGAAGTTAAGTACAAAAGGTTTTTGTTTTTCAATGTGTTCCTCCAATATAAGTCGTAGAGTAAAAATGTGGTCAAGGCAGCTTCTCCCTTTTCTAAACCCAGCCTGTTCTTCACGCATAACTGTATCTATTGAATCCTTTATTCTAGTCATGATGATTTTGCAGAATAACTTTGAGGCAACTGACAAAAGTGCCATGCCTCTCCAGTTGTTATATTCTCTGAGATTGCCCTTTTTTTAAATCTTAACAATGATTCCTTTTTTCCACTTATGAGGCATCTTCTCTGCTTTGCAAATTATGTTGAACATTTTCTGGAGATGTATTAAATTATGGCTATCAATTGCCTTGAGGATCTCAGCTGTTAATTCATCCTCACCAGCAGCCTTGTTGTTGTCCATACACTTTAAGGAGGTCTCAGTTTCGCTTTTTTTTTTTTTATTCAACCACTAAAATTACAACTATAGTATGACCAATGATAATAATGACAACTGTTTGAATCACTCTAAAAGTATTTTACATTTCTTTTTTCAGTTATCGCTGGACTGTACCACTCACATTTACATCAAGCATCAATCCAAGATTTGATCAGAATAACAGTGATGTGTATTGGCTATACCGAAATGAATCTAGTAGTAAGTCTATATGCAAAATTCAGTTCCTAGTCTCTAGGGACTTCGTCAGAGGTAAAAGCTGGCGAACACAAAAAAAAAAAAGCCAAAAAAAAAAATATATATTGTAAAAACATAGCTGAAAGCAAAAAAAATATGTTTTATGATTTCTCAGATTTCTCCAAGGCATTTGGAAAAGTAAAGGTAAAAAAATGGAGCCGCGATTGCTCGGTGGTTAGAGAACTGGGTTACAAAGGACAAAAGGTCAGGTTTTATCCTGGTCAATGGCTACCATGTTCACCCAGCCTTAAATGGGTACAGGATATTTTTCAAAGAAAGTAAAGCGACACAGGCATAATACCGACCACATTACCCCAACAAATTATGTGCCAAAGGTCTATAAAATTTATGGTCACTAACACCATATTCCCTATACACCACTTGGTGTGACGGGGCTCTTTACTACTTTACTTACTATTACAATTTTACAAGTCATAAATGAAGACAGTAAAGGTCATGTCCCTCCACAATCTTCTATCTACAGTGCATCGTATTAGTTCTGTTGTTGACTGTTTTCCATGCCATGATACCAAGCTATCCAGTATTTTTTCTCTTTGTCATCCACGATCTCTCTTTCCTTTTATTTTGCCAGTTGTAACCAAGTATTCCAACTTTCCTTTTCTCATGATGTGCCCGAAAAATGTTAATTGCTTCTTTCTGATGTTTTTTTAAGAGCTCCCTTTTTGTGTTAGCCTCTTTAAGAACCTCCTCATTGGTCTTTTTATCTGTCCAGGGAACTTTCAACATTCTTCTGAGAAATCCCATCTCTGTGGCTTCTAATCGTCTTTTCATTTGTTTGTCTACTGTCCGTGATTCGCTTCCATAGGTCAGAATTGGTTCTATATAGCACAGATGAACTCTCTTTCTCATTTTTATTGACATAGATTTGTTGCATAAGATATTTTCAGCTGTAAATAGAAGGTTGTGATTTGTCATGATTATTCCAGGCAATTTAAGAAGGTAGTTTGCCATTCCTTTCCTTCTTGGCAGTGACTGTACTAGTTGGAGATCGCAGCCATTGTCTCTATACATGAGATCCTCTGCCTGCCATCGCGGTGTGGGGACCATAACCGGCACTACTTGTCGGCTGCTCCCACAACACCATCCACCACCTGCTCCAATGGCTTCACATAACCCTGATAGGGGGGCTAAATGGGAGCTTCACCTTGCCCAGGGGTGTCCCGAAGACTAGCTGAGGAAAGGAGACATCTTACTCCTCCTTTGGTAGGGCAGAACTCTACCCCACTAACCCACAGTAAAGGTCAGAGAATAAAAAAGAACATTTATGTTCAAGAAATAGTAACAATAAGAACTTGCAATAATTTTAACATATAGAAAAAGGCGTTTGGCACGATTGTTCACTGTAATGAGATTTACTCTCATGAAGCATAAGCCAAGAAAATACAGACTATGATGCTTGTGTCACACAAGTGATATATAATAATGAATATGACCAACATGTGCAGGTTATTTTCTGTAAGGGGAATATGGTGATAGTGCCCATATTTTTTCAGTGATCATCGGCACAAATGTAGTCTATGTGGTCAGCACCAAGTCAGGCCATTCTACTTTTCCAGAGAAAATCTCTGGTATCAATTTTTGGAATCTGGGTCAATCTTAAAGCCATGCTGGTTCCAAAAAAATGCTCCCTACTTTTGGGATTTGAACCCAGACTCACCTAGTCATTAGACAAGACACAAGGCATGAAGGGTATCATTTATTTTTGGTAGTTATTATCTGCTGTTAGACTTGAATATGACTTATGATATGGTGAAATTCTAAGATTGTACAAAACATAAACATACATTTTTAACAGGGTTCTTTGAATTCTTGATCTTGATCCTTCCCACCCAGTAGACATCGCATAGGACTCATATTGTTTTTCGCAATCCATCTCTATTCTTGGCAAGATGTTTGATCTAATGAGCCTGCCAACTTTTCTTCTCTTATAAGTGTTCCTTTTAGTGACTCTTTAGGTCCTCCTCTTTTTCTATATCCTGATGTTTCCGCTTTTGAAGACAAATGCTTTAGAAAGATACTCTGTGTACAGTAGAATTAATTCAAGACTAATATTGAAATAGGAGAAATGGCCATGCAAGCAAAGATCTCATCTACAATTAAGGAAAGAAGATGGACAAATGTCAGACATGTGCTGAGAAGAGACAACAAGAGAATTCCAAAACAGGCTCTTCTATGGGAAACACCAGGATACAGAAAAAGAAGACCTAGAAAAACACTAAAACACTAAAAAGAACACTTATAAGAGAAGCAAAGCTGGCAGGCATAGACTCATTAGATAAGATCAAACATCTCACTCAGAACAGAGATGGGTGGCAAAAATAACTACAAGCCCTAAGTGATGTCTAACAGCACGGGAAGGATTGAGAGTCAAGATGTTTCCCATAGAAGAGCCTGTTTTCGAATTCTCTTGTTGTCTTTTCTCAATACACGTCTGACAAATGTCCATCTTCTCTTCCTAATGGTAGATGAGATCATTGGTTGTATGGCCATTTTTCTTATCTCTATATTTGTCTTGAATTAATTCCATTTTACAAAAAGTATTTTTTTTAGGCTTTTGTTTTCAAAAGTGTTTAGTTTTCTCTCAATTTCTTTTGTTGTTTTCAATCTTTCACATGCGAAGGTAAGGGCTGATAATATGTTTAAATAGAATATTCTAAGTTTATTTTTTCTCACTGTTTCTTTTGCTATCCTGCTTCTGATCTCTTCTTTGAATTAGGGAAAAATATACACCAAACAGTAGAAACAAAAGAAAATAATAATCAGTCAGTCAGAATGAAACAAGAGAATGACACTTGAGAGCTATGACCTTGCAGGTCTGCCTTCAACCTCCCTCCTCTAACCTCCACCATCTTACAGTGTTAAGAAGCTAATAGGGTGAAACACTAGTTCAAATGTGTTTGTTCCACTTCTGATGATAAGATTTTCCTCTCATACATAGATTTAAGGGTTTCTGGTTACATTTGTGAGTTTCAACTTGCAATTTATTACCAGTTAGTGATGCCGTCTCCTGTGTATGTAAAGATGTATGACATTTGATGGCTGATTTATCTCATATCACACATGTTTATATGTTTATTTGTTTCATTGGCAATTTACATATACTTAGTAATATTTTATAATTGTAATATATGTTATGTTTATTTTTAATTATCTGCAAACATTTTATTTTTCTGTCACATACAGTGTTTTACATTCATGAATGATAGATATTTTTTGAATCAAATTTACCAGAATCCATCAATGTTTCATCTTCACTCCAACTTCCTGCAAATAATAATTCAAGTGACTGGATTCTTGCCAATATCAAGCAGTATGGTTACTATCGTGTTAACTATGACACTAGTAACTGGGCAGCTCTTAGTGGGCAATTTAAAAACAATCATTCAGTGAGTTTGTATAAGTTTTTTCTGATGTTATGTTACTGTTGAGTGAGTTTTCAATATTTATCAATTGGATAAGGTGCTAACGTATGTGTCCTTAGACACTTCAGCTTTCTATATGTCAGTGTTGAGAAAAAAAAATACATTTGTGGTCTTTAATAAATATATATATATATATATATATTTGTGGTCCTTAAAAAATAAGTTGTGCAACAACCCAAAGTCTATTCAACATCCAGGACATTGCTACAGAACTGCAACTTCTAAAGGCTGACAAAAGGCAATTGTTGCTTGGTCTCTATCCCAGACTGTTAAAGGAGATAAAGGTGTAGAAATACATGTCCTACTGCACCACCCCATGTGGATCAGGAAACAGATTAATGAATATGACCCAACGATTAGGACTAACAAAGAAGGAAGCCTTGTACCCAAAAATGCCTTGCAAATGTCAGATGTAGTTGGGCCAAAAAATGCAAGATATTGCAACTCGCTATAAATGACAACACACATCAACCCTCAATAAATTTCCTTTTAAGAGTGGGTGATGAAAATCGGTAGTCATCAGGTGAATAGAGAAAAATTGTCTTTAAAACGTACATCAAGGCAATATTAAAACTCTGACATTGTAGCAGAAGATGATGTCTGGAGTGCATTTAACACCTCTCCTGGCCAGATGAGTACCTACAGTATGAACTTATTAAGCAGTTTGATGAAAATTGTTCTTGAGGTGTGGCATACTAAAACTGAAGTGTCTGAGAACAAGCTCCATAGCTGTCTACCTTCCTTTCATAAACCTGGAAGGGATTCACAATTAATAAGCAACTACAGAATTATCACTTTACAGGATGTCCATGGCAGGATTCTTGAAAAGAAAGTGACAAAAAAAGATATCTCTTTCTGAAACTCAACACATCTTCCCAGATAGTCTTGGCAGCTGTAGACCAATGGTATAGGTCGTTTCAAAATATTTTGAAGGTGTTTAAAATTCCATATCTCTGCAACCAATTGATTGATAATGCTGAAATTTTGCATATGGTCTTGTGATTTTTTGGTCCCAAGAAGTACATTCATTTCCTCACCAACAAACGTATAGTTTTAAATATTCTTTATTTGAAGTATACAAATTTAAGGCATTTTGGTCAAACCATATATTTGGAGGAATTACCGCTTCATATGAGTGAGCACCCACGGACTTGTCATTTTGAACGTAATGCGCGCCAATTTCCCTGTTTTAAGCACTAAAAAACACATAAAACGCGTCATAGTTATAATTTTATATCCGGTGCATCCCATTTCCTGTCGTTTTGTTGTGATTTATGTGCAACGGCGTATCCTAATTATTGGGTAATTTCGTTAAATTTGTGATCTGTTAGTCAATGGGTATAAAAGTAAAGTTCCTTACATTGCAATCAGTGGCAATAAAGGTGTATAAATATTTTTGCATAGAAGCTAAGCGTGGAAAACTGTATCGAAGCATCTCAAAGCCAGAAAAGAGAACTATTCACGCATTGGGTATAAGCAAACGCTTTTTCAAACAAGTGCTTAAAGCTAACGGAGTGTCCAGTTCAATCAAGACTAGGACGCTAGAAAGAAAGAAAGTAGTAGATAGTTTTGACAAGGAAGTGATTAGAAGAGCAATTTGTAAAATGTTCGATTCCAAAGAAACTGTGACTTTAAGAAAACTGAAAATTCGACTGAGAGCAGAAAATGACATTGTTGTGTCGAAAACAACATTATGGAGAACTGTTAGAAGCATCGATTTTACGTTTAGAAAGTACGATAGTGGTAGAAATGTCATCTGCGAGAAGCCGCACTTAGTTTCTATGAGGAGTAAATATTTACGTGAAGTACGGGAAATGCGTAACCAAGGTTATGATATTGTATTTCTAGATGAATCTTGGATAAATTCTCACCACACAAGTGCAAAGGAATGGCAGTTATCAGATGGAAGTATTAAAAGATGTGTACCCACTGGAAAAGGACAGCGTATTATAATGGCACATGCAGGCAGCCGAAAAGAAGGGTTGGTGGAAAATGCAGAACTTATATTCACCTCTAATTATACTGACAACAGGGACTATCACACCGAGATGAATGGCCATATATGTAGAGAGTGGATTGAAAATACTCTTCTTCCAATTCTAGACAGACCATCCTGTCTGGTAATGGACAACGCGTCGTACCACAACGCTGTGGCAGAAGAAGACAAAATTCCTACATCTACCAGTACAAAAGATGTTATAAAGATTTGGCTAAGAAAGGAAGGAATTCCATTTAACGAGGGATTTTTGAAACCTGAATTACTGTCACTTGTTAAGAAATCGCAAAAGACCAAAGTATTCCAAATAGACAAAATCATTCAACAGCATGGTCATACGTGCTTGAGACTGCCCCCTTATCATCCACAATTAAACCCCATTGAACTCGTTTGGGCAAAAATTAAAGGGCAGGTGGCAGCTGAGAATACAAGTTTTAAACTATGCGATATAAAAGGACTGACATATGCTGCTCTATCACAGATTGACAAAGATTTTTGGTGCAAATGTGAAGATCATGTCTTAAAAGAAGAAAATGACTATTGGAAAAAAGATGGACTATCGTTCGTTCAGCCCAGATTAGTAATCAATATGTTAGACTCCTCTGATTCAGAATAAATGAAATAATAATGGACGTTTTTATATGTCCGCATGATCAATCTTTAGCTAAAGTTGATAACGTTTTGAAAATGTAAAGATTCTTGATATGTGTACTGTAGGCATGCAAAGAAACTAAATCACTTTCATATGTCTTGTTTACGTAAAATAATGAAAGTCACATGGAAAGACATAAAACGAACAATGTAGCTCTTTACAGTGAAGAGGATCCCGTGCTTACATCGGACTCTTTAGTCACATGCGTACCCATAAACAATAACTTTGCTTGATATGTCATGCTCGTTATCGCTCGCAACGGATAATTAATTTTTTTAAAATGTATTCTTTGTTGTATATTGTTTAAATAGTTTTCATTAATGGAACTGTTTATACGCTGATTTGTTTTAGACCGTCTGTAAAGGCTATAACATTGACATTCTCATAGTATTTTAAAGAAAGTAAACAATAGAAAGTAAACAGTTGATAAACGCCTCCAATTTTCAAGTTGTGTAGAGACGCCTATGTCGAGAAGCTGATTTCCATTAATGTACGGTAAATTATTTTCTCCAGGAGCAAAAAGATCCGTAAATTCACTGAGATCAAAGGAAAGTGCTGCTTCATGATGAAGCATACTTCCTACATCATTAAATTTTGTGAAATCGGTGGGACCTTGGAAAAACAAGGCCAGATGCAAAAAATCAAGTTTGTAAGTGCAGGGAAAGAGGAGATATTTCAAGTTAATCGTGAACATTTAGATTTGAAACGACCAATAGTAACATGTTGTAATACTGAAACTTTTGCATGCAATGTTATTTAGGGCTTTCATTTTCAGTGCAAAACTGTGCATGCACTTTCAATTAGGAAACGATACATACATCAAAACTCAATTTTCAAAACTGTAATACACTCCTTACTGGCATGTAGTGTCATTTCTTGGTTAGTGTGGTGGATAACAACTGCCTTTTCAGAAAAGAGAGATCAAATTATAATTATAGACAACAGAACCACAAAGTTCCCAAACATCACCTTTTAGTATCTACACAAAGTATCAAACATCCAATATATCAGGGAGTCACACTCACAACCAAACCAGGCATTTCTTCAATAATTCTAACACCAATGAAGATACTGCAATGAAATTTGAACAAGAGAATTTGTTCATTGTGTGAAAAACAAGATATCTCTCTTTCTCTTTCTCTCCCTCTCTCTCTCTCTCTCTCTCTCTCTCTATGTGTATGTGTGTGCACGCACATGCATGTGTGTTTTTATGTGTGTTTTGACAGCATACATATATTTTCCTTGTGGAATATCTTGAAACATGAATACCACAATAATTTTCAACATCAAAAAAGACATATATGATGGGTGCTATACTTGCGCAGTTCGCACAAGGGAGGGAATGAATGATTGGTTTTAGATTGAAACAGGAGTAAAACAAGTATGCATACTATCACCATTACTATTTGGAATTATCTTTGATTTTACATAATGAATAAATGTTGCAAAGGCAATAATAGCATTAAGTGGTACAACAAGAATCACCTGAAAGATTTAGATTTTGCAAATGACACAGTGCTCCTAAGTGACAATATAAGAAGGTGCAAAATATCACAGATACCCTATCATTCATGGTTGAAAGAATAGGACTTGAAATCAACAGGGATGAAACAAAAATAATGATTATGAAATTTTTACAACCTCAAAAAAATACGGAAATAAAAAATACTAAGCAAGAAAAATGAACTTAGAATATTCAAATCAAACGTACTATCTAACTTTACCTATGCAAGTGAAAGCTGAAAAACAACAAAAGAGATTGAGAGAAAACTAAACGCTTTTGAACACAAATGCCTAAAGTGGATACTCTGTGTATAATGGAATGAATTCAAGACTGATATAGAGATAAGAGAAATGACCATCCAACCAATGATTTCATCAACCATTAGGAAGAGAAGATGGATATATGTCAAACATGTTTTGAGAAGAGACAATAAGATAATTCTCAAACAAGATAAGTCATATTAAATACAAAGAAAATATCAGTATTACATCTGTTGGTTCCTCTGTGTTACAGGTCATCTCAATCGTCAACAGAGCACAGATTATCAACGATGCTTGGAATTTGGCAAAGTAAGACTTTTTTCTTTTCATTTACTTCAGACAAACAAAAGAATCATTTACTGTAGAAGCTACATAATGTATTCAGCTGGTATGTTTGTCTTGCTATTATTACATTAAAATTGCACCACTTTCACCAAAAGGGCTTCACCATAATTTAGTGATACTTCTGAAACAAAATTTTACTCATCTAACTCATTATGTTTTAATTTTAAACTTAAAAGAAGTTACTTTCAAGCTGAATCCTATAAAAAATATAATTGGTTGAGTAAATAGTGCTCACAATTTCATGAAGTATATTCATTTGTAACAACATGTGGCATAGTGTAGTTCATCACTGTATTTGTGATTGCTATCTTCAAAATATGCAATAATGTGATGTATTCCAGCAGCAGAAATTTTGAAATATAGGCAGGGATGGTTTTACTAATAGGCACACCCACGTGCCTGGAGATGCCAAGATATGTGGGCATCAGTCTTATTCAAAAACACAAAAAACAGATGTTAAATCTTTTAAAAAGCAAAATACTGCTTCTTCTTCTTCTTTCCTTCTTCATTTGCCTTTCAGCATCGAGGGGAGATATAATTTGTGGTCTTTTGCTCTTCTGTTCACCTCTGCTGCTGTTATGTTTCCTAGTGCTTCTAGTATTCCATCAATCCATCTTTTTCGTGGCTGACCCATGGGTCTAGTATTCTGGCAACATTTATTGAGGGCTCGTTGTGTTGTGTTTTGATCTGTCTGCTGTGTCACATGGCCAAACCATGTTATCTGTTGTTTCTTTATATATTTATGGCAGGGGCTATTCCTAGCTTTTTTCTCAGTTCTTCATTTCTGATCTTATCTCTCAGACTGTTTTCTGTCATTCGTCTGACACATTTAATCTCAGTAAAGGTTATTTTTCTTATTGTTCTTGCATCTAGGGTCCAGGACTGGCATTGGTAGCAAAATACTGTTGAATTTTATTAATAAATAATTTAAAATTAACAAAACTTAATTTTATATATATATATATATATATATATATAAGCTGAGGAGGGAATCTGAGCACCTATGGATATGTTCGGAGTGCAATGATGATGACCAACAAATAACTCAATATAATTATATATATAAATTAACTATTATTTGAGTATTGTAAATAAATATATTAATTATTCTAATTTAATTTACATATTTTCTGAAAAAGGCTAAATAAAAAACCAAAAAACTAAAGTGTCAAGATCTTACAAAGGTAAGGGTTCATGAAAAATAAAAAAAAATCTTCACAGAAAGTCCAAAATGTTTGGAAATGGGCCATACACAGGTGTGAGTAATTGCCTTTGGTCAGGAATTGTATTTACTCCTTGCCAATGGCTGGGCTGTCAGAACAAGAATCAGTTATCAAACCATGCCAGTGATAATGCAAATGTCTATATAATATTTATATAAAACGTGAAATTACATCTATAACTTATATACATGAATTACAAATACATGTATATAAAATATATGAAAACTTCAGCAAAGCAAACATTTTAAAAATTAATTTGTCATAATTTTTGTATTTAAGATGTGATAATTTTATTTTTTTTAAAAATCAGATATTAGCTTTAGGGATGATCATATATGCATACAGTATTAGTGTTTATTTATAAAAATATTGTTTAAATTTTCATAATAATATAATTTTTAAAATAAATATCCATGTTCAGGTATATGTATATGAATGTGTGAGCATGATAGAATGCAAGTATATATTATAGTATATATTATAGTATATGTTATAGTATATATTATAGTATATATTATAGTATATATTATAGTATATATTATAGTATATATTATAGTATATATTATAGTATATAGAGTCGTACTTAACCGCCTGCATAGACTTGCAGAACGGGTGCTTCCCGAGTCCCAATGTGGTTTCAGACCCGGGAGATCAACCATAGATATGATCTTCACTCTTAGACAACTGCAGGAAAAATGTCGGGAACAAAATATGCCGCTCTATATTGCCTTTGTGGATCTCACAAAGGCATTCGACACAGTAAACAGAGATGGTCTCTACAAGGTGTTAGAAGGCATAGGCTGCCCTCCTAAATTACTTAGGCTGATAATTTCCTTCCATGAAGACATAAATGGCAAAGTCCATTTTGATGGGAGTCCATCAGAGAATTTCAAAGTCAACAAAGGAGTGAAACAGGGATGTGTCCTCGCCCCCACCCTTTTTGGTATATTTTTTGCTGCCCTCCTAAATTACACCTTCGAAAACAGCTCAGGAGATATTTACATTCGCACTAGACCAGATGGCTCACTGTTCAACCTAGCACGACTAAGAGCAAAAACCAAAACAAATGTTGCCCTACTTAAAGAATTTTTATTTGCTGACGATGCAGCCCTAGTCGCTCATGGTGAGGCCACCCTACAGTCGCTGATCAACAACCTGGATAAAGCATGCGACCTTTTTTCACTGTCAATTAATGTTCAGAAGACAGTAATACTAAATCAAGGTGACTTCAAACCTATATCTATTACTCTAAAAGACTGCCCACTAGAATCAGTACAGAAATTTACATATCTTGGATCCACAGTTACGCAAACCATCTCTCTTGATGAAGAAATAAACTGTCGAATTGGTAAGGCAGCTACGACCTTCGGCAAACTCACAAAAGGGCATGGAACAACACGAAACTAACTCAAAAGACTAAACTCTTAATATATCAAACTTGTGTGCTTAGCACACTACTATATGGATCCGAAACCTGGACAACATACTCAAACCAGGAAAAAAGACTAAATGTCTTCCACATGCGATGTCTCCGCAAAATAATGCACATCAAATGGCAGGACAAAATAACCAACTTAACTGTCCTGCAACGTGCTAAGACCCTAACAATCATGTCGATGCTCAGAAGTCGAAGACTAAGATGGCTGGGGCATGTCCAACGGATGGAAGAAAAACGCATTCCTAGGCAAATACTATATGGCGAGCTAAAACACGGAAAACGACAAATCGGCAGACCTAAACTACGATATAGAGATATCTGCAAATCATCTCTGAAAGACTTCTCCATCTGTGAAAACGACTGGCAACATCTGGCAAGTGATCGCACATCATGGAGAGCACGTATAAGGAACGGTATAACAACATTTGAGACTGTTCTAAGACAGGACTTAGAAGAGAAGAGACTCATGAAAAAGGATGGTAAACCCTGTGGACCAGCGAGCCTGACCTGTTCATTATGTGACCGCGTGTGTTTGTCAAACATTGGTAGAATTAGCCACGAGAGAAGCTGTTCGGCAAAAACAATACCTCAAAAAAATACGCAATAGCCTCCACTAGACCGTCTGACAAGACGAAAAGGGCCATATATTATAGTATATGTTATAGTATATATTATAGTATATATTATAGTATATATTATAGTATATATTATAGTATATATTATTGTATATATTATAGTATATATTATGGTATATATTATAGTATATGTTATAATAAATATATATATATATATACATACACACTACTAATGTTTCCTTCTTGTCTTTTTAGTTAAAGGAAAATGTATTTGAGTTGTTTTATTATAACATTTGCTTGAAAACATTAGCACTACCATCTCTTTGTTTGAAAAAGTATGAAAGATAAGCTTTCAGAGAAAACCCAAAATATAGAGAAGATCTGCTGCTCTTAAAGATTTATATATACTGTATTCTGGTGCTTAAATTTTCTTTACCAGGAGGTGACTGATGCACTTGCATTAAAACCCTTTATGAAGATGCAATAGTTAACTCAAATTGATCTTCATCTTCTTTTTTTCTCTTTTCACTGATACCGCAAAAGGTGTCGTGGTTTATATAATTTGTCATTCTTGAGCTGCTTGACCTGTCTGAATTAGTGATTTTTCCTTTGTTGTTACATGTCTCTATCACTGCATCTATCCATTTTCTTCTTGGTCTTCCTCTTGGTCTTTTTCCATGCATTCTTGAGAAGAACCCCCTTGGTGGTGATTGGTAAGGATTCATTCTGACCAGGTGGCCCAACCATTTAAGTTGTTGTTGTTCTATATATTCTTGGCAGGGTTTTGTTCCTACCATTTTTCTTATGGTTTCATTTGGTATTCTATCTCTTCTTGTGTTGTCTGTTACTTTTCTCAAGCATCGCATCTCACATGTATTGATCTTTGATTTAGAAGGGGTCCATGTTTGACTTTTATAGCACAAAGTTGGTATGAAAATGCTATTTATCATTTGTTGTTTAGCTGCTATAGAAATGTTTGGATGTCTTAACAATGGTGAAAGCTGGTATGTGATAGCATTTGTCTTTTGTATTCTCATGTAAATTTCTCTGTCTAGTTTTCCATCTTCTGTAAACATTGTGCCCAAATACTTGAATTCCTCTACTTGTTTTATTTCTTTATCTTTGATCTTAATGTTTAGTGGGTGTCTTAATTTGCTTATTCTCATAGCCTCTGTTTTCACTGTGTTAATTTTAATACCATAGATTGCACAACTTTTATCTAGAGATGTTATATGCTGTTGTAGCAGGTTTTCATCCTCATATATTAGGCATTGGTCATCTGCGAAGAGTAGCTCATTGGTGTTGGAATTTTCTATTAAGTTTTTATTTGGTTTCTACTTATTGTTGGTTGTTTCCAGACTTATTTTGTCCATATACATATAATGAAGAGGAGGAACTCAAATTGATACTGCACAGATATAACAAATTATTAAGAGCAGCACATCTGCCCTATATTTTGGGTTTTCTCTGCTAGCTTATCTTTCATACTTTTTCAAACAAAGAGATGGTGGTACTAATGTTTTCAAGCAAATGTTATAATAAAACAACTCAAAGATATATTTTCCTATCCCTAAAAAGACAAAAAGGAAACATTAGTTGTATATTTAAGCCAAATGGGGACTGCATGGTCTATGGGTAAGATGTTGACCTCTGGACATGGAGATCCTTGATTTAAGGTTTCAATCCTGCCATAGGGAGTGGTAATTTTTTTGCACTTTGAAGCTGAGGTTTCTCTGTGATTCTACCCTCCCCTAGTGTCTGGGTAGTGGGATATAAAACTCTCTTGGTATCAGCAAAAAACAGATCTTGTGTGTCCTCACGCATGCTAAAAAGCCCTTGACGCTGCCTAGGCAAAATTGTGAAGCAAATCTACCTTGCAGAAGACAGATGTGTGGAGTTAAAAAACACAGATATTGTGGCTTTGTCATAAAACTAGCAACACAACACTGAAGAAGAAGATATCATCATCATCATGTGTAATACTGGTTGACCTAGACCAGTGGTCATCAAACTGTGCTCTGCGGAACCCAGGTGCTCAGTAAGCACTTGCTAGGGGTTTCGTGGACATTATTATTATCATAAAGTGCCTTGCCTGGCATAGGTGATGGTTCTTCATAAACCTCTATCCATAGTACAACTCATTAACTTTGCTGCTGTTGTAGCACAATGTGAATCTGTCTAATAAAATTTCTCAATGTCACCTGAGATCTTTTTCCTTCTTTTCATTGGAGCTTTGTAAAACAAAGAATACCCAGAAGTAGGCAAGAAGGCCCTACAGGTTTTAAATCCTTTTGTGACTACCTACTTATTTGAAACTGGTTTTCATCATTGGCATACCTACTTATTTGAAACTGGTTTTCATCACTGGCAGCCATCAAAACCAACTACAGGTCACATTCGAATGCTGATAGAAAGATTAGAATAGCAATTTCCAAACTTGTGCTCAGATTTGAAGACCTAATGAGGATGAAACAAGCTCATTCTAAATATTGACTTTGTTATAGGACAAAAATAATACAATGTAAGTTGATTCAGTTATGTTTTTTTATTTCAGTTACAAAAATGACAGTGACCTATTTAATCTATACTCAAAACATTAGTTTATTTACCTTTGCAATCAATTTAACATGTTAAATATGCAGTTAAATTGCTATTAAAATATGCTTTTTTTTTTTTTACATTGTTGATATAAGGTGCTGTCACAGTGATTGATGGTTAAGAGTTAGGGCTCAGTTGACTGAAAAAGTTTCACAACCACTGGCATAGGCCATCATGTCCTTCTATAATTCTCCATCTACAGTACAAAATATCAATTCTGACTTGTTGAATGTTTTCTGTACCTTGACACCAAGCTATCCAGTATCTTCTCTCTTTGTCATCCGCGATCTCACTTACCCTCTGTTTTGCCAGTTGTAACCAAGTATTCCAAGTATTCAAATTTTCCTCTTCTCATGATGTGCCAAGAAAATGTGGATTGGATCTTTCTGATGTTGCTTATGAGCTCTCTTTTTGTGTTGGCCTCTTTGGGAAATGTTCTCGTTGGTCTTTTTAGCTGTCTGGGTAACTCTGGACATTCCTCTGAGAAATCCCATTTCTGTGGCCTCTAATCATCTTTTGATATGTTTGTCTACTGTCCATGATTCACTTTCATAGGTCAGAATTGGCTCTATATAGCACTGATAAACTCTCTTTATCACTTCTATTAACATAGATTTGTTGCATAAGACGTTTTTCATTTTCTGAAATGCTATTTTAGCCTGAGCTGTTCTACTTTTATTTCTGTGGTGCATCTTCCATCTGATATTAATGTACCCACGTATTTGATGCCTTGCACTTACTTTAGATTTGTCCCGTTTACTTTTATGGTGGTGGTGACGATTTTTTCTTAGTTATGACGATTACTCCTGTTTTCTAATTATTCAGACTGAGACCTTTCTTGTTGCTTTCTTTCACTATTAGTCTATCATTTCTTGTAATTCATTCTCCATCTCTAATATTAAGACTGTGTCATCTGCATATCACAGATTGTCTATGTTGTGACCGTTGACTTCCATTCCTTTAAATTTACTACTATTGATCTACTAATATTTTTGCTGCGAAGTGAGAAAAAATTCAGTGACAGAACACAGCCTTGTCTGACTCCTTGTTTTATATATTGAAACTGTCCTGTTTTTAAAGGTTTGCTGTAGGCCGAGTTTAACATCATGTTTATTTTTGCTGGCAGATCATTTTGGGTATATTGTATACCTCATTTTGGTATCATGTTGTAATCTTAAATGAGATTTGATTATTTTTTTGCCTATTATTATTTGCATTACAAGTATTTTTTAGGATTGTTGGTCTACAAAAAATAAATAACATATATTTAGTGAAAAAGAATTTAAATGACTTTGACATCATTATTCAATAAAACTGCATTCTATTTTTGTTAATGTTGCAATTTGTTTATATATTATTAATAAATACAGATGCTTTTATAGAAATCATTAATTTAATCTTTATTTTAAATTATGAAAATGTAACAATACAACCCAATCATTTAATTGATTCTATTTATGCAAATACTATTTTGCTGAAATTTTCATAATAAATTTTGCTCAAGCAACATGATGCTTAAAGCTTCATAACATTTAAGGGATCCAAGGTTCTACACCATGTATCACTTTCATTCATTCACTGCATTTTTACATCAAGATCTGGTCATATTGGACTTGACATAGCACTTGCGACAGTTGAATATCTTGGTGCAGAGCGAGATTATGTCCCTTGGTATGCAGCCTGTACTGAATTGAATTATGTGGAGTCAATGTTATCCTTCAACTTTCTGTATGGACCATTCCAGGCGAGAAATTTGTTTGTTGTCATTTGTACAACAATAATTAAATTTAGATGTGTATATGTTGTCAATTCTACTAGTAATAACAAAAGTCAGATGTACCTTAAATAGCTAAAATCAGTTGTTTGTTGTGCAATCAGTAACTAATTTCAGGCATCTCTTACCAGCTCTAGCAACAATAACTCACTTTAGAAGTCTGTTATAACTCTACCAATGATAATTAGATTCAGATGTTTGTAAATAAAATTGTAGACAGCAGCTAAGGTGAATTGAACCAAACAAATTTCTTGATGGGGGATGGAAATGCCTTATGTTAATGATGTTTTGGTGTACAACTAGGGAGGAGACTGTGATCAGATTGCTGGAGAATGTTAGTCAGAAGTGAGTTAGTGATATGGTGAGGCAGGATGAAGGCAGCTGTGACATACTCCCTATGAATAACCATATTGCCAACTTGTAATATTAATTGCAAGTCTGTGTTTGGAGGTTTTGGATAGACCAACATGATGAAGGAAATATGAGGGTGGTTTTATTAGAGTTTTGCTATTGCTGAGCACATAAACCAAGTATTCATGAGAACAAGAAAGGGCCTGGCTGTGATGAAGATAAAGGCAGCTGCAGATTGTGAGCTGCAACACCTTGTTATTTTATACCAAGGATGGATCCTTTTGGTATTTGCTTAGGTTATATATAATCTTAGCCATATACAAAGGCAAAGACTGAAAAGGATACAGAATGAGCAAATATACCAGCAACAGTTAAAATCGGATGCTTGTCTAAGGTGCATGGAAAATATAATTGATAAATGAGATGTAAATGGTTATGGGAAAAAATATTACCGGTAATGGGGTGTTCAGGATGCAGGTGATGGTTAGATAACAGTTGAGATGATAAAAGCTAATGATAGCCATAACTCAAAACACCTACAGATAACTTTTAATAAAATCTGGGAGAAGAAACGGTCCCTGTGAAGTAGAAAAAAGGGATCATTATTAAAATTCATTAAAAAAAATAGTTCCAACTGTGAAGTGACTCTTCTATCAGTTGCCTCTAAAGCATTCTGTAAGATTATCATGAACAGAATAAAAGAGTAGATACTTCAGTAGATACTATTATGTAGAGGAGAGAAAACAAGATTATGAAAAGAGAAAAACTGCCTTGGTCAAATTTTCACTCTAAGAACTGTACTAGAGAAAGCTATAGAACATTTTTATAATCATATATATTCAAAACTTAATTAACCTTAAAAAAATCCTCTTGACATTATACTCAGATTCATTGTGGATTACCCTAAGACAATATGGAATACCAGTAAATATCACCAAAGTCATAACAAATTTGTATGAAATCTACCCCTATGCAGTTCACATAGAGCAAACATTGAGTGAATGGTTTCAGATTAAAAACAGGGGTGTAACAAGATTGAGTATTATCCCCCTTATGTGTACTGACTCCCAGTGTACTGACTAAAGATCAAATTACAGACAGAGAAATCAACAAAATAGTTTATGAGTTCAGTAGACTAATAATACAAGCTGCCAGTGGAACAATACGTAGAGGGGCACAGAAATACTACAAACCATACTGGAGTAGTGAAATAGAGCAATTGCACAATGACATGGAAATATCTTGAAAGCAATCAGAAAATAACCCTTTGCCAGCAACACCACAATAACTATAAGCATTTTAAGGCCAAATTTCAAAGGGCTAAACTACAAACCAGACAGAGAAGCTGGAAATAAAAAAAACAGAGTACTTGAATCTTGAATGAGACACAAGAGTTATTGAGTTATTGAGTTATTTGTGGGTCATCATCATTGCACTCCGAACACGTCCATAGGTGCTCAGACCCCCTCCTCAGCAATTCCCTCAGTGTCTAGCGACTGACGACTCCAGTTCTATGTTGGTTGATAAGTCTTCTTACACGGCCACTAAGTTTCTCATTTCTGGCTGTGCCCATCTTAACTCCCATTTCCATCATCCGAAGAAGTGACGTGGATCTGTGTTTGTCGAAGTCATGTGCTCTTCCCACATCTCGGAGGGCATTGATGATGTCCGCTCGATCCATTGGTTGCCCGTCCTCAACGACAGCGCAGCTAGCCAACCTGTCCGCTCTTTCATTTCCCCGTACTGCCGCATGTCCAGGGACATAGACAAAGGTGACCTTACGTATTTTGGATTTCTGCAACGACTCTACCCATTGCATGCATACAGAGCCCGCCTGCACTTTTTTAATCATGCTCATCGAATCACTCAGTATACATGCGTGGGTGTAGTCTTGTGACTCTAACCATTTAAATGCTTTGGTCACTGCCATCGCCTCCATTGTCATGCTACTCGTGGTCATGACGTATGCACCACTGTCTTCCTTGACTATTCTGCCTGCCGAGCATGCTGTAAATGCCCATGCACTTCTTTGGTGTCATATTACAGATCCGTCTGTATAGATGACTGCATCTTTCTCATCGGTGTTATCGCAGATGAGACCGTTGACCTCGGCATTAACCACGACCGGGTTCTGTTCCCTACTTTTCCTGTCGAGTGTGACAATACACGAGAAAATCCCCTTGAATATTTTCTTGAGACAAGAAAAAACAGCTAAATGATGAGGGTACAGAAAGGAACACCAAAATTACACTGAAGAAAGATGGAAACATCCTACAAGGAAGCAGGCAGCAAATCACTTTGCAGACTCCTTTGCAAATGACAATAATATTGAAATTAGACTAGAAAGAGCAACAAGGGACCCATTTAAAACAAGAAAATGCAATACAAACAGAGACAACACACAAGGTAATGGAAATACCCTTTACACAAAGAGAGCTAGAGCTGGCAATATTCAAATTAAAAAGTAAAAAGTCACCAGGCAGTGAAATGAAATTATTAAGAACTTGGGAACTGCAGCTGAAGCAAAACTACTGTAGATCTACAATATTTGCTGGATCACAGGTAGAGTGCCACAGGCATGGAGAGAAGCAATTATGATACCATTACTAAAGTCAGGAAAAGATAGTTCAACGACATCCAACTATAGATCAATCAGCATTACAAGCTGTTTGTGTAAAACAATGGAATGTATAATCAATGTGAGACTGCAGTGGTAACTGGAAAGTGAAAACCTCCATGTCCCACAGCAAGCAGGCTTTAGACAGTGTTACTCTACCAAAGATCAGGCAACCTATCTTTCCCATAAAATTGAGGATGCGTTTCAAGAAAAGAAACTGGTACTAGCAGCATGGATAGACCTAAAGAAAGCATTTGATAAGGCATGGAAGGAAGGGCTTTTGAAGAAACAGAAATTACGGAGTGAATGGCAGGATGTACAAATGGGTCAAAGCATATCTGCATAACAGGAGAGCCAGAGTGCAACTGGATGGTCTTAAAAGTAAGGTCTTACTGCGTCACGGCATCCCACTGGGAGGGGTACTATCTCCAACACTTCTTCTAGTATACATCAATGACCTAGTTACTGAACCACCACATGGTATCAAAGTAGCAATGTATGCAGATCACTTAGTAATGTTGTGCACAGAGGAGTATGCAGCAGTGGCCTCTAATTTGTTGCAAAGAGCTATGAATGCACTGAACACATGGACAAATAGATGGTGTATCAGCATCAATACAGATAAATGCAGTGCTATACTTTTCACTCTCTCCCCAAAACAAAAAGTAGGACCCATCTACATAAACAATGAGCCTGTGAAAGAAGACATACAAGCTACATATCTCAGAGTTACATTTGATAATAAACTATCTTGGAAACAGCAGATAAATAAGGCAACCCAAAAAGCAAGGAGGAAATTGGCTATTCTAAGAAAGTTGTGTGGAACCACATGGGGTGCGAGTGGGAAAATACTCAGTAAAGTTTACCAACAAAGTATACGCCCACATTTAGAATATGGATCATCTGTTTGGTGCTCAGCATCAAACACCACATTGCAAGAACTGGATAAAGTACAAAACTGGGCACTTAGGATCATCACAGGAGCAATGAAATCAACACCAATATTGGAGATGGAGAAATTGTGGAGGATACCAGCACTGAGAGAACGGAGAGACACAAAGGTGCTGATACAGACAGAAAAATTTTCATGCATGCCAAGACATCCAATGAAGGACCGATTCCAAAATCTTGCATTGGGACGACTTAAGAGAAGCAGTTTTATCTACTAAGCCAAACGAATTTGTAGACAAACACCAGACATACCAAGAGTTGTTAACCCCTTACTGCCCATACAAGAACAGACTCCCTGGACAGAGGAATCAGGATTGTCAATACAAATATGGACAGAAGTGAAAGGTATACTTGACAAAGAGGAACAAAATAGTATACAGCGTAAAACAATAACTCTCAATTTCTTGAATGAAGAATACCCACAAGACTTATGGATATGTGTGAACACAGATGAATCAGCACAGAATGCAGTAAAGAATGGGGGAGCAGGTGCATAAATAGAGTACCCAAATAACACTAGTGATATGAATAAAATCTATCTATCTATCTATTGACCTTTCGAGCCGTAACCGGCCCATAGGGCGTAGACCAAGATACACCTTCTCCTATATGAATTTTTGTTCTAGCAGTTTTCTTTTAAAGATATTTTATCAAATCTCGCCATCTGTCTCTGTTCTGTGCAAGCAGTTCTATCTCATTGAGGGAGCCGATTCCTGCTGCTCTTGCCTCTCTCATCAATGTTCTTCTCAGTGTCTCCCTGGGTCTTCCTCTTTTTCTTTTACCTGTTGTTTCCCATATGAGGGCTTGCTTTGCTATTCGATTATTATCTCTTCTCATCACATGTCCAACGTATGACCATCGTCTTTTCTTTATTACTGAAGATATTAGTGGTTGATTGGCGATTTCTCTAATTTCCTCGTTTGTTTTGAATTCGTTCCATTCTATACCAAGTATTTTCCTTAGACATTTAGTCTAATAATAAATAGAAATGAATAAAATAGCAACAGGGAAATATTGTCACAATTACGATGCAGAAATCAAAGCAATAAAGTTAGAAATAGAAAAATTGCTGAACAGTAATCTTAACCCACAGCCTGTAGTGTTTTTTGACAGATGCAAGATCAGTACTCAAGGCACTACAATCCTGAAAATTGCAGCATCTGCAGACCTTATTGACTGAACTCTGCAAGCACCACATGGATGCCCTGCAGTGGATCCCATCTCACTGTGGAATACCAGGAAATGAGAAAGCAGATTAGTTGGCAAAGAAAGGTGCAACAGGCACACAACCAGATGCACCGGTTCCATGCCATCAGAAGAAACAGATAATCAAATCAATCAGAGGACCACAAGCCCCAGATCAGGATGCCTTTCATAATATGAATGGATGCGAACAAGTTATCATTATTCACCTCAGAACAGGACATAATTGACTCCACAGTCACATGTATACAAAATTCAAGATCAGCACCTCAACTACCTGTACATGTGGACAGGCGCTCCAGACTGCTGAAGACATACTTCAAGACTGCACTGAATATAATAGACTGAGGAAAATTCATTGGCCCATAGATACAACACTGCAGACAAAACTATATGGGCCACTACAAGAATAGGGTGTGTGAATGGGTGGACGGGTGGATGGATGGGTGGGTGGGTGGACAGACGGAAAAAGGTAAAAGCAAAAAAAAAAAAAAAAAAGAAATAAAAAGCCAAACTTGAAAACATTAACAAGAGTGCTGATAAAAAAGACAAGGTCAGCAGGCATTGACTACCTTAGTGAGATGAAGAATCATGCCCAGAAAAGAGATTTAAGACAATGCTGTGACTACTGTGTTAATTTTTACAGCACTGGAAGTAATGAGAATGATGAGATTACCTTAATCCCCTACATGCTATCAGGTGTCATTAATGTGTCAGCTTCCCTACACCCTCTAGTCTTTTTTAGCATCTTCTTTGTGAAAGTGTGAAAATGTTTGTGACAGCAAGAAAAATAGTGGGTAAGAGAAAGAGAGGTAGTTAGACTTGACAAATTGGGAAATAGGCAAAGAATTGTGGTGCTGTGGAAAAGCTGATGAGTAGCAAATGAGGTAAACATAGTGTATTGTGATTTCACAAAATAAAATAAAACAAAACAAAGTTTCGACCTACATATGCCCTTGTTAAAAAAAAAAAAAACAATAGACACACAAAAACATGAAATGTAAGATCTGACTACATTAGAGAACATCAACGAAAATCATTTAAAGAAGAATATATGTTAAAAGAAATCATATTGTATAAAAACTTAGTTGCCAATGGAATTCCAAATCTCTCAATTAGTGGGTAACTTAGAATGACTACGAAAGAAAAGAAAGGGAGCAATAGTGAAAAGTCTACACCCTAATTTCTTTTCAAATATTTTCTTCTTTATATGTACTTTATATAATGTAGTCAGATCTTAGAACATCTCTCTTTTCTGTGTGTCCTCACATTTGTTTTTGTTTTTTTGACAGTCTGGCTATTAAAATAAAGTTAATCTTAAGTATTAACATTCTCAAAATACAGATCTTTGTAGAAGGAATTGATTATAAATACATTTGATGATGTCAAAATTGTAGTTGTAATTTTTTTCTTTATAATTTATCACTAATGAAAACTTGTAATGACTAATTCATGACCATTTTTCAGAAGTTTATGAGAGATATACTGAATGGTCCCTTCCTTCACTTTGGGATGACAAATGTCAGTCAAGACCACATGGATGTGTGAGTCTTCTTGTTGATCTTGTGATTTATTAATCAAAATAAGCTCTGTTAATGTTTGCATGTTTGATTCTTGGATTAATGTAGGTAGTTTTCCTGTTATGGTGTAATTTTTTATTCAATTGCTGTGAATATGATGCCTAATGTAGAAAAATATATAATAATAATCATACTATAATCTACTAATGATCTGGCTCTTCAAATTAAAATAGCATTGTCTTGTAGCACAGCACTAAACTGATAAAGTTCCATTACAAGAAAATGGTATCATAAGGACATTTACTGCTGCAATAAAAAGGAGACATGAGCATTTAATTGAAAACAGAGAAAAGGAGCCCTTGGAAAATGTAATGACAACAGAAAGAAAAATTTAGTGAGTGCAAAAAAACATACAGTGATGGTAGAAGTTGAGGGCCAGAGAATTTGAAGACAGAGAAACTGAAGACAGAGAAACTGAAGACAGAGAGAGGTAATCTTACGAGTTAAAAAAATGACAGAAGTGTTGGGAAAATAAAATGCATGTCAAGTTTTGAAGTGACCAAATGTCAGACAATTGTGGAAAGAGTTTATAAATAATACCACAAGGCTAACATAATGTTTGTAAATGATTTATTTGTTTTTGCTGAAATAATTTAGTCCATCTGTTGTCACATCATCCTTTGGTCATGTGACAAGGCAGAAAGATCAAAACACAACACAACGAGCCTTCAGCAAACGTTGTGAGAACACCAGACCCAAGGGTCGACCACGAAAAAGATGGATCGATGGAATATTAGAAGCACTAGGAAACATAACAGCAGCAGAGGTGAACAGAAAAGCAAAAAACCACAAATTATATCTCCTCTCAACACTGAAAGGCAAATGAAGAGGAAAGAAGAAGAAAAGAAGAAGATCTATTGTCAAGTTTGTTTATGAAAAGATTAGTTGATTTTAAAATTTTGTTAAAAACTCTTGCTAATATCTTTATAATTCTTTTTTTTTTAAATTTCAAATGTATTTACCACCAGGGGAACCCAGTCACTCATAGCACATCAGTCATGCAAATATGGCATTAGGTCATGTCTTGATTCAGCCAGTGAGCAATTTGGTTTGTGGATGACAAATAATAAAAGTCATAATCCGTAAGTAAAATCAGAAAATATTTGAGCAAAATTCATCTATGAATATTTTACAGATATCATTACAAAATAAGAGTAATGCAACACAGAGCAAAAACAAAATATATTTAATATTGTAATAGTTAAAGATGGTCCGATTTAAATACTTAGGAAGTCTAGTTGCAGATGACAATTCACAAACAGCAGAAATAGACTCAAGATGCAGCAAAACTTGTTAAATCATGGGACAGTTATTACAACTTTTGTCCAACAAGGAAATAACTCTAGAGGCAAAATGGGCACTCTACAATACAATCTTCATCCCAACGTTGTGCTACCAATGCCAGTCTTGTACTCTAGATACAAGAACAATAAGAAAAATAACCTCTACTGAGATGAAATATGTTAGATGAATGACAGGAAATAGTCTGAGAGATATAAGATCAGAAATGAAGAACTGAGAAAAAAGCTAGGAATAATCACCACCATAGAATACATATCTCAGAGAAATTGACATGAGATTACAAAAAGCAAATGCTATCACATACCAGCTTTCACCATTGTTAAGACATCCAAACATTTATATAGCAGCTAAACAACAAATGATAAATAGCATTTTATACCAACTTTGTGCTATGAAAGTCAAACATGGACCCTTTCTAAACCACATTTCTTCCTCTTCTGCGATCATGGCTCATTCAGAGTAGGATTCCGAACTTTCTCATGGAGGCAGCCATCTGTTGAAGTGAGATCCACTCTGACTGAGTTCATGTTAGAATGTTGCACTGTGTTCTGTGCCAATGACCCAGTGCATCTGATTTCTGCCAGCATTTTATTCAGGTTTGCTTTAAACCACATTTAAGAAAGATCAATACATGTGAGATGCGATGCTTGAGAAAAGTAACAAACAAAACAAGAGATAGAATACCAAATGAAACCATAAGGAAAATGGTAGGAATAAAACCCTGCCAGGAATATATAGAGCAACAACAACTTAAATGGTTTGGTCACCTGGTCAGAATGAATCCTCACCAATCACTATCAAAGGCATTCTTCTCGAGAATGCATGGAAAAAGACCAAGAGGAAGACCTAGAAGAAGATGGATAAATGCAGAGATAGAGACATGTAACAACAAAGGAAAATCACTAATTCAGACAGTTCAAGCAGCTCAAGAACGACAAATGATATAACCACGACACCTTTTTGGTATCAATGAAAAGAGAAAAGAATAAGATGATAGAATACATAAAGAAACAACAGACAAAGTGGTTTGGCCATGCGATAAGGCACAAAGATCAAAATACTACACAACAAACCTTCAATAAACATTGTGAGAACACTAGATCCAAGGCCCAACCACAAAAAATATGGATTGATGGAATATTAGAAGCACTAGGAAACATAGCAGCAGAGGTAAACAGAAGAGCAAAAAACTGCAAATTATATCTACCCTCGACTCTGAAAGGCAAATGAAGAAAGAAAGAAGTACTTGACCTCCTTTATGTAACTGTATATTTAGTGGTTGTTTGTTGGAAGATATCTTCTTCCTTTAATAATTTATTATGTCTTCTGTGTCATGTTGTTCTTTCTTTATCACATTCTTCAAGTCAAATCTCATTCTCTTGATCTTGACAATTGACAAATGCTGGATGGGGTACAACAAGACCAACATATATTTATTGATGTACTATTTACTGCCAAGTGGTCACAAGTTACAGTAACACTTTGCTTAATTTATATGTACGCTACATTACTTCCAGGCCATCATCAATAAAAATACTAAATGGCAGTTTGGATGACCGCTGAACCACACACTCATAGAATTATTTAACACATCACAGATTACACGTCATCTAAGTCTTGTGGTGGACTAACTAGATCCATTAATTTATTCATTTTGATCTAATATTGGTCTTGTTCGAACGCCTTATCTATCCATATGAGTTGGCAGCCTTTCAAAGTGCTCTGCCCTGGTATCTGCTCTATTGTCTTCTCTCTTATCTGTCATCTTATCTTCTTTCTGAAAGTGAGACTCCACACACACACACACGCACACGCGCACGCGCACGTATATATATATATATATATATATATATATATTGGCCGCTCCTTGTATATCCACCAACGCATCCATCCACCCCCATGTCTGTTATAATATAATTATTTGTTGACCTTGTGTCTGTCCTCCTATGCAGTCTGGAGATATTTTTAATTACACCTTCGCATGGCCCTAACCTGGGTGTCCATTATTAACTCTTTCAGTCAGAAGGTTTTTATCAATTTAGCGGTAGAGATTTTAAAGACAAAATTTTACATGTTTTTAAATATCATTCGACATGTTTATATTTATCTAACTCTTAACATATTGTATATGAATTTTTAGATAATTAAACAATGAATTAGATTTCACCAACACCAAGATGATACAAGATATGTAAAAAGAATATGGTTTGATGATAGTTTACACTTATCAAATTGATAGTGACGCACTGTGCAGGTGAACGTATATGACCGAAATTGGCATGGCATGTGGTGCGTCAAAACGCACTGAAAGAGGAAGTGTAATATTGCTTTCCCTGTTTACATTTATTCTTCTTCATTTGAGCTTTGGCTTGCCTTTCTTTCACTTTTCCTTTATTTCATAAAAGTTCATGTAGTGATTTCTGGATCCTCCATGAGTCTGGCTCCAGTCTCTTTAATCCTGTCATTACTATGTGTGCATTTCCTCATGCTCACATTTGTTGAGCCACTCTTCATAGCTGATTTTATTTGGCACATTCAGTGAGAACTTTCCTCAGGCAGATTGTAAAAAGTGATGGCAATCTTGATGTTCTTATACTTTTCTCCAGCATTTATTTTCATACAAAAGTACTAAACATATTTAGTTCAAAAATGGTTTCTAGAAACACTTGGAAATTTAACAGCAGAAGAGACCATCTAAAGGACCCAAACCTTTTTTTTCTTTCCCCTTGATGCTGAAAGACAAATAATGAGGAAAAGAGGAGAAGGAAAAGCAGGAAGTGAAACTCTTGCAAAATTTTGTATGTAAGCCTTATATTATTAAGTTTTGCAAAAATAGTACAAATTACAATAAAATTTTCAAAATAATAATGATTATATGAGACATGATGTCATCTATGTGGGAACAGTGTTTTCTGCTACGTTTGTTTGGATTACATCACTTGTATGTGGATGACTATTTTAAACAGTGCTCTACTGATGCCTGATGTTGAACTTCTAATGAACTGATGGGCTGTGTATTTCTTTATATTTAAGTGGGATATTATTTATTATTTATTAAACTTCCATTGTAAAGATGGTGGATCTAGGTCACGTTCTCTCAATCGCTGCAGAAAGTGCATTTGGGTCTGATTAAGTTCGGTTCTCCTTTGCACTTTTCTGTGTTAAAGTAAAAATGATGATCTACTTATTACATCTGCGCCACTTAAGCGAAGTCGTACGACGGCAACAGTCCCTTTTTGACAAATCAAGTGTTGTGAATGCGACCTTCCACCGTCTAGACTTGATCTGCGCTTTACATCACATTGATGCTGTTCATGACCATTGTTGGAATTCCTTGACGCAAATAATTTCCATGTTACTCATTAATGTAAACTACTTCATCAGCCAGGTAGGGTTCGATCCCAACTGACGGCTTCCAGATTCACCCAGCCTTAAAATGGGTACCGGATTTTTTCTGGGAAAGTAAAGCGGCACGGGCGCAATACCAACCACATTACCCCAAAAATCATGTGCTGAAGGTCTGTAAAATTTATGGTCACTAACACCATATTCCCTATATGCCACTTGTATGACGGGGGCTCTTTACTTTACATTTTACTTCGTCAGTCGCAGTTTTATCTCTTTAGGGAATTTGCACCGTGTTTTGTTCGTCGCAGGCTGCTTTCACTAGAGTAATCAAGAATCTAAAGGGAGCGAAATTATGTGTATACGACATTGTTGTGTGCTACGTCATCGTAATGGCTCATCGTAAATCCTTAGACCGGCCGTACGCTAATCTTATGGTCTGTTGTTTGATGTGCGACGGCAATAATCTGATGACTAACTGTGTGTCTATATGTTCAGAATTGGATTCAACAACGATGGCCTAACATCATCAAGCACTATACATTTTTAAAAAATACGATGATCATTTTCAAGAGAACGTGAACTTCCGGTATATGGTGGATAGGCAGTGGGAACAATTGAAGGCTATGCATGAAAAGTGTTCCTTGTTGCAGTTTCCTCATATTCCAAGTCCGGCTTGTTGCAGGAGCTACTGAGTTAAGTGCTCTGTGCACACAGTGAGCTGTGTGTCTCATCCGTTTTGATAATGTTTTGATATTCCAATTGTTTACAATGAATGATGATATCGTATGACAGGGAACAGTTGGCTGTATTTACTTTTTGCGTGGTTTCGCCTTATGTCTTTTGGCGTGTGCTGAGACTGCTACGATGGGGACTATAGTTACCTTTCTTTGTTTGGTAGATGAGATATTAATTCGGATGATTACGCTGGCACGGGTGGTTGAGCAATTATGGATTTTAATTCGTTTGCAGTGCTACCGGGGCCTTCCATAACCAGATAACCAAATTATTTATTATTCTTTACTTTTCACGACAACCAGTTTGTTGTTGATGTGTTCTCACTGCTCCACCTGTGAACATTTATTTACTGGAAAATCAGAACATTGAGTCCTGGTCTCTCAGATCTTCTGCAATTCAGAGTGATACTCCTAGAACTGTAACCATAAATAATAACTAAAAAAACTGAATGTGTTCATCACTGTATTGCAGGAGGCACATCATGCAGATAGTGGATGACGTAGAGAGCGAGATTACACTTTCTTTTGGCAGGGTAAATGGGCAGAAGATCTGAAGTAACATAGAACAGGCTTAGCCATTAAAAACGCATTAAACCATCAGTAAATGACAATGTCCATATTCTGTCTAGCCACCTACATACTGCCACAGGTCACAGGTCAAATAAACCTTTTCAGTGTCATTGCTCTTACATCTGTGCCCCACCAGATATAAAAAATTGGTTTTATGAAGATCTTAACTCCACCATAAGAAAAACAATCCTAACTCAGAACATTTTATCATCCTTGGAGACTAATGCAAGAGTAAACACACATCACAATACAGTGAATTAATATATCTATAAACCAGATTTGGCTCAGACATTTATGAACTTTTTAGATCAAGACCTTCAAATGTAATAGTATTGGGTAGGGGGCGATGACTGGAGATGTACCGGGATGGGGCTAGATTTGCAGGGGACCACTAAACATTTCCGGACATCGCAAGAAAACAAAAGCTTGTCATTAAAAAATTTCTGGTCAAAAGGATAGATCATTGGAGACAAACTTCCGGTAAAATCGGCGAGATGAAAAGTTAGCAATGTCTGGTCAGGAGCTAGACAGGAAACAGCAAATGTTTGACACTTTTGATTCAACAGACTTGTATCCGGTCAGGTGATGAGATTAGACATTGAAGACATTTTAACAACTTCCAGTCATACAGGAGTGAAAGCACATTGACTGATGTAGTCTACTGTATATATAGTCTATGTATATCTTGATGTCAAATTTCACAAAGTAAAGCCTTATTCACAATCTCCAGGCTAGTAAAATGGGTAGGGAAAACAATGTTCTCACAAAAAACACAAACTCCAAGTTTATCAGGACTGCGTTCTCAGTATTCTGCTATACAGTAGTGATATATGGACAACACATGTTCATCAAGAACATGTGGTCAAAGTATTCCACCTGCGTTGCATATGAAGATTCCTGGGCATCAGATGGCTTGATAGTGTATCCAACATCACTGACCTTAAAGCAACAAACACAAAAACCATATATATACTGCTAAGCTAACTTTGAGACAGCTGGAACTCAGGTCACATATGGAAGATGGGAGAAATCCAAAGATGATTTGTTCTGTGATATAGTGACCTGCTTTAAAGATACCAAATTGCGTGATTTGAAGTAATTCAGCATCAACAGGAAAATTCTCAAAACATATGCCACAGACAGACTGAAATTTGCGAGCACTGGTAAAGAGTGGCATGAAAGTCAGAGATGTAATGAGGCTGCAGACATGGCAAGAAAAAAAAAGATGCAAAAATGAAATAACAGCAAAAGCACCAACATCAACCTCATCATCCAGCAACATCTGTTCTACATGTGGGTATGATTGTCATTCTAGAATTTTAAGTCTTAACAAATGCTGTCTTCGTCATGATTGATTTACTGCAATACATCAATTTATCCCCTGAGATAGAAAGCCTATTTGTATTGTATTAGATATTCAAAGCAATTGGCATTGGCATGTTTATTTCTCACTGATTTCTCTTGTATCCAGAATTGATCCAAATCTGAAGAGTACAGTCTACTGCAATGCCATCAGTGCTGGCGGATGGGATGAGTGGAGCTTTGCTCTAGAGGTAAAACAGCCTGCAGGGTAGAGTTAAGAAATCAAAATAGAGAGAGACAACTAAGACAGACAGACAGACAGACAGACATACAGACTAAAAAAAAAAACTCTTTATGACACATAGTACCATTGCTGGTGTATGTCGGGGGGGGGGGGGGGGGGGGGGGGCAACGATAGAAGCAGAGGGATAAAGGCTGCTTGGTCAAGCAGTCGCCACAATGTGTGAGACTCTGGATTTTTATTTCCCCCCTGATAGAAAAAATCCTTTCTGTCTACCGCGGGCTTCAAACACCGTATGCTGGCTTTTCAGCCAGCGGAACAGTGGTTTTAGCCACATGGCCACACGCACCTCAGACATACAGACTGACAGTCAGAAATAAACGCTCCACCTCAAAATAACTGAAAAGAGTTAACAACTTTTAAAACCTGATATCAGTTTGGCCATTACCTACTTTCCAATTTTCTAGTTCTTCAAGTACAAGATTTTTATATATATTGTCAACAATATCATATCTTTCTCCAATTGTATCTTAATAAATAGCTAAACAAGCATTAATTCAGACATAAAATGTTTATATTAAATATCTGTATCTCAACACAATCATCCTAACAATCAACATATTATTACATTGTTACTAATTGTTTACATTCAGCGGTACAAAGATTCTGATGTTGCTTCAGAAAAAGCCTACCTTCTGTCCGCCATGTCATGTTCTGCTCATCCGTGGATTCTCAATCAGTGAGTACTCATTTTTACTAACTCTTTTTACTTTGAGTGTGTTTGTCTGCTTTACAGTTTTATATATTTCCTCTTTTGTTCATTATACATTATTTTGTAAATTCTTGCTTTTTTTGTTCTTTTTTGTTTACTTGAAACAGTCTATTAGTCTTCTCTTTTTCACTTCCTTTTGCTCAGTCATAAGTGTCAAAGTTCTAGTCTTCACCTTCTGACAGCCTTAGCCATTGTCATCTAATGTTGTTGCCAAAACATTGTTCCTCCATTCTACTTTATGACGGCCCTTTGGGACTTCGCTTCCTTCTCCTGATCTTATATATGCCTTGTAAAGTGTGGAAGTCATAGGTCCTTTAGATCAAAATATTATTTTTTCTCTGTGTTTTTTCAAAACTTATTTTAAAAACTATAATACACTTGGTTCATACCATGATTCCTCCTAGTTTCTTTTCCTTTTTAACCATATTTTCACCTTTGACACTTCTATTATGAGCTGAGGCTTGTTTTATTTATAGGCCTATTTTCATATTTTTTCTTTCTAATTATTGTGATAAATCTGTCTCATTTCACTGATAATGCGTCACATTTAACAAATTGTGTATTTTATTTCAGCTTCATGAATCTCATACTGCAGAAGAACTCTCCTATTCGTAAACAAGATGCCCTGAATGTTGTTGCTAATGTTGCAAGGAACAATTTTGGCAGATATCTGGCCTGGAACTTCTTCAGGAACAATTATGCCACACTGAGGACAGAGTAAGTTATGCCATGACTATCAATTATGTGCATTATATGTTGTAAATAAAACTTGAACAATATTTTATGCAAACGTCATTGTACAATTTTGATGATATTTAGTTTCACTTTACCAGTTAATTAACTGCTGCATAAAGTAACAAAAATAGTGTACATTTTCACATACCCAAAAATGCACAAATGCATATGCCTGCTCTTACACAGACATGTATTCCTTAAATATGCAAACATAGGGTTACCAGAATCTTTGGAGCTGAAAATGGGACAAATGTGTTTTTTTTTTAAGAAGTGAACTTGGGACAAATCTCTTAAGCGTCAAAAACTCAGAGATGCTACGTAGATTAATGCTCTCACTAATTACATTAATAATAACAGCAATAATAATAATTATTATTATTATTTGTATAAAGTTCTATAAGAAAACTCACACTTTATCACACAAATAATTAGAGTAATGGTACTTTACAGTAGCCTTAAGAATTAGCAATCAAACAGAACAATTCCAATATATCAGACAAAGCTGTGTTCTGTTGCCAGATTTATTCTCACTTTACACCAAAAATATTATGAGATCAACAGTAGACAAAAAACGAATTGAAGTCAATGGTCACAACATTAAAGCCATTGAGAGAAGATCTTGCCGCTCAGTAACCAATGAACCACAGAGAAAGAATGAAAGCAAAAATGCATACAAACTACTTTTTCAGAAGGCTGGAGAGATAACTGTGTTGACCTTCAGACATCTGTAACTCAATGTTGCCAAGCGGTCAGTCAATCTCACATTCTCATTGTTAATTAGGTGTCATTCCATTGAGTTATTTGCGGGTCATGATCATTGCACTCCGAACATGTCCATAGGTGCTCATATCTCCTCCTCAGCAATTCACTCAGTGTCCAGCGACTGACGACTCCAGTTCTATGTTGGTTGATAAATCTTCTTACACGCCCACTAAGTTTCTCATTTCTGGCTGTGCTCATCTTAACTCCCATCTCTTTCATCCAAAGAAGTGACGTGGATCTGTGTTTGTCGAAGTCATGTGCTCTTCCCACATCTCGGAGGGCGTTGATGATGTCCGCCCGATCCATTGGTTGCCCGTCCTCAACGACAGCGCAGCTAGCCAACCTGTCCACTCTTTCATTTCCCCGTACTCCCGCATGTCCAGGGACAAAGACAAAGGTGACCCTACGTATTTTGGATTTCTGCAACGACTCTACCCATTGCATGCATACAGAGCCTGCCTCCACTTTTTTATCATGCTCATCGAATCACTCAGTATACATGCTTGGGTGTAGTCTTGTGACTCTAACCATTTGAATGCCTTGGTCACTGCCATCACCTCCATTGTCATGCTACTCGTGGTCATGACGTATGCACCACTGTCTTCCTTGACTATTCTGCCTGCCGAGAATGCTGTAAATGCCCATGCACTTCTTTGGTGCCGTATTACAGATCCGTCTGTATAGATGACTGCATCTTTCTCATCGGTGCTATCGCAGATGAGACCGTTGACCTCAGCATTAACCACGACCGGGTTCTGTTCCCTACTTTTCTGCTTTCTGTTCCTATTGAGTGTGACAATACACGAGAAAGTCCCCTTGAATGACGTAGGCATCGGTATCCACTCCTCACCAACGCTGATATTGTTAAGCCCATAGACCTGTTTGATGACATCTCCACTCGGCCCACCCATGATTTGCCTCTTTTTAGCCTGGCACCTTTCTCTGTGTTGAGCATGGGGTGCAATGGATGCTCTGTATCTGTATTAATCTTCAGGTATGCTCGTGCTCTCCAGATCTTGATTCTGTCATCCATGGTTGGAAAGTCAAGAAGATATCTCATTGCTACACAGGGAGTATCCCTCGTACATCCCAGGATAATGCGCATGGCTTCATTTTGTATTTTCTCCAGCCTATCAATTTGAGTCGCACTGACAGTAAGAATTGCCAGGGCATACTCGATTGGTGCGAGGACCAATCCCTGGAACAGAAGAGTAAGTAGCCTCTGCTTGATGTTGGCAGCTGCCATGACCTTCAAGGCGGCTAATCCTTTGCGGGATTTTGTTATCACATGGTCGACGTGGTCCTGAAAACACAGGCTGTGATCAAACTTAACTCCGAGGTATGTCATCAACTTGTCCCTGGTCATCTCATCAGCTCCCATTCGTACTACCGGTGTGGTCATATTAACGATATGAGTGTTAAGGGAGAACCATGAAACTGATGCTTTATTAGGATTAATAAAGGCACCTGAAACCCCACACAAGGAAGAAATGCGATCGAGTTCGTCTTGCATTGTAGAGACGATTCCCCGTCTGTCTCTTCTCTGTCCATATACCAGAATATCATCAGCAAAAGTCATAGTTCTTTCCCTCCCATCCAGCTGTTGTTCCGTGATCGTTATTGTGTACACGTTAAATAGAACTGGTGACAATGGTGAGCCTTGTGGCAGCCCTGGACAAATGGATGTTGGCTCGGAAGACGAACCTCCACATCTGAGTATCACCTTCCTCTGAAACAGTGACGCTGCGATCCATCTAATGAGGAAGGGGTGTACCGCCAGTTTGAGGAGCATATGCATGAGATATTCAAATGGTACCCTGTTGTATGCATCCTGCAGATCTATAGTAGCAGCAAATGTCTCCTCTCGTCTGTGGAAGCCTTCGAAGACGTCATAGGCAAAGACTGCCGCATTGAGTCATGTCTCTTTGTTATATCTATAACCTCCGAGTGTGGGTGGGAATACGCGTTTCTGTTCAAGGTGACAGATGAGGACATGGGGCAACTATTTTTTCCAGCAGCTTGCCTGCAGTGTTCTGCATTGTGATGATTCTGTAGGCACTGATCTGAGAATGGTCCTTGTTTGGCTTCGGTAGCGGTAGTAAGTAGCTGTGTAGCCACTCCTCCTTAATCTGGCCGCTCCGAATAATGGCATTAAACTCATTGGCCAAGTTTTGTCAAGTCGTCGTCAGCTAAATCGCCTATGTCATCGTACCGAACACCATCTGGACCAGGAGCAGTGTTGTGCGACCTTTTAAGTGTCGTGCGAGTGGTATCGGTTATGATTGTGAGATCTTCTTTCAGCCCTACATCCTTACACAATTTTGACAGCGATCCCCGTATCCTCATTCTTACAGCCTCATTTCTTTGGTTCGTCTGCTCAATGTAGCGGGCAAGCAGGGCCTTCCCTTTGCTCTCATCAGATTTGTGCCATATCCAGCCTGTGCTCTGAAAGTCTGGTATGCCTCTGTGTCGTGTTGTGTCCTTCATGCACTGATGAAGGCGTCAGAATGTGGCGAGCTATTTTTCTGAGCACACTTTTTTACAGAAGTCATCCCATTTGGCATCCTTAGCATGCTTAGCGCATAGTTTAAAGTGCATCATTTTTGGTCGACCTCTACTTTCAGACGCTTCAAGAGCTCAAGTTGTGTTCTTCCAGTCCTTCTGGCTTTCTGCCATGTCTTGACCGTTTGTCTCTTGCTCCGCCAACCTTCCTCGACATCTACATTCCACCAGGGTGGCTGCGTCCATCTCTCCTGCCTCCTACGAGGTAGAGCTCTGTTTCCTATGTCTGATTTTGCTAATGACGTCCTGGTCTGTTTTCTCGTAGTGGAATGTGTGGATCTTTCTTTTCTGGCTTTTATTTCTGCTTTTCTCAATTAGGAGGACACATGGATAGTGATCACTTCCGTGGAATCCCAGTGCACTCCACCTGCAAACCGGTGCGAAGGTGGAAGACACCAGTGCCAGCTCTATGACACTATCAGAGTCCCCTGTTCGAGTGGCCATTCTTGTTGCCCTTCCATCATTCAAGCACACTAAATCGGCCGACACCAGTGCGTTCTCTAGGTCTTCTCCCTGCTTGTTGGTTATGACGTTACCCCACTGGTTTCCTCTAGCATTAAAGTCTCTGCAGAAAATGACATTCTCTTCATCGAACTCGAAGAGATTCTGCCATTGTTGTGTGTTCACCTTCCCATTACAGGCATACACATTAGCAATCACGAAATGAACTGGAGTTTGCACCCTAACCGCATGTACCTGCAATTCTGCATTGTCCCACGCAGACATATCAACCCCAGCTGCCACCATATTGTTGTGCACAAGGATGGCCTGCCCAAGGTGTCGTCTATTGTAAAAACAATGAAAGCCAGGAGTACTTACTGTTACTGTCACCAAGAAGAGTTTCTTACAAATCCATTATATCGGCGCCGCACAGTATCTTATCAAGAATGGGCCGTCGTTGATTAATGGACCCACAATTCCAATAAGTAACGCGCACATACTTTAGGCCTAGCCTCTCACAATTTGACAGTTTAGTGCCACCCCTCTTGCCCCGTCGTGTTTTCCTTCTTCGATGATGTCTTTTGGGCTGCATCTGAATACTTGCACTTACCGTCATCTTTGATGAACGTAGCTGAACGTTGATGCTTTCATTCCATTGTCCTTTTTTACTACTATTGTAGAGCAGAGTATATATAAGAAACTTGACAAAAATACTCTTTCGTGTGCTAATAATTTCTCACAGAAGATTTCTAAAATGAGCCTGATTAGGTGACATATTTTGCAGGTAAATAAAACCAGGACAAATGAGTGTCCCGAAGACATTTTTTGGGACTGGAATATTTAATTCAAAACTAGGACTTTCCTGGAAAACTACGACGTCTGACAACTCTATGCAAACATGATCAAACACACACATTGGAGAAAGAATTTTAAAATGTTATATTTATTCAATGCTATTATAAGATGCATTGATGTGGACCATGAGCAAGCAGATGGAAGACATTTAAGATCATTATAATGTTGATATATGGATTAAAATAGCACATTTCCTTGGAAAGAAAAGAACCAGGAATAAAATATCAAATGTTCAAAGAAGAAGAGTTTGGACGTGGACAGTTTTTGAAAAATAAAAAGACATTTGCACAGACAAAGGAAGCATTCTACAAAATGAAAAACACTTTCTACATGTCTTTGTCAATAGGTCACTAACAGTTAATCAACAAACAAGGAGATGATTGTAGTAAGCTGATGATTTTGAGGATAATAAAAGAGAAAGGATCCAATTCTAAAAACCCTACTGAAGAGAAACATTGAAAGAAAATTGGCTTGAAAATGACAAAGATGTCTTAATAGCATTCTGTCAGAGTGCACATAGATAGAGACAACATTCATTGTAGCAACCACTGATCTGACAAGAAATAATAAAATAATGAATTCTCTAGAATTAAAAGAAAAAGAGGTAACTGAAGAGGGTTAATCTTTGCTTCTGGGAAGTGTATCAAAGGCTTGCAAATAGCATGCTAGTCTTTTCAATTAAGAGCATAGAATGCTATGGAATAGATGAACAACATTTCAAAGTATGTATAGTTTGTTAACCATATATTTTAGAACTGTGACAATCAAGCTACATAATAAAGTGAAGCATTTAAACTACAAACTTTTCTTTTTTCGTTTTCATTTATTTTTCACTGTGTGTTGTATCTTGAAGTCCACTGAATCTGTTCTAGCAGGCTTTCATTTGAGACTGCTTCCCCAACATTTGTTTTTTCTTACATTTTCTGCAAGACAGCAGCTTTGTGTAGCCATGGTTGCCTCTCTTGGGAAAGTCAAGTTTTCCTATCCTTAAGTGTTGGTTCAAAGAGACAATTTATTTTTCTGACATGGATTTTAATTAGACCTTCTCTCCAACTTTAACTTTTTCAGGGTGTGTTCACAATGATGAATCTTGATATGAGTCTTGGTCATCTAACATTTTTGATCATCTAACATTTTTGATCATCTAACATTCTTGATCATCTAACATTCATGGATAATATTCTTAAAGTTAACAGAAGTTTAGAGCAGCTTTTAATTTTAAAGAAAGATTGGCTTCACTTTAGATGGACTTGAGAAACTGATTCAGGATCCTAGGAAAGATAACAATGAGAGTACTTATTCATGACCACTTTTGTCAAAGGGCACCAGAGCATTGATTAACTGATCAGAACTTTCAGAGAAGACAATGCATTCTGGATGACTCATTTTCATGGCTATTAATAAAACTGAATCACTGTACATGTCTTGAAAAAAGATGTGACATTCACACAGCAATTGTATGAGAGATTAAGTTTGGCACAAAAGTTATGATAAATGCAGAACATACAACATTTTCTGTAAAAGAAGATAAATGTGTTGAGTGCCTTTGAAAATAGGCCATCAGTTCCATACTAACATTTCTGAAATACCTGCTCATATACCTCATGCAAAGGGACAAATAGTGTAGTTTTCTTTCTATAGCTAATAATTTAATTATAATTTATTTATCCTGACCATTAAACTGTTCTTTTTAAAATTCTTGTTATTCACTGGTCTTCCATCGTTTATCTATACAACTATACCAAGGCTATAATTAACTGTGTGTAATTCTTGTGGTTCATCATAGTTCAACATCTCTTCATTTTTTTTAAAATATAGTGCTATCTGCTTGGTTCTCAAGGTTCTTGATGGCTATTTTGTATTCCCTAATTGTCTTTCATGTTTATATAAAAAGTTTGGGGGACTGGTTGGTCTCAAGGCAAGACACCGGCCTCAAGACAGAGAGGTTGTGGGTTCAAATTCTGGCTAAACCATTTGGGATTTTTATTTATGATTTCTCTCTGTGGCAACCACCCCTGGTCCTGGGCAGTGAGGCCCAGCTTGAAACATCAATTACTCATGGACGGAAAAAATATGAGTACCTCCGAAGACGGAGTTATCTACCTGTGTGGCGAGGAACCCCTGTGCACACGGCTGCCAGGGAAAACAGATTAACCCGCAAAATTCAGTTCCTAGTCTCTAGGAACTTCATCAGAGGTAAAAGCTGGCAAATGAAAAAAAAAAAAAAAAAAAAAATATTGGAACTTTTGATATATATATATATATATATATATATTTTTTTTTTTTATTTTGATTGGGTTAAATTAAAACTAAGGTCTAATATGACATCTGGTTTGGAACTTTTGATATAACCAGATGTCATATTAGACCTTAGTTTTAATTTAACACTTCTGCTATTTTAAACAAGTCTATAAGTGTGGCTGCAACATATCACAGATAAGCTGGACATGACTCTTGCAGGCTCTGGAACATCTCAGGACAGAGAAAACTTCAGAGCAGCAGTTATTGCAGCCATGTTACAACAGGGACAAGCTAGATGATGATAACTTGTACTGTGCAGTAATAATTTGCTTTTAAAATGAGTATTGAAACTGATTATCTAGTGAATTATGTATCAGAATAAAATTGTTGTGTTCTAGTGTGTGTGCATGCATTTATTTGCTTGTTCATCATTCGTTCATGCTCTGAAATACTTATTTCCTACAATTTTTTTAAATCTCAAGTGCTGTTTTCCTGTTATGATACAATGTATCTTATACAGCCTTGAACTATTTATTTCTTCCAGGTTTGGAAACTCATTTTCTGCATGGTCTAGAGTCATTTTGGCTTTAACAGAATCTTTTAATACCGAATTTGAACTGAACGAGGTATGTTATAAAATAAATTTTCACACAATTTTCTGGAAATGACTTCAGCACATATGGTTATTAAAGATAATGGCTGCATTGTTTGTAAGGTTGTTTAAGAAATACTTATTACTATTTACATTTTTGTTGTTGTTTTTCTGAGCTTGTATTTGTTCTAAGTGATATTTATATAACTGCAATTGTATTTATAACACTTTTTCATAAATTTGTATACATTTTTTTTCCTTTAATAGTATCTAAAGTTTTATGATAATCATCATGTGCCAAACTGGTTGGCATAGGCGATGATGTCCGTCATCAATTTTCTGTCCACAGTTCATTGTATCAATTCTGTTGTTGACTGTTTTTCAAGCCATGACACCAAGCTGTCTAGTATCTTTTTTGTCATCTGTGATCTCTCTTTCCATGTTTTTTGCCACTTGTAACCAAGTATTTCAACTTTCCACTTCTCATGATGCATCCAAGAAATGTTGATTGTTTCTTTCTAATGATTTTTAGAAGCCCCCTTCTTGTGTTGGCCTCTTTGAGAATGCTGGTTGTTGGTCTTTTTAGCTGACTGCGGAACTCAACCTTCTTCTGAGAAATCCCATCTCTGTGGCCTCTAATCGTCCTTTCATTTGTTATTTGTTTATCTGTTGTCCATGATTCACTTCCATAGGTCACAATTAGTTCTATATAGAACCAATGAACTCTCATTCCCACTTCTGTTAACAATATCATCATATAGCTCATGTTAATTGTTTCTCATTATTAGCATTACTGCTTATTTTGTTCTTTCATGACCAGTCACCCATAGGTTTTTTTTAATGTCTTTGATTTATGAAAGAAAATAGATAATTAATACATTCTATTAAGAATACATCAACAACAAAAATTCTTGGAACTGTGGTGACGGCATTGTCAGTGCACTTGCTACTGACCTGAAATGTTCCACGTTGAATTCTCAAGTGTGGAAATTTTTTAAACTGGCTTCGTGGTCTATCCACCCTCTTGAAATGGGTGCCAGAGATTTATTTCTGGGGAAACCTGGTGGGATGCTAACAACATAACCCATAAAATATGCCAGTGGTCATTAATAAGGGCATTAGCTAACATGTTATTCTCTATACACCTAAAGTCATGGAGCGAACAGCTACTTTTACATACAAAACAAAAATGCAACTTGTACATTATTACCACTTGACACAACACTATTGCCACATTTGATGTTAGATACATATATGTTAATTTGCGTTATTCATATTTTAACAACATTTCAAATCATCATCATCATGTACCCTGCCGATTGGCGTAGGCGATCATGTCCCTCCACAATCTTCTATCCACAGTGCATCGTATCAGTTCTGTTGTTGACTGTTTTCCATGCCATGACACCAAGCTATCCAGTATTTTCTCTCTTTGTCATCCGCGATCACTCTTTCCTTTTATTTTGCCAGTTGTAACCATGTATTCCAACTTTCCTCTTCTCATGATGTGCCCGAAAAATGTTGATTGCTTCTTTCTGATGTTTTTAAGAGCTCCCTTTTTGTATTGGCCTCTTTGAGAACTTCCTCATTGGTCTTCTTATCTGTCCAGGGAACTTTCAACATTCTTCTGAGAAATCCCATCTCTGTGGCCTCTAATCGTCTTTTCATTTGTTTGTCTACTGTCCATGATTCGCTTCCATCGCAGCCTGTGTTTTCGGGACCACGTCGACCATGTGATAACAAAATCCCGCAAAGGATTAGCCGCCTTGAAGGTCATGGCAGATATTTATCATTTTCTGAAATGCTATTTTGGCCTGAGCTATTCTGCTTTTTATTTCTGTAGTGCATCTCCCATCTGATGTAATTATTGTGCTGAAGTATTTGAAACGTTGCACTTGTTTCAGATTTGTCTTGTTTATTTTTATGCTGCATGATGGTGATGATTGTTTCTTCGATATAACCATTACTTCTGTTATGTGTACATTTCAAATCAGTTGTGTTTAATTTTGATGTAAACCAATCCTTGATGTCATATGATGTTATATTTCAAATTAAACTCTGATCATTTCAGATTGATGCTCTCATAAAAACTGAAAGCAGGAACTTAGGTTCAGGTGAGCGTGCATTCAACCAGGCACTGGAAAAAGTATCCAGCAACATCAAGTGGATGAACAAGAACTTGCCAGTCATCACCAAGTGGCTGAAGGATAAAAATTATTTAGTTGAATAGAAACAGTGATTGTTTTGTTGAGGTTATCAATTGTACTTCATTTTTAAAAAAATTACTACAAATTATCATTCTATGTGGAAATATTTCCTTGAATTCTTTACATCCAGTAAACTGTACCTATGAGCTCAGTTGTTGAATTATATATAGGTACAAACCTTTTTCAACCATGACTATGTAGTTGATAAGTCAAAATCTCCAACTCTGGCTTCTCAATTTTCAGCTGTCCAACTTCTGCTGTACTAGAGTGCATGTCTCTATAGCTCTTTCTCCAGTACTATATCTTGGCAGGACTTTCATGATGGAATAGAAAAGTAACCTTGCAGTTGGTCTAAAGAGTTATAAATGTGGTTTTTTAGTGTGCTCATTTACAGTATTGTGACCGATCATCAATAATTTAACAACACATAAAGACCTGGTACTTTTATAAAGCAAATTTGTCAAAACCTGTCCAAGTTACAATTAAAATTGTGAGTAAACTATTAGCAGCTATAAACTATTCTTAACAAATTTGAATAACACTGTAAAATTATTTCTTTCACTTTTTCTACCCTCATAACTTGGTTAACAAAATGCAAAATATAAATTTCTTTTTTTAAAATTAATGTTTTTTTAAAAATGTGTACTTGTCATATTGTCTCGTTAGTCATTGTTCCTCCACCAGTTGGCAGACAACCATGCCAGTGCTATAATTAATTGTGTAATGCTTCTAGTTCAACTTAGAGCTATTCAGTTTCTCATTCTAGTGTTATCTTTATGGTTCTTTATGATTATTGTGTTTTCTCTGTTTGTCATTCTTGTTGATATCAAAAGTTCAAAGCCGAATGCATATTAGACCATATACTTTAATTTAACATTGCTATTTTAAAAAACATAGACACTTACCTGTACAGCCATAGCCTGAAAGTTCCATTAACTTCACATTTTTCTTAATGGATTTGTTTTTTTTACTCATATGTAGTTTATGTTATAGTTCTCAGTAACATTAACTCTTTCAGGACCAGAACAGGAAACAGGAATTTTCAGATTTGGACCAGAAAACTCAATTTTTTTTCCTGTTTCCAGAAATTTTACCACATACCTTTTTCATTTGACTACTTCACACAATAATTGAGATAAATGTGGCATGTGTTATATATCACTGGAAAGGGAAATGGATACAGAAAATCAAAATAGCAATATATTTCTGATATGTCATTATTTAAAGGAATAGTTATATTTAAAAAAAAAAATATTCAAGGTAGATAATTTTAATTTTAAAATATTGTATTTCACTTACCCATTTCCATCCAGATATGTGTTGCTATCCATTTGTCTTGAAATATTACACAACATAATCCAAATTCCTCGAAAATACAGTTTATTTGATGAATTTATGTCCACAAATAACAAACTTATGCACATTTTTATAAATGATCCCAGAATAAAAAAATTTTCAAATTTTTGTACATCACAACAATATTATTTACAAGTCAAGTTTATTATTTTTATTGACACATATGTACTTATTGTGTGTGATATTCCCTAAAGCATGTTTTAGCGCACAGATGTGGCTTATCCGGACAACCTGTACAATAATAGCTACTTCGTTTTCTTACTTTCCGCTGCTCCGAACAATGAACACACTGCAGGTCTTTCCCATCAAAATCAATGAGATGGATGGCACCCTGATATCTCTGCGGCTTCATGTTCCATTTTTTCCCCGGCTTGGATAAATCAACTTGAAGAATGTTGTTAGGAAAAGGTGTCTCTGCTCCTACTATGCTACACAAATCATAAATAAGCAGCTCCTTGAAATCTGCAAAAGGCATAGGCTTTTCGGTGTTAGGGCGGCTCAAGTTATATAAAATATGAGCATTGAGTTGTGTGATCTCAATTATCCACATAAATATTTTCTTCCACCACTTGACTGTCTTCCATGTGTGGTTCCCATAATATGAGATCATCTGGTCTACTCTGTCACATCCATTCATTGAGTGGTTGTAGCTATGGATGGGTGATGGCTTCCTGACTTGACTCCTACCTTCATTTCTGACCTCATATGTGACACTTCCATGTGTTGTCACCAATTGGCAGAGCTTTTTGGATTTTGTATCCCTCCAGCTGACACACATAACTTGCTCCTCATAATTGATGAACCACTTTGCCTCATTCACTGATATTTTTTTATTTTTGACTTCTGCTGGAAATCCATCTGGAATTATGATAATCTGTGATGACTTCCAGTAACTTGTCGAAAACTTTGACAGCATGTGATGAATGTGGGTCTGTTTCAGGCCTGTAAGCTGTGTCCATACCAAAATATACCAGGAGGTTGAAAGCGTATCCGGTGATTGAGTCGCAAAGTCCATTTGATTTGATATGATATTTTTTTGGCTTACTGGCATTGTACTGCTTGTACTTAAATCTTCCCTTGTAGCCTATAACCATCTCATCAATGCAGATATTTTCAAACGGATAAAACGCTTCTTGAAATTTTTCAATCAATGAATTGATGAACGGCTCAATTTTACATTTTCCAGCCGCATCAGGACCAGCCGCATGAAGCATAGATTGATAAATGAGTAAAAATCTTGTCCGACTAAACATGCACCTAAACCAAGGACTACTTTTAAATGATTGAATGGACCAGTAATCCTTTATAGAATTTTTTGGATTCATTCCCATAGCAATCAGGACTGCCAGAAACTGAAAAAAAGTATTACGGTCCAGCGGTGTCCATTTAGCAAAACTGGAATACCTGCGTACAGGAGTACTCAATTCCTCTTTTTGCTGAGCATAACTGTTGATATTTTGAATAAGACTGTCAACAATTGTGTCAGTCAACAGGCTCAGAAAATACCTGGAAGGTGAAGCATTTTCTGGAAGATCTAACTTACATCCAGAATTTATATTTTGGAAGCTAGATTTTCCAATGGTATCTCCATCTCTGGCTTCATGCCACCCATCAGCAGGCTTCCTAGCCACATCTGTCCTGCCAGCTTTGGCTGACAGAATAGTATCAGTTTCATCGTCAGAATCACTGCCACTAAATTCCTCTGAGTCACTGATAGTGCTGGACTGGAGGCATCGACCAGCTAAACCTAAAAAAGAGTTAGAGAGTCTTGGTTTCTTACCTCTATGACTTACCACTACAATTATCATTATCACCACAAAAACTAAAACTCTCGTCTGAATCTTCTGAATAGTCCATTTCTGATTCACTAAATAACAATGTTTCGAACATAGATCTCGCTTGTTCTGCACTATATAATTTTGGGCGAGATGTACTGCAAGAACTACCAGCAGTGGGCGTGGCCATTTTGTGATAGAAATTTCAGAAAAATAAACAATGAATATTAATGAATAATTTTTCAATCCAAACGCCTAACCACGTTTTCAAACCTTGGGAAGATCAAGGAAAAATAACTCTAACGACCGGAAATCAAATATTGGTTGAAACAAAAACGAAATTCGGTGAAAATGAAACAAATATTCAGCTACATCCAAAATGTCCGACATATCGGTGTTGTCCAAACGGATCATGCCGAGGACTTGGCGCCGGACCTGAAAGAGTTAAATATGCTAGTCATCATTAAAAGTGCACCACTTAGTTATATTCATCGCAAATTATCAAATAAAATAAAAAATTGTAAAACATAATATGTTTGTGAATGTAAAAAATTTCCACATGAATTAATATTAGCTGTTTTCTTACAGAATGGCAATAAGCTTTGTGCAACTCTTGTGTAGAAAAAAATTATAATTTGCTGTGACTGAATTGATAATCACCTTTACTATCAGGTGTGACCTCCTGTAGCATAAAAACAGTCTTTGACTAGTCATCTTATTCTTCTTTCTTCTTTTCTCTTTTCACTGATACCTAAAAGGTGTTGTGGTTTATATCATTTGTCGTTCTTGAGCTGCTCGAATTGTCTGAATTAGTGATTTTCCTTTGTTGTTACATGTCTCTGTCACTGCATCTATCCATCTTCTTCTGGGTCTTCCTCTTGGTCTTTTTCCATGCATTCTCAAGAAGAATGCCCTTGATGGTGATTGGTGAGGATTCATTCTGACCAGGTGGCCAAACCATTTAAGTTGTTGTTGTTCTATATAATCTTGGCAGGGTTTTGTTCCTACCATTTTTCTTATGGTTTCATTTGGTATTCTATCTCTTCTTGTGTTGTTTGTTACTTTTCTCAAGCATCGCATCTCACATGTATTGATCTTTCTTAATTGTGATTTAGAAAGGGTCCATGTTTGACTTTCATAGCACAAAGTTGGTATGAAAATGCTGTTTATCATTTGTTGTTTAGCTGGCATAGAAATGTTTGGATGTCTTAGCAATGATGAAAGCTGGTATGTAACAGCATTTGCTTTTTGTATTCTCATGTCAATTTCTCTGCCTAGTTTTCTATCTTCTGTGAACATTGTGCCCAAATACTAGAATTCTTCTACTTGTTTTATTTCTTTCTCTTTGATCTTAATGTTTAATTTATGTCTTAATTTGCTTATTCTCATAGCCTCTGTTTTTGCTGTGTTAATTTACATACTGTAGTTTATGCAACTTTTATCTAGAGATGTTATATGCTGTTTTAGCAAAATTGGGCTTGAGGTCAATCATGAAAAGACTAAAGTCATGAAAAGTTTAATTCCAACAAGTGACAAAATATACATGGAAAACAAACCAGTAGAAGAGATCGATCACTTTATCTATCTTGGAAGTCACATTGATCGAGAAGGGGATACGAGCAAAGAAATTAGAATCAGACTGGCTAAAGCAGCAATGTCTTTCAGAAGCCTTGAAAAGTTGTGGAAATCAAAACTCATTAGCACAAACACAAAACTTAGGCTATTCAAATCAAATGTACTATCAACCCTTACGTATGCGTGTGAAAGCTGGAAAACAACAAGAGATATAGAAACAAAGTTGAACGCATTCGAAAATAAATGTCTAAGGAAAATACTTGGTATAGAATGGAACGAATTCAAAACAAACGAGGAAATTAGAGAAATCGCCAATCAACCACTAATATCTTCAGTAATAAAGAAAAGACGATGGTCATACGTTGGACATGTGATGAGAAGAGATAATAATCGAATAGCAAAGCAAGCCCTCATATGGGAAACAACAGGTAAAAGAAAAAGAGGAAGACCCAGGGAGACACTGAGAAGAACATTGATGAGAGAGGCAAGAGCAGCAGGAATCGGCTCCCTCAATGAGATAGAACTGCTTGCACAGAACAGAGACAGATGGCGAGATTTAATAAAATATCTTTAAAAGAAAACTGCTAGAACAAAAATTCATATAGGAGAAGGTGTATCTTGGTCTACGCCCTATGGGCCGGTTACGGCTCGAAAGGTCAATAGATAGATATATGCTGTTTTAGCAGGTTTTCGTCCTCATATATTAGGCATTGGTCATCTGCGAATAGTAGCTCGTTGATTTTGGAATTTTCTACCTCTATAGTATTATTTGATTTTTCATTATTGTTGCTTGTTTCCTGATTTATTTTGTCCATAGATATGATGAAGAGGAGTGGTGAGAGGACAAGTCATCTGATACTTTTGTAAAATGTCTGGAAAAATTCCAGGGACAATGAGCAATGAATGTTGGCTTCAAACCAATAACATTGTTGATGTGATGAGACTGGACCCTTCAATTTAGTTCATCTCATACATGTTCAACTTAGTTCATGTCTGGAGAGTTTGCTGGCCAATCCAATATAGGAAAAGGTTTCAGTGAAAGAAATTCTGTTTAGCACATTGGTAGTATGAGTCATGATTTTGATTTGCTCCTTCTTTGTAAAGCTGTCATCATACTTTGTAGGCATGTATGTTACACTCCACCACTTACTCCGTGCTACCAGCTTTACAGCAGCATGGAAATTATTTGCCTGTTTCCCTGATAGTATGAGTGTTCAGCATTGTGCTGATTGGGTCGTACATCAGGATGATTATGGAAGGAAAGCATGACAATAGACTGCAACAGTACCTGATTCACGTAAAGGTCATTGATAATGTTCATTCTGAACACATGAAGAAACATATGATGGTCATAGGAAAACCCACCTTCCTCGTGCATGCTTCCTCCACTTGCACCTGTCTTGGGCAATGGATACATTTGTTGACTTTCTCCAGGACAATGTGAACTCTCCTGTCAGTAAATGTTATGTTGACTTTCTCCAGGACAATGTGAACTCTCCTGTCAGTAAATGTTACATTTGTTGACTTTCTCCAGAACAATATGAACTCTCCTGTCAGTAAATGTTACATTAAATTGACTTTCTCCAGGACAATGTGAACTGTCCTGTCAGTAAATGTTACATTAAATTGACTTTCTACAGGACAATATGAACTTTCCTGTCAGTAAATGTTACATTAAATTGACTTTCTCCAGGACAATGTGAACTGTCCTGTCAGTAAATGTTACATTTGTTGACTTTCTCTAGGACAATGTGAACTCTCCTGTCAGTAATTGTTCAATTAAATTGACTTTCTCCAGGACAATGTGAACTCTCCTGTCAGTAAATGTTACATTTGTTGACTTTCTCCAGGACAATGTGAACTCTCCTGTCAGTAAATGTTACATTAAATTGACTTTCTTCAGGACAATGTGAACTCTCCTGTCAGTAAATGTTACATTAAATTGACTTTCTTCAGGACACTGTGAACTCTCCTGTCAGTAAATAGTACATTAAATTGACTTTCTTCAGAACAATGTGAAATCTCCTGTCAGTAAATGTTACATTAAATTGACTTTTATCAGAGATTAATATTATCTCCATTCAGCTCTTGGACAGTGATTAGTTGGACCAAAACTAAACTGATCATCTAGTGGCATCTTGTGAGGATAGTACCGGTGTAGGAACATCCGTTTTTCTATTACCTACATGTAGTTCCATCTGGCTGCGATAGTTCTGATACTTTCCTTAGTTTCGGGTGTGCATGCAGCTGTCTGTGTTGTGAATTAAAAGTGGTTACCCAGATGTGTCAATCTGATTTGGTGATTAAAACCTGGAGTTGTCACTTATGGTTGACCAAGCCAAAGATAGATATTAGTAGCACTAGATGCCTGAAATAGCTGACTGAGCCTTACTACATTGAAATAGTGACAATTAAAGTGCCTTGCAACTTGTCTGGTTGTCACTTCACAGCTGAGCATAGCAAAGTCTTATCAGAGCTCTTGTGATGACATTTGGGGCATATTATAAGCATTACAAAACTCCTTTATGCTAAAATCTTGGTGAGGCATTTTTTTGTCATTTATAGCTGGCTAACATATAAGCCAAATTTCAACAATATCTGAATTTTATTACAGTCACAATTAATGTTAACTGTTAATCTGCACTTGATTAAATCTTTTCACACAAACATAATATCAACAGAAATCCTAGTAAAAACAGAAGGTCAGCACTTCCTTGTGTATCTCCAGTGAAATCAATTCACCTGTTCTACTATTTGACCAATGAAAATAGGTTATACTTTTGGTGCATTTTTAATGACAGATAGTATATATAAACCTAAAAATATGCAATTGCATATATATATATATATTATATATATATATATATATATACACACACATGTATACATTTATACACACACACATGTATATTTATATCTGCAAATTTGTCTTGTGTATAACAAAAACAAATCCAAGTGTTATTTTTAATAGATATATTTAAAAAACTGAATAAATCCAAATGATAACAATAAAAGAATAACAACATATGGAGAGAAATGTGAACAGAATTTGTTATATTGTTGTTTACTTGTTTAATTAACTGCTAAACTCTTAATGTCCAGTGTTTTTCTAGCCAGTCACTAGTGTTTTGCCATAATTTTTTCTTCCTGAAAAATACTTTTTTCACTAAATCTTTCAGATTTTCACTATAACAAGTCATAGACATATATATTAGGCATCAAATTGAATGGAAAAGACACAGATTCATAATCAGAAACATTTTGAAAAAAAAAATTGAAGGATAAGAATTTAAGCAATTAAGAATCAACATTTTTGTAAAAAAAAAAATAAATAAAAATTTATATAAAAAATGGTACTCACCTACCCAAAGTGGGGTCCATTTTAATCCAACAGTGCTACTAAAACTAAGTCATTAAGATCACTATTATATTTAAAGCTCTGAGAACATAATTCCTAGCTTTTTCTGCTGTTAATAATAATTCATGTTTAGGGGCGATAGATACTTCACTCCTGCTAGCCATTTTTCACTTATAAACATGAATCAGCTGATTGAAGACTTTAGAAAACAACACAAATTGTGACAATTTTGTGAACAAATTAAGCCCACATTGATCGACCAAAGCATGTCTAAAGACAGGAAATTCTATTAGAGTTATATGCCTTGCAGATGTGGTAGTGGTAGCTTAAAATGTGTAGTATTTACTATAATGAAACAAAATGAAAGTAACCATGTCAGCGTTCGCTTGGCAAAATGTAAGTAAGTAAGTAACCATGCAGCGTTCCACAGAAATTAGAAGTTAATGCAGCAATATTCTTTTATCTCAGTGATTTAGTGCTTAGTTCTTCCAACTATCCTTTGGAATGTATGGCTATTACCGTTTCATTCCTATAAATTGGACTCAACATCTTTCTTATCTTTACAGAGCTCTTGTCTTTATTTGCATGGTTATTTGCCAGTTGTTTTTCTGTACTTCTGTTGGTCTTTTCTTATGGGTAGTAGCACATATCTTGTTATATTATCATGATACTTATTTCTGAAATGGTATCATTACTATATTTAAAAGAATATTCAGCTGCATTTGTTTCTGTTATTTTGTTCTCTTCTACAAATCTATGTTTGCTGCTTTTCTCTGGTAATGTATGACATACTATAAAAGTGAGTCATCATATTGTAAAAACCTACATTAGAGTATGAAAAAAAACAATTCTTTTGATATGACTAATAAGCTATTTCTATTATTTTGATGGTTTTTCAGTTCATAATAAAATGTAATTATTTTACTACTTTTTGTTGCTTACATACCTTCCATACGATACGGGTAACTCATATTCAGTACGCCTTTTATGTGTTTTTCTTTTAATATGACCCGTACTTCGAATTAACATGAGTAAAGACCATTTTTGTGAAACTCTTGTTTTTTTTTACCCTTAAAATTTATGAACACTTAACATTTTTAAAAAATATAAAAACTGTATTGCTGCATATAAACTACTTTCAGAAGCAGCAAAAACTAAAGTTTTCTAGTCAGTTACCGAGAATGACTGAAGGGACACGTATTTTAAGACATTTAACTGGAGATATTTCATGATTAGTGTTACTATATATACTCATCAGGTGAAAGCTGGAGAATAACACCATAATTTATACAATTCACTCGCTTGCCGTTCATATGGGCTCAAGCTGAAAGTAATTTTCATTTTTAAATGACAATTATGATCTAACATAACCTAGAAGACTTAGTCTAAGTTTGAACAGATTGTGTTTCTCCAAGAAGTAGACAAAATCTCCAAGACAAAGATATGCTTTCACTTTTTGGCATACAGTAATGTCATCACTCCACTGTCACTTGTATGTTAATCGTTAGTCAAATGGCTCACTTGTCAATTAGATCTGCATTTTAAAATGTTTAATAATTAATTTAGTAGATAATATTTTCTTTTTTAAAAAGAAAATTTTTAATTTAGCACTCATCATCATTGAGTGCCGTCTCCGCAATGAAGGTTGGCTACCATGGAGCACCATTCTGCTCTGTCTCTTGCTTTGATGGTGCAGGTTGTCATAGACTGATTTGTCCATCTTTTGATGTTACTCATCCATGTTAGTCTTGCTCTGTCTCTGCCTCTTTTACCTTGTATTTTCCCCTCCAGGATTACTTTTAGTAGGCTGTTGTGTCTTTTAACATGGTCCAACAATCGCATTTGACTTGTTTGAATTGTGTTTAGTAGTTCTCTTTTCATTTTTAGTTGTTTTAAGACTTCGTTGTTTGTTTTCTTTTCCTTCCATCCAATTCTACCTATTCTTCTATATATCCACATTTCAAAGGCTTCAATTCTCTGTTCTGTTTTCTTGTCTAATGTCCATGTTTTTGCACCATATACGAATATTGAGAAGATGTAACATTTTGCTATTCTTTGTTTTAGCCCTGGTGTTACAAACCAATATATGCCTGCATCATAGACTATGCCAAAGCTTTTGATAGAGTACACCACAAAAAACTTATAGAATGCCTAAAAGAGATACATCTAAATGAAATGGATATACAACTAATATGTAATCTATACTGGGAGCAAACAGCAATAATACAATATAACAAAGAGAACTCTACACCCATTGATATAAAAAGAGGAGTAAGACAGGGATGCATCCTATCACCAAGCTTGTTCAATCTATAAACTTAGCAAATCTTTAAAAACGTCATGGAGATGCCAGGCCTACAAATTAATGAAAAGATAATCAATAACCTAAGATATGCTGATGATACTGTACTTCTAGCATAAAATCCTAAAGATCTACAACAATTACTTAAGGAAATAAACATGATAAGCAAAAAATATGGACTAGATATGAATATCAAAAAGACTAAAACTATGATCATAAACAAAGGAAATACTCAAAACCCACAAATGGATATCAAAATTGAAGGAATAGACCAGGAGACAGTTCAGAACTACAACTACCTTGGACATACTATAACCAGTGATGGAAAATGTACAACTGAAATAAACAAAAGAATAGGAATGGCAAAAAGTAATTTTAATGCCATGAAGAACATACTAACATCAAAACAAATAACACCGGGGCTAAATTTGCACTAGGTAAAGGTAAAGTAAAAGACTTTAATCAACATTTTAGCATGCGAGTTCTCACCCATATGTGCTCGACCACCTATCCAGAAGTGTTCGGAAACTTCTGGATAGTGTTGCTTCAAGCATCGAAACTCACGATTCGAGGCGGCATTCTCACCTTCCCAGAGTACATGTACATTTCACGCTGTCTCCAGCGGGAATCAAATATGGGTTGTCCGAGAGTCGGTAGTCCTGTCGGGTGGTTTTCCTAACTAGGCTACAGAGGCCCCCAAAATTTAGCACTAATTTAGACATAACATAACTCAAACTGCAAAATTTTATTGAATTGTTGTATCCAGTAAGAACTTCTTGCGGAAACTATTAAGTATTATTATTAATGTTAAATATTATTATCAATATTATTATTAATATTTATTATTATAAATTAACACTTAAAATTGCTATGTACATTTTTCTCCCCATTTGTACTGGTTTTTTGGTCTGGTGTTCAGGTTCGCCTAAAACCTAAAAAATATATGGAAGGTATGTGCTTATGTCATTATTTATTCCATTACCATAAATGAAGTTCATTGAGACTTTCCACACATTATACCTGTTTCTTTTTTATAACATTAAATTATTATGTTTCAGAATGTTTATATATTTTCTCAACTGCTGCCTATGCAATAAAAAGAACTGTTCAAAAGTCTATATGTTTAATATAGAGAGTTACTTGAAATATATTTGATTGGCTATACAAATTGAATGTTTTCGTAAGTCTTATGTATTTTATTTATCACTAGTTACTTTCTTTGGTCAAGCTGCTTATGCATTTAATTTAGAATGTCTGGATTTTCTATAACCAAGGTTTTTTTTTATATACTACATAGATACAATATGCATATAACTGTAGACAGTTTGATAAAAGCTGCCATTTGTGTTTTATTTGATACATGACCTACTCCTTCGGACTTTCAAGGGCCATTTGCATGCCCAACTTGAACATTGCATGGATTAGAACTAGGTACTTTTTGGTGAGATGCACCTTGCCTTTGTGCCGAATTCCTTTACATTTTAAAATAAATGTTTATTGCTTGAAATTTACATAACATTATTTCTTTTCCTGGATAGCTATAGTGACTTAATTGTTAATGAATTGGACCATTAAGAACAAGGGGTCAGGTTTGATCCTGATCATTCGCTTCTGGGTTCACACAGTTTTAAATTGGTACCAAATTTTTCTGGGAAACGAGGATGGCACTTGCGTAATACCGACCTCATTACCAAAAAGATAATGGGCCAGATGTTTATCAAAGTTATGAGCGCTAACCTCATATTACCTATATGCCTCGAGACGTGACGGGGCTCTTTTTTTTTAATTTTCTCCTATGTTTTTGGTTTTGCTTAAAAAATGTATATTTATCTTGTTTTATTATTTATAAATATTTCCACATGTTCTTCAATCTTGATAAAAAAAATCATCATTTAGCTTTAAATTGAGCTATTTGGCTAAAATGTTGTGTTTTTCTAAAACAGTGCAACAATAACATCAACTGTATCTTTCATAATTTGTTTAATATTTAACTTCCTCATTTATAAATTTCTAGTAGAAAATAATTTTTTTAAATGTACTTATTTATAAGCACATAACTCATCCATCAAAACATTCTTTCCCTCCAAGTAATTTATGTATATATATATATATTCTAGGACAACGTCTAATTTATTTTGTTGTCATTCTACAACATTGTTAAACTACATTCTCGTACCAGTTTTTGATGCCGCATCTAAGGCTAGGACACCCATGCTTATTTGATTATCAATTTCTAAAAATTTCTTTAAAATATGTTTTACTTTAATTATTATAAGTTGGCCGAAGGACATCAGCTCACAGGCCACTGGATCCATAACAACAACAATTAATATATGTTTATATAAATCATCACTTTAGAATGTCTAATCTTCTTTTTTTTTTATTTGAAAAAACTACAATTTTCCAAATATTATGATAGACATTAACGTGCACATTGTAGACAAAATAGATATCTATGTTAATTACTTTCAGTACCACTAAGTGAATAGTGTATACTTCAAATAACGTCACTGTAATAGTTCCTGAGACAAAATCTAATGGATTAAATTATTGCCTTTATTAACAGCTTCATATGTAATTCACTGCTAAACAACACAGACATATTGTTTATCATTACATTATCAATGAGTCTTTACTCATCTATCCAAATCCAGCTATCCAAATGCTTTATTTATCCAAGTTGGAAACATTTATATGGAATGTCTGAAGTGTGCTTGATTTTTCAATACAATTTCATTGTTAAAATAAAATGTGTTGATTCTCTTGGTGTTAACATCTCTACATGTACTTGCAGTTATATGATCAGTTCATTGTGGAAACAAAGACACATTCGGCTTTGCACGCAGTGTTAATGAGGGTTTCCATTTACAACAAAACAATTGTGGAAGTGCAGTGGGTTTGGACGAAGAGAACACTTACAACAAAGTTAACTTCAATACTCTAAAACACTTCTTGTTTCTTTGCAGGCATGTAGGTTAGTTAATCCAAATAATCCTTAAGTGGTGAAAGTGGATTACAGAAATGACTAACAGAAATGAGTAGAACAGTCATGTTTATTTCAGCATTAGAACCATCTCTTGTCCTAGTTGCTTGAGGGTCCCCACTGTAGCCTGTGTAAATGTTCTTTTTAGCATCTACGTGTACACAGCCAAAGTAGCAATGTCCTACCAAGAGGACCAGGATGTGTATTAACCTTTGCAGATGACATGTTCTCATACTGAATAGACTCATGAGAGATATTAATGTACCTCTGACATACAAGAGACATTGCAGTCATACCTTAGTAGTGTTACAACACCAAACTACAGGTGAATACAATGTTTGCGTAATGTGGTTCTTACTAAGCAGAAGAATTCTGAAATCAGTTTTTGGTGTTCTCATTGAAAGAGATCACAAAATAAATACACCTGGAAGTCACATTTGATCACAGTATTTATAAATTAGTGTTTCTTTACCTATTGTTGATTTATCCTCATATTAGCCAGTATTTGTTTGTCTCTCTGTTCTCTTGTATCATAAAACTTAATGATAACTGGACAACAACAAGGGAAGTGATGTGTAGACTGGCTCAGAACTTATTGAAAAATCCAAAATAATCATTGGTTCAGTAACATAAGCAGATGTTCGGCATTCGTTTTTGCTCTTTTGTTTGGATAATTGTTATCATCTGACTTTAGTGGAATATCTAGTGAACTCTTCTATGACACTGTCATTATGTACTGTTCTTTGAATATCTGGTTAATGACAAATCTTATATTAACCTCATAAAACATCTATCTTTCTCTGCTATATCTAGGAAACATCTCATTATTGAGTGCAGTCTTCACATCGAATGTTGACTACCATGCAGTGCCATTCTGCTCTGTCTCCAGCTTTGATGGTGCAGGTTATTGTAGGCTGACTTGTCCATCTTTTGATGTTATTCATCCATGATAGTCTTGGTCTGCCTCTACCTCTTTTACCTCGTATTTTTTTTCCAAGATTAATTGTTATTTGGTAAGCTGCTGTGTCTTATTAACATGCCACAAAAATCTCATTTGTCTTGTTTGAATTGTATTTAATAGTTCCCTTTTCATTTTTAGTTGTTTTAAGACTTCATCGTTTGTTTTCTTTTCTTTCCATATAATTCTTCCTATTCTAAAGGCTTCAATTTAGGAAACATACTGCATAAAATAGTTATCTTACTCTGATATCACGAATAATATATACTTCACAAAGTAGTTATGAGAATGATTATTTCTGCGTTTTCAAAATAAAAACAAGCTGTAAATTAGATATGAATGTGAAATTTAATTATTTAGCCCATAAAACATTGAAGCAAATTAACAGAAATTAGTCATTTGAATAATGCCTATATTTGTTTTTTGCCGAATTCACCAGACTCATCATATTGGTCATGTTATCTTCACGAGTTCGTTCCTCTCTCTTCCCGTTAGTTGTTTGAGACCTGTCTTTCATGAGCCATAAATTGACATCTGGTAAGGGATGAAATCTTAGACATTGTAACAACTGGAGAGGCGTGACACTTTTGTCAGTTGCCTCAAAGTTATTCTGCAAAATCATCCTAAATAGAATAAAGGATTCAATAGATACAGTAATGCGTGAAGAACAGGCTGGGTTTAGAAAAGGGAGAAGCTGCCTTGACCACATTTTCACTCTACGACTTATATTGGAGGAACACATTGAAAAGCAAAAACCTTTTGTACTTAACTTCATCGACTTCAAAAAAAGCATTTGATAGTATTCATAGAGATTCTTTGTGGAAAATTCTGAAGCAATATGGCTTACCATAAAAAATCATAAATATTATCAAAGACATGTATGATGGTTACACATGTGCAGTTCGAACAAAAGAAGGACTGAGCAAATGTTTTCCAATAGAAACTGGGGTTAAACAAGGATGTATTTTATCGCCCTTGTTATTTGAAATTGTTATGGACTTCATAATGAAGAAATGTTGCACTGGTAATAAAGGCATCGAATGGATACAAGGAGACCATTTGGAGGACCTCGACTTTGCTGATGACATAGTTCTCATCAGCAGTCAGATAAAAAACGATGCAGGAAAACACAAATGAACTATCATCAATAGCCAGCGAAATTGGGCTTGAGGTAAATCATGAAAAGACTAAAGTCATGAAAAGTTTAATTCCAACAAGTGACAAAATATACATGGAAAACAAACCAGTAGAAGAGATCGATCACTTTATCTATCTTGGAAGTCACATTGATCGAGAAGGGGATACGAGCAAAGAAATTAGAATCAGAATGGCTAAAGCAGCAATGTCTTTCAGAAGCCTTGAAAAGTTGTGGAAATCAAAACTCATCAGCACAAACACAAAACTTAGGCTATTCAAATCAAATGTACTATCAACCCTTACGTATGCGTGTGAAAGCTGGAAAACAACAAGAGATATAGAAACAAAGTTGAACGCATTCGAAAATAAATGTCTAAGGAAAATACTTGGTATAGTATGGAACGAATTCAAAACAAACGAGGAAATTAGAGAAATCGCCAATCAACCACTAATATCTTCAGTAATAAAGAAAAGACGATGGTCATACGTTGGACATGTGATGAGAAGAGATAATAATCGAATAGCAAAGCAAGCCCTCATATGGGAAACAACAGGTAAAATAAAAAGAGAAAGACCCATGGAGACACTGAGAAGAACATTGATGAGAGAGGCAAGAGCAGCAGGAATCGGCTCCCTCAATGAGATAGAACTGCTTGCACAGAACAGAGACAGATGGCGAGATTTGATAAAATATCTTTAAAAGAAAACTGCTATAGCTCATTTCAAATCACTTGCCCAACTTCAAAACGCTATTGTTCAGTAACCGTTTGTTAAAAACTGTTGAAATTTTCCAAATGTTATTAGAATGCAAAAGACCATTTAAATGTATATTTAACAAATATCATGCAGCTGCAGTTTTCTTAAAGCGGCTAATTTCTTTGATGTTTGTCAAAATTGTAAATTGTGAACCCCTAAATAATAGAAATTACCGTAGTTGCTGGTCTATGATTAATTTTCACTAGGTAAAGGCGTGGCCGTAATGGGGAAATACCAGGAGAATTATTGTCTTCTCAGTTCGAGGATGGACGATAATATCAAGGTATACCTGTATGTCCAATTTTCATAGTTGTGTGGTCCTGAAAAGGACCGTTTGTTGAACTAATTTAAGGTAATATAGGGGCCAACATTGTGGGGGCTATATACTTTCATTCTGAATCAGACGAGTCTAAAAGATTAATAACTGTTTGGGGTTGAACATTCCACAAACCATCATTTTTCCAATATTCCTCTTCCTGTTTTAAGACGTGGTCTTCACATTCAGCCCGATAATCTTTGTCTATATTTAATAAAGCGAGATTAGCAAGAGTCTTTACATCGCATATTTTGAATGTTGTATTTTCATCTGCCACTTGTCCTTTTAATTTTGCCCCGATTAGTTCTATTGGATTTAAATGAGCATGGTAAGGTGGCAGCCTCAAACTTATATGACCGTGCTCTTGGATAATCTTATCTATTTGAAAAATCTTTGTCCTTTGTTTTTGCTTTACTAGAGATAGTAATTCAGGTATTAAGTACATGTTATTAAATTGTATGTGTTCCTTTGTGAGCCATATCTTAATAGCATCTTTTGTACTGAATGACGTCGGGACTTTATCTTCCAGTGCAACAATGTTGTGGTACGCTGCATTGTCCATTATTAGGCAAGATGGTCGATCTAGTGATGGGAGAACAGAATTTTCAATCCAATGTCTAAATATGTGACCATTCATCTCAGAGTGATAATCCCGATTGTCTATGGATTTTGAAAGAAAAATGAGCTCTGCATTCTGTATTAGTCCGTGTTAGACTACCTGCATGAGCAATTATCAAGCGCTGTCCTTTGCTGCTAGGTATTAATCTCTTAATCTTTCCATCTGATGACTGCCATTCCTTTTGGTTAGTGTGGTGAGCATTGATCCATGTTTCATCCAAGTACACAATATCATAACCTTGCTTGCGCACCTCTTTTACTTCAAGTAAGTACTTGCTTCTCATGACTACTATATGTGGCTTCTCACAGATGATGTTTCGTCCATTGGAATACTTTCTGAATGTAAAGCCTGCAGCTCTCACATTCCTCCATAATGTAGACTTTGATATTTCAATACTGTTGTTCTTTTTCAGCGAAACTTTTAATTTTCTTATTGTAACAGTTTCATTCATACCCAACATTTTACGAATTTCACGTCTACACCTCTGAATGAACGGAAATGGAACACACAATTTCTCAAGTGTCTAATTGTGTCAAAAAAAAAACCACGGCGAAAGCGTGCAAACACGTCAATTTTACCGTGTATGGATTTTTACTCGCTATTTTTAACTTAAAATACTGTAAACATTAAGTTTTGACTACATCAATGGGTCGTTATAAATTTATATAAATCAAATAAGCAATAATAATAACCAAATGTTTTTTTTTAAATGAAATTAATTCCCTGTTGGGTTCTAATCATTATAACTTTACATGCACATTTTTAACAACTTACAACAAGCAATTAAAAAGCTATCGATTTTAAAAGTTGGGCGCGAGTTATGAAACAAGCTATAGAACAAAAAATTCATATAGGAGAAAGTGTATCTTGGTCTACGCCCTGTGGGCCGGTTACGGCTCGAAAGGTCAATAGCTAGATAGAATAGATTTAGAAACAGTCTTGTGTGTGTGAAAACTAGACCAGGGGCAGATTGCAATAATGATCATGTACCAGTTATGGGAAAGCTGAGAATAAAATTTAAAAGAACAAAACGAGCCTCAGTTAACATCAAGTTAAATTTAGATTTACTCAAATCAGACAAGACGCTGCAAGACAAATATAAAATCACAATTCAGAACTGGTACAATGCAATAGAGAAGATACAAAGCATTGATGAACAGTGGGAAATGCTAAATAAGACAATGCAAAAAACATCAAAAGAGTTCATACCACCAGTGAGGGCAAATTCAAGAAAGAAATGGATGACAGATGATATTTTGCAGCTAATGGATATAAGAAGAAGAAATAAAGAAAATAAAGGATGAGTATAAGAGATTCTGTATCAGGTCTACGTTTCATTAACAACATCGTTTTTACGATAGCGGCTTGTTAAACCTCTGATCAACGGTTCTATACCAAGCCGGAGAAAAATAATTCCTCCATTTTGGAAACAACCGGAAACGGAAATACGTTGGACATGTGATGAGAAGAGATAATAATCGAATAGCAAAGCAAGCCCTCATATGGGAAACAACAGGTAAAGAAAAAGAGGAAGACCCAGGGAGACACTGAGAAGAACATTGATGAGAGAGGCAAGAGCAGCAGGAATCGGCTCCCTCAATGAGATAGAACTGCTTGCACAGAACAGAGACAGATGGCGAGATTTGATAAAATATCTTTAAAAGAAAACTGCTAGAACAAAAATTCATATAGGAGAAGGTGTATCTTGGTCTACGCCCTATGGGCCGGTTACGGCTCGAAAGGTCAATAGATAGATAGATAGATAAGAGATTAAATAACGAAATTGTAGTAAAATGCAATAAAGCAAAAGAAGCATGGCTAAAAGAGAGATGCATAGAGATCGAATTGCAACAAAAAGGAGATGCTAAAGCTATATACAAACAAATTGAAGAATTAACAGGAAGAAAAACTCAATAAAAAAACTGGATGTTTAAGATGAAAGAAAGGAGAACTGTTGATTGATTAATAAAACATAAGGGAAAGATGGACATAATACATTAAGGATCTTTATAATGATGAACGAACGGAAGTAAATATTAAGGATAATGGAGAAGGACCAGAAATACTCAAAGAAGAAGTAGAAGACGCCTTGCGCAATATGAAAGCAGGCAAAGCTCCTGAACCAGATAATATAACTAAAGAAGAGATTGAAGCCATGGGTGATTTTGGAATAGAAATAATAAAAAAAATATTGAATATCTACAACAGCGGATATATACCAGACGACATGCTCAAATCAATATTCATAGCCCTACCTAAAAAAAAAGGGTGCGATTGAATGTGATGATCAACGCACAATAAGCCTTATGAGTCATATGACTAAGATATTACTAAGAATCATCATGCGAAGAGTGCGAAACAAAATCAGTCCAGAAATTAGCGATGAACAGTGTGGTTTTGTAAGAGATAAAGGAACAAACAATGCCATTTATATCATAAGATCTTTAGTAGAAAGAGCCATAGAGGTGAAAACAGATATATACCTATGTTTCATAGATTGCACTAAGGCATTTGACAAAGTAAAGCACCACGAAATAATCAACATTTTAGAAAGCATAAACGTAGACAGCAAAGATCTGAGAATAATAAAGAATATGTACTGGCAACAAACAGCGGCCATAAGAACAGGAAACCAATTGGGAATGTTTCAACAAATAAAACAATGTGTTAGGCAAGGTTGTGTGCTGTCACCAGATTTGTTTAATATTATAGTGAGATTATTTTAAGATCCATAAGGGGCATGCCTGGAATAACAATTGGAGGTCATAGTATAAATAATCTAAGGTATGCTGATGATACAGTCTTAATCACTAATTGTGAAAATGAGTTACAAGAAATGTTGGACATTATAGTGAAAGAAAGCAAAAACAAAGAACTCAGCCTTAATAGCAAAAAGACAGAGGTAATGGTAACAACAAAGAAAAAAGACATCACCTCAATGCAAAATAAAGACAAGTGGTACAATATTAAAACAGGTAAATGAATTTAAATATTTTGGAACTTGTTAACCCTAGACGGAAGATGTACAAAAGAGGTGAGATGCAGAATGGCTCAGGCAAAAGCAGCTTTCCAAAAAAATGAGGAAACTGCTATGCAATCCATTTTTGACAATAGAAACAAGAAAAAGAGTTCTTAAATGTTACGTAGAGCCAGTCTTAACATATGAATGCGAGTTATCGACAATAGGACAACAGACTAGAAAATCACTGTAGTCTGTAGAAATGTGGTTTTACAGAAGAATGGTGAGAAAACCATGGACAGCTAAGAAGAGTAATGAAGAGGTTCTGAGAGAGGTCAAAGCAAAAAGAGAGCTAATTTCCAATGTTAGGAAGAGACAATCATAATTTTTTGGCCATGTAAGAACAACTTGAATATACTGTAACAACTGGAAAAATTGAGGGACGAAGAGATAGAGGGAAGCAAAGAGAAAAAATAACAGACAGCTTAAGAGAATGGCTTGGCAGAAGGTCAACAACAGACATGATAAATAGCTGCCGAGATCGAAAGTTGTGGAGAGACATGATCACCTATGCAACTAGGCCGGGTACTTGATGATGATATTTAAATTAGTCGCACGTGATACTTCGTGATAAGAGCAATTGATTCACGGAAGCTTATTTTCATAGTACTGTTCAGCTTAGCGACTTGTGTCATGGGTATATTTCACGGTGTAAGTTGAATATTTTTTTTCTGTTTTTCTCTTATCTCGTAACGATGTGGTAGGTTTATCAATAAAAGGCTATTCTAATGTATCTAATGTATTAATGGTAATGTGTATAAAGTATGTATGTTAAGTCTTGTTGAGTGTTTTATTCCTTCGTTTTTCATATGATTATCTTATTGATTGGTTATAAAGTAGATATTTTTAGTCCTGATGTGATTGGTATTCAATATTATTAATGTATTAGGTATTGAACTAGATATGTTAAGTATTTTTGACAAAGGGCTATTTGATCTTCTACAAACGATTTCTCATAACGAAACATCTTCTGGTGAACATCAGTGTGCATTATGTTCGAAGCAGTTTAAACGGCGCCAAGGTATGGTTCAGCATATACGGTCCGCACATCGTCTATACGACATGCTTGTGCCGTTTGTCAACGTTCACATACGAGTATAAGTTCTTTAGCCAGCCATAGGAGACTAAAACATTCAGCAAAGGAATCAGCTTTGCCAATGGTAACGTCTACATCGCTAGTTTTACCGTCGGTACCGTCTGCATCACCAGTTTCACCATCGATACCGTCTACCATACCAGCTTCTCTTATCCGTCATGCTTGTCCTATTTGTCAACGTGCATATACGAGTCGACGATCTTTAGCCAGCCATAGGAGACTAGAACATTTAGTTTCTACAACAGCTCCTTCACCATCGTCTATCGTCTACATCGCTGGTTTTATCCTCGGTACCGTCTACCATACCAGCTTCTCTTATCCGCCATGCTTGCACCACATGTCAGTGCACGTTTCTTGGACTCCTGGTTCTTTAACCCGACATATGAGACTAAAACATTCAGTTACTACAACAGCTCCTTCAACATCGGTACCATCTACCATACCCGCTTCCCCGGTGACAGCTTCTACAACACCATCGGTACCTGCTACAACACCCACTTCATCAGTGGCTCCTTCTACATCATTACAGTTGGTCCCCTCACCGTCGAACAAGAGAGAGTTAGATGAGGAGCAATCACCTGAGAGTAAAAAGCACAAGCCCGATGACCCTTTAGCAGATTACCTGAAGATGTGCGGGATGTATATCAACAAAACTGGTCAGTTATAAACACTCACGCTAGTATTAATAAAACAGTTTCCACATATACTTTCTTCCACTCGCCTGATCGCCCATTCACCACAGACTGGTCTGCTGTTCTAATGGATGTGTTTAATAGTCAGACAACCCGTTTTAAAATCAATTATGGCCATCACCTTATCCTCCGCCACAAAGAGAGTGGAGATTTACGCTTCTTCCATGCATCCCTCAATAATTCGGCTGTTCTCGAGTTCCCCCGTTTAATCAGTAATCTTGGAGATTTGACAAGTTTTGTAGACTCTTTAAACGAACACGATCCCGTAGACATCGGTCTACTCAACAGACCCGATGCTAAGTGGATGGTGGAGAGCATTTCTGCCACTAGTTTTTATTTATTTCACATTCATGGCTTCCCGATCGGCTGATTAGTCATCACGTTCGAGTTTGTGTGGTCAAAGCGGGAAGTGAGGTGGGAGGGTGACATGGTAGGAGAGAAGACTAGGAGGGGGTTAGGAAAACGGGAGAGAGAGAGAGAGAGAGATACAATTTTACTGTACAAGTATAAAATATATGTTCTCTGATGAATTAATAAAATCTTTATTGTGAAAATTATATAGAAAGCATAATATTTGTTTATTTTACTTGTCTTGGTTAATTCACTTGTCAGAGAGACAGAGAGAGAGAGAGAGAGAGAGAGAGAGACAGAGAGAGACAGAGAGAGACAGAGAGAGACAGAGATAGAGTGACCGAGAGAGAGATAGGGATAAAGAGAGAGAGCGCGAACCACTAATACTGATGAACAAGCGAGAGATAACACCCACTTTCTTCCCTTTTCAAATCATCACAACACACTATTTATTTACAAGCACACACATATCGTGAGGAAGTGCGCATCACGGGGTCACCTATGCTCACCGAGGTCTCGCTGTGTTGGTCGATCCGTCTTGTTGCATGTATAGTTTTTGTATAGGAAAAAACGTAGCTGTGTGTATACTTTTTATATAGACAAAAAAGTGCACTATTTTGGTATGTTTAACTGCATGTATACTTTTTATATAGACAAAAAACGCAGAATTTAACACAGAAAAACGCAGAAACGGCTAGCAATAAACGGCACTTATACTATTATCTTGCTCCCTACTTAATTAATTTGAGCTTCGATTTAAATAAGAATATACAAGCAACATGTGTGTCTTGACAAGTGGCGAGTAAGTTACGACATCAGTTTATGTGAAGTAGCTACTAAAGTGATGCACGTTTGATGGTGTGTTGTATTGGGTTGTTCATCTATAACACACGGAATGAAGAGGAATATTGTTTTTTTTCTTATCTTCCCTGTATATAAACCAATACTAAAGACAGCAGAAAATTAGTACACATAGAATCTGCAGGCGTCTTCTCTGACAAGTGTTTCTTTTAAATGTTCAGTTTAGTATGGAATTTACATGTTGTTACGTGCTATGGGTCATTTCTTGTACTACACTTCGATCCAACCTAGTTCGTGTCCATTACTTTTGATTTTTTGCAACTATAGGGTTAATAGTCATTAATTTTTTTCCAACAATGTACCAGGTGATGTACCTAGTTCTTGTATCTTATCTCTTTGTTCTGTTCATGCTTAACCGTCGATGTTGTCAGCAAACCGTATGTTAATAATAGCTCTGCCACCAATACAAAAAGTGTTTTTCATAGTCTTCTCAATCATCTGTTATGATTCTTTCCAAGAAAGTGTTAAATAAGAAGGAAAGAGGAAGCAGCGTTATGAAACTTCAACTGTTGCTTTGAACCATTCCCCTCCGTTGATAATTACTGCGCTTGTAGCGCTGTCGTATAGAGATGCCTACACTGCAGACTATGTTGGCAGTGAAGTTGTACTGCTTCATCATCGCCTATAGAGCTGCATGCCAAACTCTATCAAATGCTTTTTGAAGTCTATGATGTATGTTTTATTCTGCTAGAACAGTATTGACATTTACTGGTGGTAGGGGATGTATGGATGGATCTGTCTTCCATGTTCGGTTGCTATTTTGGTTATCTTACAAGATGTAGATCTACATTTTAGAGATGCGAGCCTGATTGTTCTTTCTTATGTCACGTTTTCCCATATCATTCTCTACATTGGTAGCTATTCTGCATGAACTCACGAGTGCTTTTATGCTAAAATTCACGAACAACAACCGTATTGTGTAAGCGCATCAGCCAAATGTCAGAGATCAACAGAGAAGCGCGTCAAGCAGCTGTGTCGCAACAATTAGGCGCCATAAACACACGCATGACAGACACATTTGTATTCACTTCCAACGTAATGATCATAATCCTGTTCAAATATTGATGCAATATCTGCATTTGTCTTACAATTACTGAGCAAATATCTGGTACTTAACGAGTGAGATATTCTGTATAATTTTGACACATATGAGGTACGGTCAGTCCAGCACTCGGCATCACATATTCAATTTGTCAACTGGTGTAATGTGTATCCTTCTTTCCAACAGTTTCTTAAGTGACAGCGTTTGCGTTCGGTGCATCAATGAGATCCTGGCTTGTCATAGTTGGTGCTCAACGCTTATGATAATGGCTTGTTTTGTTCTATGGAACAGATGGAATTTGACTGTCATTAATATTTCATTTATGCACTTGGAAGATTCCGCTAGCTCGCTGATAATTTTTAATCTGATAACAAAGCAAACTACAAAGCAACGCTACTTTACGCCTACCTTCATCACCTCTGCCGCTTCAGAGAATATGCCCTCCCCCCCCCCCCCCCCCCCCCGACGTTTATCGTCAGAGCTGCTAGTCTGAACTAATTTGTTGTCTTCATGTCATTATAAACCTTGGCAGTTCCTTTCCTGTCGGAGCAGTTTGTCGCTTGTGTCTGCTTGAGATCGATTCTTGGTCAACAAGTGTGGGCACACGTCATGATCCTACAGTTATAAGGGTGTGTCTTTGCTTTTTGTTTTGTGGTTGTATATCACTGACCTGTGTCATACAGTGCCTGTAAGAGAAACATTACGCAGAAAAAATGCATGTACTAGGGAGGTTCAGTGGTGGGAATCAGAAACAATCAAGTCTTACAAGAACCAGCACAAATCATCAACTGTGACGTCCGCTCTTTGTGCTCTCTTCGACCCAACAGGAAAATGAAAATGAGAAGCGACAACAGAAGTACTTGGCGGGCTTAAAAGTGACCACACTCGCTGGATGGATCACCTTTGTTGTCTGCGGAAACATTATTTTCCTTTCCCACTTCTCTCTTCATTCTCTTCCCCCCCCAACCCCACATTCCCCCCCCCCCCCCAACTCTTCGATCACTGCCTAACCTAGCCGTCCTCTTCTCCTTAGTCATATGCTATGTGTGTAAACGAATGTCGAAGGTGCATGTACTTCACTATATATATATATATATATATATATATATATATATATATATATATAAAGTACACCCGTCACGCCAAGTGGCGTATAGGGAATATGGTGTTAGTGACCATAAATTTTGCAGACCTTCGGCACATGATTTTTGGGGTAATATGGACGGTATTACGTCCGTGCCGCTTTACTTTCCCAGAAAAAAATCCGGTACCCATTGAAGACTGTGTGAACCGGTACCGCCGGTTGGGGTCGAACCCTACCTCTTGTCCTTTGTAGTCCAGTTCACTAACCACTGAGCTATTGCAGCTCCCTACTGTATATATATAGTCTATGTATATATTGATGTCAAATTTCACAAAGTAAAGCCTTATTCGCAATCTCCAGGCTAGTAAAATGGGTAGGGGAAACAATGTTCTCACAAAAAACATAAACTCCAAGTTTATCAGGACTGTGTTCTCAGTTATTGAGTTATTTGCGGGTCATCATCATTGCACTCCGAACATGTCCATAGATGCTCAGATCCCCTCCTCAGCAATTCCCGCAGTGTCCAGCGACTGACGACTCCAGTTCTATGTTGGTTGATAAGTCTTCTTACACGGCCACTAAGTTTCTCATTTCTGGCTGTGCCCATCTTAACTCCCATTTCCATCACCCGAAGAAGTGACGTGGATCTGTGTTTGTCGAAGTTCTGTGCTCTTCCCACATCTCGGAGGGCATTGATGATGTCCGCGGGATCCATTGGTTGCCCGTCCTCAACGACAGCGCAGCTAGCCAACCTGTCCGCTCTTTCAATACCCCGTACTCCGGCATGTCCAGGGATATCGCCGCTCCCATATAATATATATATATATATATATATATATATATATATATATATATATATATATATAGATACATACTTCACTATATATATATTCATTATATATTCACTATATGTATATATATATATATATATATATATATATATATATATATGTGATATTGTGATGATTGTCTAACCAAGATTGACTTAGGGTGGCTATTGTTTAGGAATAATCAAATTGAGCACTAACGAGATTTTGTTTAACAGATTTATAATGCCCATAAACAATATTCCTGCGTAATGAGAGAATTTTACCACCAAGACATGTGTTCAGTGTGTGGAGTGTAACTAGAGAGCTGAGTAATTTCAAACGTAATGAGATACTTTTACCGCCAAGACACGTGTTCAGTGTGTGGAGTGTAACTAGAGAGCTGAGTAATTTCAAACGTAATGAGAGACTTTTACCATCAAGACATGTGTTCAGTGTGTGGAGTGTAACTAGAGAGCTGAGTAATTTCAAACGTAATGAGAGACTTTTACCATCAAGACATGTGTTCAGTGTATGGAGTGTAACTAGAGAGCTGAGTAATTTCAAACGTAATGAGAGACTTTTACTACCAAGACACGTGTTCAGTGTGTGGAGTGTAACTAGAGAGCTGAGTAATTCCAAACGTAATGAGAGACTTTTACCACCAAGACATGTTTTCAGTGTGTGGAGTGTAACTAGAGAGCTGAGTAATTTGAAACATAATCAACACGTCGTCTTCGATTTATCATGTGAGACATTGCTCTGAACATTTTGAACTGCAAGTGTTAGGTCGTGTTAAGTGGTAATTACTCGTGTTGTGTACGTCAAGGTCACATTAGAAACTTCAGGGCTGCATTAACAAAAATAATAAACATCCAAGCCATCAATTGATTCATTATTGTATCCGAGAATGCTGAGTGTCAGATCATTTGCGAAATCGAGGTATTCTAAAAAGAAATGTGACCATATTATGAGATATTTATTTCTATGTTTTTTCCCATTAAACAAGTGCGTAGCAGTGATTGTTCGTTGAACAATGCCGTTTTGAGAGAGTGGAAGACAAGAGGGGAGTGTGTGGTAGAAGTTGAGGAAAATGTGTGAAAGTATAACTAAAAACGGAATTATCGGGTTCACGGAGAGAAGTGATTAGTAGTGAAAACAACTTAGAGACATCGTGTTGCACGGGTAGTATGAGACGCAATTAGGGGGTGTAGAAAATGTAAAACGGGAGATGATTGGTTGGAGGGAGAAAAGTTGGAATAAAGAATAAGTTAGAAAGTCAGTCGAGTTAGAAGGAGGGCTGAGTGCGGGCAGTTGGTTTCGGACAGCTGATACCGTGAGCAAGATGAGTTAGTCGACATCTGGATGAATGAATTATTTGTGTACAGCAGTGGTATGGAGCACCCTTATTCCAGGAGTAGTGCTATGTAAGTTATAAGTAGAATAGAGTAACAATAGTTGTCAGCTAGAAGTAACGAACAATTTAGGGACAGTGAACGAGATAGTGTCACAGAGTTAATGTTTGAACCTAGGCATAATGTTAATTTGTAGTTGTGCAGTGTAACAGGTGACGGTAAGTGAGACAGAATCGCAGCGTCATGTTCGCCCATGTGGGGCCAAGGTGGGAGATATGAATCTCAGAACACACCATCGGAGACGAGTTGGGGTGAATTAGTTATCGCCACTTCAGGCACAGCAAGGTGGAAATTCTTCTGACCTAGTGGTGAATTTCAGAGACAATAGGTGTCAGGCGAGGGTAGGCGAGACAGACCTTGCCGCATTAAATGTTAAATACCAGCGGTGCCATTCCTGGCACGACAGCCTACACGTAGAATAGTCGTGCAGTTGCAACAATTCCGTTTTGGAGAGCACTGAAGTGAGGCCTAGGGAGTCCCAGGAAAGTGTATAGTATCAATAGCTTTCATACTGTTATTGTGATAATGTGGCTTGTGGGGAAGGTTAACGTCAGTCAATAAACCTCAAAGTGTGTTTTTGCTATGGTGTTCCTTGAATGCTTCCTGCAATAAAACCAATGTTTGTCTGTGTCTAACAACGAACGAAACCTCGGGAGGGCCACTAAGCCCACCCCCTTGAAGCAGAAGCCGTTAACACATAAAACAGTGCGAAGCCCAGAGTATACACTACATTGATCAATGGGAGGGGCTAAGCAGCAGTCAGGCCTTAGCCGAGCTAACAGGTGGTCGTACGGAGCGGAGACCGGCCTTTATCAAGTGGGATGACACGGGATCAAGACAAGCGGTCCAGGACAAGGCGCCATCAGCGATATACGTGTCTGCACACAACAGGTGTGGGGGCAAGAAAGTTTAAGTCAATCACTAGTTCTAATTGAGGCCAGCTCAGGCATAAGTGTACTGTGATTAGTGCGGGCCTGTTATGTAGGGCGTTGTTGAGATTAAGAGTAAACAACGCCTCGATTATAAGTGCACACGTTAAGAATGATTTCAACCCAGAACCGATGTGAACACACTCTATTTACAGAATAGTGGTCGCTGTTATTTGAAATCCAAGCTTGGCAGTAACAATTGTCAATTTGTGCAAATGAAACTTGGAATGACTTCTAAAGTAAGTGCGTTCAGGGATCTTGCTGACAGTCAAGCTAACCTGGCTACAGATCAAATGCATAGGGAGCAGGGAGGCGTACATATCAGCTCGTGTGTGGGTTTGATTCTTGTCCTCCTGGCAGCAGGAGTAGCTGTCGGTGTGGGTATCATTGTCCACATCGTTGGTGGGAGTAGGCATGTTGTCTGTCAGTGTCTACAGTCGCCCACCTTGGATATTCCGTCGGCCGAGGCCATCAAGGAGGAATGTCTTGAGTTGGCTTCCAAAGGAGTCGTGGACATATGTGAGTATGTGTGGTTGTGATATGGTGACATGGAATGTTCATTTTGGAATGGTAATATGGACAAATGAGAGGGGTAATATGAACATATGGAAATGTATGAGTTTTTGTGAATCAGACTCATATGGATGTTTAGGTATAAAAAAAAAACCTTAGGATATTCAACTGAAATATATTGTCACTCTAATATAAACATTATATATGCATGAAAGTTGCAATCAGGAAAAAAAGAGAATACCCTAAATGCAGTTGAAAACAAACACCTAAAGGAAATAGTTTGCGTACAAGGAAGCCGTTGGCGTCTTGACAGACGATTGATATCTAGCAATCATGATTTATTAGCAATTTGATAGTGTTAATGTATAATGTTGGATGAATCTTGATAGACTTATAAAAGGTATTTGATAAAGTTTGGAAAGAGGGATTGACAGTCAAAATGAGAAGAAATAATGTTTGTGGGAGAATGTACAAATGAATTAGTCACTACTTTGGGAACACAACAGTTAGTGTGCAAGTAATGGGGCAGACCAGAAGGGAAATAGCTTTTAGAGCAAGGCGTTCCCAAAGAGGAGTTTTTATTACCAACATTGTTTCTTTTGTACATAAATAATATTACGGAGAGCATAAAAAAACAAGAGTTTATAATTGCGTATTTACGACAACAAGTACGCTCTGTGAACCTCTCAAGAATACATTGCGACAAGTACGCTCTGTGAACCTCTCAAGAATTCATTGCGACAAGTACTTGAAACCCTTGTTCTCGTTGGAAAAGTGGGTGCTTGGTTGGCTTGTTAAAATAAATGAAGGAAAAATAACACACACAGTGTTCTTCCTCTGAAACAAACCTAATCACCCCACTAAAGTGACAAATATACATCTGGTGAAAACTCATAATATTTATTCATAACGTTTGACTGTCATTTGACACGGAAAACTCAGAGAGAAGGAACTAGACAAAGTACAAGGCAAAAGAAAAATAATAATCTGGCACAACTTGGGGAGCAGAAGGGAATAGGCTAAAGAAGCATTCTGTATTGACAGAGACCAGTCCTAGAATAAGGTATTTTAGCACGGACAACCACAGAAATCCTACTTTGTGAAGATCAACAGACTCCAAGACCAAACAATGAGAATAATAACTGGTAGCATGAGATGATTAACACTCATTACAGAACTGGGAAAAAAAACCACACACTTGCAATCAATGGAAGACACCAGGACTCAGCAAAAAGGTGAAAAATGCAGAAGACGACACTGAAATATAACGGCTTTCCTTCTCAACCCTTCTTTTAACGTAATTGCAACGGGCTAGTTTGTACCCGCACACATTGTAATGAACACAGCTTTCAAGCTGTCACTATCCTTCAACACACTCAGCTGTTGTCTTGTAGCGCCTGACGCTGTTGAGCTGTGCAGCCGAATGTATGACGAGCTAGTTCTCCCTTGCTATCGTTGTATTGAATTGGCCTCTGTTCGACAGCTGCCGTGGCTCGTTAAAGAATTGAGCCCTTGAGCCCCTGACATCGAAGGCACCCTCCGCCGGTTGCTGAATTCGGCGACTGTTCCAGTCACCGTGTAGGTCAGCCCCTTGACTGACACCGATGTCTAGAATTGCCTAGGGATGCAGATCAGCCCCGCGTTGCTTTCTGGAGGCCACTGCTACCCATGCTGCCTCCCGATTGACCATAAGTCCGTGGCGTTCACCCTTGCCAGTGATCGTTATGCTGTACTCCGCACTGTCTGCCCACAATTTATGACAACCCCAGTCTCCGTTCTTCGCTGAGGTCAGACAAAATACAGCTAGCTTAAACAAAGCAGCCAGTAACACCGTTTAACTCACACATGTCACGTTTATTACTCACAAAGGCATACTCCCATATGGATCACACCCACAGTAGTGATATCATTCACAATACTAAAAAGTCTCTTCTCATGAATAAGCTAACAGCTTCTGAATAACTGGCTCAGCATGGCTTCTGCTAAGCGAGCACTATTGATATAATTCACAATACTAAAAGTCTCTTCACATGAATAAGCTAACAGCTTCTTAACAACTGGCTCAGCATGGCTTCTGCTAAGCGAGCACTAGTGATATCTTTAACAATACTAAAAGTCTCTTCACATGAATAAGCTAACAGCTTCTTAACAACTGGCACTTCTCACTCGAATTTAAGTCCTACTAACTTGACTACCTTAGCTTAACTGACCTTTCCTTTCCACTGTCGCAACTCTACTGTTCATGGTCCCCGGTATCGTCTAGCGAACTAACCCAGACGCCCGTACTGACCGCTCGCCCTCAATCGAATGTTCCTAACTTAAACTCCTTTGTCTCACTTAACTCTCCCCTGCCTCGTTTTTGATCGCCCTACACGCTTTCTCCCTGATTCACGATGTGTTCATACTCTCCGCTTTCCCCGTGGACATGAAGCCTCTTACTAATACTCTCCGATCTATTTATCTCCCCTTGACCCGCACCAATTTTACCCTTCTCTCTCCCTCTTGTTATTTCCCTGTTTTATGAACAAGTGAAGAAAAGGTTATGGAATAGGTAGACTAAAGGGGAAAAATTTATGGAATCAACATAAAGCTAAGCAGAAAGCAAAACCCAAAAGCGCTATTAAGGCAGCTAAACCATTTCATATTTAAAAAAAGACAATTATGATTATAAACAAAGATAACAGTCAAAACCTACAAGTGGATATCAAAGTTGATGGAATAGACCTGGAGACAGTTCAGAGCTATAACTAACTACCTTGGACTTACTATAACCAATGATGGAAAATGTACAACTGAAACAAACAAAATAATCAACACAATTATCGAGTGCGGTCTCAGCATGACGGTTTGCAACCATGGAGCGCCATTCCGCTCCGTCACTTGCTTTGTTGGTGCTGGTTATCATAGGCTTACTTGTCCAAAAACAAAATAATAGAATTAGCAAAAAGCAATTTAAATACCATAAAAAATATACTAACATCAAAACAAATAACACCAGGACTAAAACTAAGAATCATCATCATCAAGTACCGGGCCTACTGGCGTAGATGGTCATATCTCTCCTCAACTTTCGCTCTCGATAGTTCTTTATCATTTCTGTTGTTGACCTTCTGCCAAGCCATTCTGTTAAGCTGTCTTGTATTTTTTCTCTTTGCTTCCCTCTATCTCTTCGTCCCTCAATTTTTCCAGTTGTTACAATATATTACAGTTGTTCTCTTCTCATTGCATGGCCAAAAAATGATGATAATTTCTTCCTAATATTGGAAATTAGCTCTCTTTTTGCTTTGACCTCTTTCAGAACATTTTCATTACTCTTCTTAGCTGTTTATGGTATTCTCAACATTTCTGTAAAAGCACATTTAAACAGACTCCAGTGATTTTCTTGTCTGTTGTCCTGTTGTCCATGATTCACATCCATATGTTAAAACTGGCTCTACATAACATTTAAGAATTCTTTTTCTTGTTTCTATTGCCAAAAATGGATTGCATAGTATCTTCCTAATTTTCTGGAAAGCTGCTTTTGCCTGAGCCATTCTGCATCTCACCTCTTTTGTACATCTTCCGTCTAGGGTTAACAAAGTTCCCAAATATTTAAATTCATTTACTTGTTTTAATATTGTTCCACTTGTCTTTATTCTGCACTGATTTGATGCATTTTTCTTTGTTGTTACCATTACTTCTGTCCTTTTGCTATTAAGGCTGAGTCCTTTATTTTTGCTTTCTTTCACTATAATGTCCAATATTTCTTGTGAACTCATTTTCACTCTTAGCGATTAAGACTGTATCATCAGCATACCTTAGATTATGTATATTATGACCTCCAATTGTTATTCCAGGCATGCCCCTTTGGATCTTAAAATAATCTCACTATAAATATTAAACAAATCTGGTGACAGCACATAACCTTGTCTAACTCCCTGTTTTATTTGCTGAAACATTCCCAATTGGTTTCCAGTTCTTATGGCCGCTGTTTGTTGCTAGTACATGTTTTTTTAAAATTATTCTTAGATCTTTGCTGTCTACGTTTATGTCTTCTAAAGTTTTGATTATTTCTAGGTGATTTACTTTGTCAAATGCTTTGGTATAATCTATGAAACATAGGTATAAATCTGTTTTCACCTCTATGGCTCTTTCTACTAAAGATCTTATGATATATATGCCATTGCACGTTCCTTTACCTCCAACAAAACCATACTGTTCATCGCTAATTTCTGGACTGATTTTGTTTCGCACTCTTCGCATGATGATTCTTAGTAATATCTTAGCCATGTGACTCATACGGCTTATTGTGCGATGATCAACGCATTCAATCGTACCCGATTTCTTTGGTAGGACTATACATATTGATTTGAGCAGGTCGTCTGGTATATATCCGCTGTTGTAGGTATCATTCAATATTTTTGTTATTATTCTATTCCAAAATCACCCATGGCTTCAATCTCTTCTTTAGTTATATTATCTGGTCCAGGAGCTTTGCCTGCTTTCATATTGCGCAAGGCGTCTTCCACTTCTTTTCTGAGTATTTCTAGTCCTTCTCCATTATCCTTTATATTTACTTCCGTTCGTTCATCATTATAAAGATCTTTAATGTATTCTGTCCATCGTTCCCTTATGTTTTATTGATCAATCAACAGTTCTCCTTTCTTTGATCTTAAACATCCAGTTTTTGATTGCGTTTTTCTTCCGGTTAATTCTTCAATTTGTTTGTATATAGCTTTAGTATCTCCTTTTTGTTGCATTTCATTCTCTTTGCATCTCTCTTTTAGCCATGCTTCTTTTGCTGCATTGCATTTTATTACAATTTTTTTATTTAATCTCTTATACTCATCTTTATTTTCTTTATTTCTTCTTCTTGTATCTATTAGCTGCAAAATGTCATCTTTCATCCATTTCTTTCTTGAATTTGTCCTCACTGGTGGTATGAACTCATTTGATGTTTGTTGCATTGATTTGATTTAGCATTTTCCACTGTTGATCAATGCTTTGAATCTTCTCTATTGCATTGTACCGGTTCTGAATTGTGATTTTATATTTGTCTTGCAGCTTCTTGTTTGATTTGAGTAAATCTAAATTTAGCTTGATGTTATTTGAGGCTCCTTTTGTTGTTTTTAATTTTATTCTAAGCTTTCCCACATCTGGTACATGATCACTATTGCAATCTTCCCCTGGTCTAGTTTTCACACACACCAGACTGTTTCTAAATATATTGCTTATAATTATGTAATCAATTTGATTACGTGCGTTGTCTCCTGGGCTTTTCCATGTCCACAGACGTCTTGGATGTTGCTTAAACTAGGTGTTTTCTATCATCATGTTGTGTGTTCTTGCTCAGTCAAAAATTTTCTCACCTTTTTCATTCCTCTCTTTCCTTTTCTACTTTTGCATTAAAATCCCCTAGAACTATGGTGTTTTCATGTGGTTTGCATTCATGAAGTGCCTCATTTAACTCGTCATAAAATTTATCAATTGTTTCCTCTAGACTGTCTGCTCTTGCTGCATAATCTTGTATAAGATTTATGTTTTTTGGCTTTCCATTCAATTTCACTAAAAGGACTGTCAGATTTTGGGTAAAAGCCTTTTACTGTTCTTACTCTTTCTGCATCCAAGATGGTACCTACTCCTCTTTGGTGTTCAGTACCCCCATAATATATTATTTTATGTTTATCAGAATACATCTCCCCTGATCCAGTGTATCTCATTTCGCAAAGTTCCAGTAATTGTAAACCCATTCTTATCGTTTCTTGCATGATGTTTTCTAGTTTACCCTTCTGCATGAGTGTTCTCACATTCCAAGTACCTATGTTTAGAGTTTGTTTTATCTTTATTTTGCTTACAGTAGCTTGATGACGATCGGGTATCACCTGTAGCACATGATGTCCCCTACCGAAGGAGGGTTTTCCATTGGGATCCCCCTTAACGTTGTTGTCGTGATTTTTATTGTTATGGCGATTCATGATTGTACAAAGACGTTACGACGGTGGTTTACCTGTTGCCTTCCGTCGGTTTGTTTACGGTTGGCTCTGCTAGCCTTTGACTAAAAATTCTCACCCACAAGGCAGTGGAGTTGTTTTACTTCGGGGTACCCTCCCTTAGACTTTTACTCTCCCGAGCTTACCTATAAGGCAGCAGGGCAGCCACAGATTGTACTGTTTACTGCATATAGTAGCAGGTAAAATTACCTGACCTGACAGCAAAAAAATGATAAAAAACTAAGAATAGCAAAATGTAATGTCTACTTAACATTCCTGTACGGTGCAAAAACACGGACAGTAGATAAAAAAAACAGAAAAGAAAATTGAAGCATTCAACATGTGGGTTTATAAAAGAATAGGTAGAACTGGGTGGAAAGAAAAGGGGGGGGAATGATGAAGTCCTAAAACAACTAAAAATGAAAAGAGAACTACTAAACACAATTAGAACAAGACAAACGAGATTTTTGGGGCATGTTAAAAGATACAAAAGTCTACTAAAAGTAATCTCAGAAAGGAAAATACAACGTAAAAGTGGCAGACCAAGACTAACGTGAATAAGTAACATCAAAAGATGTAATAGTTAGTTATTTGATAAGTCAGCTTATGCTGACTTATCAAATAACTAACTATTACATAAAGTCAGGTTAGTCAGGTTTCACTTATGTGGGATATGTATCTGTTTGATGGGTAGATGATTTATGTGGTATATGTGTCTGTTTGATGGGTAGATTATTTATGTAGGATATGTGTCTGTTTGATGGGTAGATGATTTATGTGCGATATGTGTCTGTTTGATGGGTAGATGATTTATGTGAAATATGTGTCTGTTTGATGGGTAGATGATTTATGTGAAATATGTGTCTGTTTGATGGGTAGAGGATTTATGTGCGATATGTGTCTGTTTGATGGGTAGATAATTTATGTGGGATATGTGCCTCTTTTACGAGTAGATGATTTATGCGGGATATGTGTCTGTTTGATTGGTAGATGATTTATGCGGGATATGTGTCTGTTTGATGGGTAGATGATTTATGTGGGATATGTGTCTGTTTGACGGGTAAATGATTTATGTGGGATATATAGCTGTTTGATGGGTAGATGATTTATGTAAAATATGTGTCTCTTTGATGGGTAGATGATTTATGTGGGATATATATATCTGTTTGATGGGTAGATGACTTATGTGGGATATGTGTCTGTTTGATGGGTAGATGATTTATGTGGGATATATCGCTGTTTGATGGGTAGATGATTTATGCGGGATATGTGTCTGTTTGATGGGTAGATGACTTATGTGAGATATGTGTCTGTTTGATGGGTAGATGACTTATGCGAGATATGTGTCTGTTTGATGGGTAGATAACTTATGTGAGTTTATGTCTGATGTGTATTTGACTTATGTGAGTTTATGACTGATGTGTATATGACTTAGGTGAGTTTATGTCTGATGTGTAGATTGTTTGTAAGAGGCATATGAGGCTTAGAGATAAACAAGGGGGGGGGGGGGGTACGCGTAAAAGGGTGTTGTGAGTCTGTTTGAATTAAAAATAGTTTAATGTATCTACGTGTCTTTATGAGTTTTATATTCTAGTTTAGCCACCTGATTACGGTGAGTATAACAATAATCATTTGTGTCTGTTAAAGTGTGCACGTTGTGTACATCTCTTCACAAGTATGTATTGAGTATAGCTTGTTGTATATCCATCTAAACATAACGAGTTGTGTACATCTCTTCACAAGTATGTATTGAGTATAGCTTGTTGTATATCCATCTAAACATAACGAGTTGTGTACATCTCTTCACAAGTATGTATTGAGTATAGCTTGTTGTATATCCATCTAAACATAACGAGTTGTGTACATCTCTTCACAAGTATGTATTGAGTATAGCTTGTTGTATATCCATCTAAACATAACGAGATTCATCCAGTTTCGTTACTCTCACTATTTTGTCTGCAATAGTCAACAAGCACATACAATCAATAATTTGCCATTAAGTTGTATTGACATATCAATGTTCATTGTTGTCAGAGTTAACATCTCAAAATACAGGACAAACTCATAGGTGCTCAATCGCCCCCAGCAGATGACAAAATGAGGACGCAGTGATGGTTGCAGTAGCTCGCTGTTTGTATAATCACCTTTTGCGAGTTTCTCATACATCAAAGCAATATTCCAAATTGTTGCAGACACAGGGCAGCATCCTTCATGATGGCCGAGTCGTTTCTAAAAGGCGATTGTTGAAGGTTTTCAAGATGTCGTGCTTGTGCATCGACATTCAGTTTTTTGTGTGCCCGCAAATTCCAAATAAACCTTTCCTTTCTATGTTTCCTGATCAGTCCTATTTTCCTCTCATCAATTTAGTTACTACTTCTTTTCATTTGACTTTGTAATTGAGTCTCCTGTTAGATTTGGTATCTTAACATCAATTACACATATATTATATCGATTATATGCGGGTTCTAACAGATTTTCTATGAACAGGTCAGAATTGTTCTGCCTCATCTCCCGTGCGTGTGCCCAGGCACATCATAAGAGAGGTCCGATCTCCTACAGCAACAACAGTGAAGCCAAACGTCTCGGATGTCCGCCTACCAAAGTCAGTGTATCCCCTCCACTATGACGTGTTTCTGCAGCCATACATGCATGATCCTGATCCACAGAAGTTTACCTTTAAAGTAAGTTTTCGTTGTGACACGAGTCTTCAGGCAAGTCTTACCCATGATCCCAGAAATATTTGCTTTCAAACTAATTCTCTCACCTGAAACTATATTATTGAAGAAATATTTACTTTTATACTAAGTATTTCACTGGAACCCAGAAATATTTAATTTTAAACTCTCTCTCTCTCTCTCTCTCTCTCTCTCTCTCTCTGCGATCAAGTCTCAATCAGAGTAGGATTCCAGACTCTCTCATGAAGTCAGCTGTCTGTTTAAGCGAATCGATTGCCCCATATAGTTTCTCTTCCATGGAGGTGGGTGTGGACCACATTGCTCTTCTCAGGTCTGTGTACTGGGGGCAATCCTGTAGAACATGTTTTGTAGTCATATTGTCCAGTGTACAGTGGCATAGGCTGGTTGTACCTATTTTGAATTTGGTGAACATGTGATTTCTCATTCTATTGTGGCATGTGCGTAGGCGAAATATGATGACTTGATCCCTCCTTGATAGTTGGTGGTATCCGTGACCCTCGTTATGCTTTGGGTGTTCTCGTTTCCATTTTTCATGATACTGACTTTTGATGATGGATTTGGCTTCATCATAACTGAGCGGATGGTTCTCTTGTGGTAATCTCCCTCCCTCTTTAGCTAATTTGCCTGCGCGTTCGTTCCCGTGTATATTACAGTGTGATGATATCCACTGAATGACTATTCTCTGGAAGTTATTGCATAGTTGGTCCAGGGCTGTTCTCAAGTCATCTAGTTCATTGTTCCTGTGGCTTTTTGGAGCTGTTAGTACTGACAGTGCATCAGTCAGAATCACCAATTTATTGTGCATGTTATTTTTGTATTGAGTAGCCAATGTTGCAGCATCTCTGATGGCCTCAGTTTCTGCTTTAAAGTTGTTTGAGAATTTCCCAGTAGCTATTGACTTGGTGATCTCGTCCTGGTTATTCAGCGTCAAGAACACACCTCCCCCTCCATTTCTGGTGGCATTTGTAGCAGAGCCATCTGTGTATATGTGGGACCAAGAGTCCTGTGGGTAGGTATCGTTTATGTGTTTTCTGCTACGTGTTTTCTTTCTGTGTCTGATTGGGTGCCTTTTTTCATGATTCCTGTTATATCTTCCTTAAATTCTGGTATTTTGTGTTTCCCATGAGGAGACATATCAGATGGGCCCAATGGTTTCGGTATTGTTTGGAAAAGTACTGGGTCTCCAGTAGTTAGTTCATTGGAGATTGCAGCAAAGTTGCTCCTCTTTAGGCGTACTATTTCGGTACCAGTTATTCTTTGGTGCATGGGGTGGCTAAGGAGCCTTCTATATTTATCCGCTTGTTGCAATACTTTAGTGACCCGTCTGTCATCTAAGGATTGTAGACCTTTTACTGTTTCTAGAGTCTTGATAGGTGTAGATTTCATAGCACCAGTTATGATACGGGCAGCTTGGTTCTGTGTTCTGTTAATTTTGCTAAGGTGTGATTTGGAAGCCATAGCCCAGGCTGTGACTCCATACTCTAGGACTGGTCTGACTCTTCCTACGTACAGTCGTTTCAAAGTATTGCTGTCTTCTCCCCAGTCCGTTCCTGCCAATTTCTTCATAATATTAGTTCGTTTTCTGGCTTTTTTGCTTGCACTGTCTATCTGAATTTTCCCAGTCATTCTTCGATTCATGGTGACGCCAAGATATTTGGGTTTTGGTCAACAGGACATGTATGGTCTTTTATCTTCACGTTTGCAGAGAGTGTGTTTCTTGATAGGCTGAAAATTAAATTGTACATGTAGTTTTTTTTCGTTAATTGGTAATAACCAGGTGTTCGTCCATTTTTCAAATTCTCCTAGAGCATCTTGCATCCTGGATCCAGCCACCAACATACTAACAGCGAGCCCATAGCGCCAGATCATCCATTCACTCACTCGCCCACCACCCATCCACTCACTCACTCGCCCACCACCCACTCACTCACTCACTCACAACCCATCTACTCACTCGCCCACCACCCACCCACCCATCCGCTCACTCACTCTCCATCCACCCATCCATCCACTCACTTACCCACCACCCATCCGCTCACTCACTCTCCAACCACCCACCCATCCACTCACTCGCCCACCACCCATCCATTCACTCACTTGCCTACCACCCATCCATTCACTCACTCGCCGACCACCCATCCACTCATTCACTCGCCCACCACCCATCCAATCACTCGCCCACCACCCACCCACCCACTCACTCACCCACCACCCATCCACTCACTCACTCATCCAACACCCATCCACTCACTCACTCACTCACCCACCACCCATCCACTCACTCACTTGCCCACCCCCCATCCATTCACTCACTTGTCGACCGCCCATCCACTCACTTGTCGACCACCCATCCACTCACTCGCCCACCACCCATCCATTCACTCACTCGCTCACTACCCATCCATTCACTCCCTCGCCCACCACCCATCCATTCACTCACTCGCTCACTACCCACCCACTCACTCACCCACCCACTCACTCACCCACCACCCATCCACATATTCACTCACTCACCCACCACCAATCCACTCACTCACTCGCCTACCACCCATCCATTCACTCGCCACCACCCATCCACTGACTCACTCGCCCACCACCCATCCACTCACTCGCCCACCACCCATCCACTCACTCGCCACCACCCATCCACTCACTCACTCGCCCACCACCCAATTGCTCACTCGCCCACCACCCATCAACTCACTCGCCCACCACCCATCCATTCACTCACTCGCTCACTACCCATCCATTCACTCCCTCGCCCACCACCCATCCATTCACTCGCCCACTACCCACCCACTCACCCACCCACTCACTCACCCACCACCCATCCACATATTCACTCACTCACCCACCACCAATCCACTCACTCACTCGCCTACCACCCATCCACTCACTCGCCACCACCCATCCACTGACTCACTCGCCCACCACCCATCCACTCACTCGCCCACCACCCATCCACTCACTCGCCACCACCCATCCACTCACTCACTCGCCCACCACCCAATTACTCACTCGCCCACCACCCATCAACTCACTCGCCCACCACCCATCCATTAACTCGCCCACCACCCATCCACTCATTCACCCACCACCCATCCACACACTCAGCCACCACCCATCCACTCACTCACTTTTGAACTAAGTTATGGTTAATGGCAGGCCACGGTATCACTGCAAACGAATTAAAATCCATAACTAAGTCAAACTAAGTATTTCACTGGAACCCATAAATATTTACTTTTAAATTAAGTATTGCACACTGTATTGGCATTCAGGGTCTTGCATCTGATCTTGAGACAAAGTTAAATTAGGTCTTTTAACTGACGTAGAGATGTTGTCATCTCATCATGGACAGTAGACAAACATAGGAAAAAACGATTATAGGCCACAGAGATGGGATTTCTCAGAAGAATGTTGAAAGTTCCCCGGACAGCTAAAAAGACGAATGAGGAAGTTCTCAAAGAGGTCAACAGGAAACAATCAACACTTTTGTGTCACATCATGAGAAGAGGAATGTTGGAATACTTGGTTCGCAAAAGTAAAAGGAAAGAAAGATCGCGGACGACAAAGAGAGAAAATACTGGAAAACGCTTGGTGTCATAGCATAGAAAACAGTCAACAACAGAACTGATACGATACACTATGGATAGAAGATTGTGGAAGGACATGATGCCAACCGGTATGGCACATGACGATGAGAGATGTTTACTTTCAGGAAACGTTTGCAATTTCTGACTTTGTCTTGTCAATGTGCTTAAAAACGTTCACTCGCTCACCCACCACCCATCCACTCACTCGCCCACCCATCCACTCACTCGCCCACCCATCCATTCACTCGTCCACCAATCCACTCACTCGCCCACCCATCCACTCACTCACCATCTCACCCATCCGCTCTCCCACCACACATTCATTCATTCATTCACCATCTCAGTCATTCACTCATTCACCCACCACCCATCCATTCTCTCATTCACCCACCATCCATCCATTCACTCACTCCACATCTCACCCATCCACTCACCAACTGCCCATTCATTCACTCACTCATCCACCACTCATGCACCACCCATCCATTCACTCACTCACCCACCACCCATCCACTCACCCACCACCCATCCACTCACCCACCACCCATCCACTCACTCACCATCTTACCCATCCTTTCACGCACCACCCATTCACTCACTCACCATCTCACCCATCCACTCACCATCTCACCCATCCACTCACTCACCATCCATCCATTCACTCACTCACCCACCACCCATCCATTCACTCACTTACCCACCTACCATCCACTCACCCACCCACCACCCATCCACTCACTCATCATCTCACCCATCTACTCACTCATCATCTCACCCATCCACTCACCCACAACCCGTTCACTCACCCACCACATCAGACATTCACTCATTCACGCACCACCAATCCATTCATTCACTCACTCGGCCACCACCCATCCACTCACTCACTCGCCCACCATCCATCCACTCACTCACTCGCCCACCACCCATCCACTCACACACTCGCCCACCAGCCATCCATTCACTCACTCGTCCACCACCCATCCACTCACACACTCGCCCACCAGCCATCCATTCACTCACTCGCCCACTACCCATCCACTCACTCACTCGCCCACCATCCATCCACTCACTCACTCGCCCACCACCCATCCACTCACTCACTCGCCCACCAGTCACCCATTCACTCACTCGCCCGCCACTCATCCATTCACTCACTCAACATCTCACCCACCCACTAGCCCAACACCCATTCACTCACTCGCCCACTACCCATTCACTCACTCATTTACTCACTCACTCACTCACTCACTCACTCACTCACTCACTTGCTCGCTCACTAACTCACTCAAACATGCTCATCTATGCTCGCAGGGCGGAGTGAAGATCCAGATAAGATGTGACTCAGCCACAGACAAAATCACCCTGCACGTCAACGTCATCACCGTCAACAGAAGCAGTGTCGTCTTCAGGGCAGAGACACCCTCCATCTCCGGTGACCCACGGATCACGGGCTTTGAGAACGACACAGACAGACAGCTTTTTATTGTTAGACTGAACAGAAATATGGAGGTAAACAGTGCACAATGATAATGAAAAAATAAAACCTTATGGTTTATCATCTGGGTGAATGAACAGAAAAAAAAAAAAATTATTGAATCTAATTAAAGCCAGAATGGAAAAAAAGATTCGTTTGAAATAAGCTCCTTTGAAATGGACGGGTGGTAGGTGAGTAGGTGAGTGAGTGGATTTGTGGTGGGCGAGTTGGTGAGTGAGTGGATGAGTGATGGGTGAGTAGATGAGTGAGCGGATGAGTGGTGGGTGAGTAGGTGAGTGAGTAGATGGGTGGTAGGTGAGTGAGTAGATGGGTGGTAGGTGAGTAGTTGAGTGAAAGGATGGGTGGTGGGTGAGTAGTTGAGTGAGTGGGTGGGTGGTGGATGAGTAAGTGAGTGAGTGGTGAGGGAGTGAATGGGTGGTGGTTGAGTAGTTAAGTGAATGGACGGGTATGGGCGAGTAGGTGAGTGAGTGGATGGGTGGTGGGTGAGTGAATGGATGGGTGGTGGGTGAGTAGTTGAATGAGTGGATGGGTGGTGGATGATTAAGTGAGTGAGTGGATGGGTAGTGAGTGAGTAGGTGTGTGAATGAACGGGTGGTGGGTGAGCAGGCGAGTGAATGAATGGGTGGTTTGTAAGTGAGTGAATAGGTGGTGGGTGAGTAGGTAAATGGGTGGTGTGTGAGTAGTTGAGTGTGTGGATGGGTGTTGGGGGAGTAGGAGAGTGAGTGAATGTGTGGTGGGTGAGTGAATGAATGGGTGGTGCGTGATTAAGTGAGTGAGTGAATGGGTGGTGGGTGAGTAGGTGGGTAAGTCGATGGGTGGTGGGTGAGTGAGTGGATGGGTGGTGGGCGAGAGAGAGAGAGTCATTGAATGGGTGGTGGGTGAGTAGGTGAGTGAGTAGGTGAGTAACTGGATGGGTGGTGGGTGGGTAGGTGAGTGAGTGGATGGATGGTGGGTAAGTAGGTGAGTGAGTGGATGGGTGGTGGGCGAGAGAGAGTGAGTGGATGGGTGGTGGGTAAGTAGGTGAGTGAATGGATGGGTGGTGGGCGAGAGAGAGTGAGTGGATGGGTGGTGGGTAAGTAGATGAGTGAATGGATTGGTGGTGGGCGAGAGAGAGTGAGTGGATGGGTGGTGGGTAAGTAAGTGAGTGAGTGAATAAGTGGTGGGTGAGTAGGTGAGTGAGTGAATGGGTGGTGGGTAAGTAGGTGAGTGAGTGAATGGATGGTGGGCGAGAGAGAGAGAATGAGTGAGTTGGTGGTGGGTAAGTAGGTGAATGAGTGAATGGGTGGTGGGTGAGTAGGTGAGTTAATTGATGGGTGGCGGTGAGTAGGTGAGTGGATGGATGAGTAGGTGAGTGGATGGATGAGTAGGTGAGTGAGTAGATGGGTGATTAGGTGAGTAAGTGGATGGATGAGTAGGTGAGTGAGTGGATGTAAGTGTAGGTGAGTGAGTAGATTGGTGGTGGGTGAGTAGGTGAGTGAATGGATGAGTGGTGGGCGAGTTAGTGGTGGGTTAGTAGGTGGGTGAGTGGATGGGTTGTGAGCGAGTGAATGAATGAGTGGTGAGTGAGTAGGTGAGTGGTGGGTGAGTCGGTGAGTGAGGGGATGAGTGGTGGGTGAGTAGGTGAGTGAGTGAATGAGTGGTGGGTGAGTCGGTGAGTGCGTGGATTTGTGATAGGTGAGTGATTGGGTGGATGAGTAGGTGAGTGAGTGGGTGGGTTGTAGGTGAGTAGGCTAGCGAGTGAGTGTGTGGATAGTGAGTAGGTGAGTGAGTGAGTGGGTGGGTGAGTAGGTGAGTTAGTGGATGGTTGGTGGGTGAGTAAGTGGATGGGTTATGTGGCACAAGTAGACTAAGAGAAAAATAAGAAAACTAAAATGGTACAGCAATGGATGTCTATACCTGGTCTGGGTGTAGGCGGCCTAATTAGTAGCACTTTTAATTACATCAGTTGAGCGCACTATCTGGTGGTGATTCTAATTGAAATCTAGGCAGTAGTGTGTAGAAACGTTAACACTGGTAAAGAGATGGCACTAGTGTACAGAAGCATAACTATCTGTGTAGAACTATGTAAATATGTACAAGTACATAGAAGTATTGTGACCTTTGCAAGTATCGAATGTAAAATCATGGAAATACATACAAATACATAAAGGTGTGGTGACATTTGTAGGTATGTAAAATATATGACTTTACATACAGTGGGACTATATATTTCGAAACGTAATTCGTCTCTGAATATAAATAAAATTTCCCATTAGAAATAATGGAGACTGAATTAATCAGTTCCCAGACTCTAAACAACATCCATTTCAATGAACGTTAATTAAACAAACAAATAAAGACAACTTAATGTACAACCAACAGAATTACATTCTTCTTACATTAAATTAAACAAACAAACAAAAAAAAAACAACAAGAAAACAATAAATAAAATACATGCTTTATTGTAAAAAAAGTAAAGTGCCCCCCAGGGCATGACGCCCAGTGGCGTATAGAGAATATGGTGTTAGTGACCATTGTTTTTATAGACCTTCGGCACATGATTTTTGGGGTAACGTGGTCGGTTCCTTTTTCTAGTTTGGTTAATTTACCATAGTCAACATATCCTCACTGCACATCGAACAATTTCATGAGTGGCCATATCACCTCCCCAGTTTGTCCCTCAATTTATGGAGACTGAGGAATTCAGCTCTTTGTTGATCTGTTATTCTTTTGTGTCTTCCCGTGTAGTGCCCCTTACTGGCATCCCCAGTTTCGAGCCGATATTCGTGCATTCTGAACATTGATGCCAATTTATGATTATTGATTGAATCATTAGTTCGCCCTGCCGCCTTGAGGGAATTCAGAATGTCAATCCTGTCCATTACTCGTCCGCCAAACACAGTAACCATTACAGCCAGACTGTCATCTCCTTCATTTACTTTCACACCAGAATGTCCAGGGACGAAAATGAAACATATTCCAGTCAGTCCTAAGTTATTTAGTGATATCATTGCCTTCGTACTCAGCCTGCTCCAGTTTTTCTGAGCATGTTCAACAGGTTACTCAGAAAGCACACTTGCATAAACGGTTATGTTTCTAGCCAGACCTAGCTGAACCATCAAGAAATCGAATGGTTCCCTGTTGTACACGTTCTTGAGATCGATTGCAACAGCACCTGTTTCAACGCCCGACGATATCCCTCATAGACGTCGTGGACAAAAACAGCAAGATTACGACAGCGCTCTCTACTGAAACGGTAGTCTCCGAACGTGTATGGAAAAAGACGTCGATTTTCAAAGTAACAGGCTAAATTCCTAACAACTACTCTCTCCAGCAGCTTGAGCTCTGTGTTCTGCATTGTAATTATTGGATAACTGAACTTTCATGTCATTCTTCCCGGGCTTCAGTAGGAGTATTAAATAGCTGTGTAGCCAATCTTCTCAAGTTGTTGGATTTTCGATGCTGCTATTGTAGATTTCTGCCAGTTGTCCAGATCCTTATCAGACCGATCATTTATATCGTCGTACCGGATACCATCTAGACCTGGTGCACTGTCATTATCATCAAGTACCAGGCCTGCTGGCGTAGGTGATCATGTCTCTCCACAACTTTCGATCTCGACAGTTATTTATCATTTCTGTTGCTGACCTTCTGCCAAGCCATTCTCTTAAGCTGTTTGTTATCTTTTCTCTTTACTTCCCTCTATCTCTACGCCCCTCAATTTTTCCAGTTGTTACAAAATATTGCAGCTGTTCTCTTCTCATTACATGGCCAAAAAGTGATGATTGTTTCTTCCTAATATTGGAAATTAGCTCTCTTTTTTGCTTTGGCCTCTTTCAGAATGTTTTCATTACTATTCTTAGCTGTCCGTGGTATTCTCAACATTCTTCTGTAAAACCATATTTCTACAGACTCCAGTGATTTTCTAGTCTGTTGTCCTATTGTCCATGATTCACATCCATATGTTAAGAATGGCTCTACATAACATTTAAGAACTCTTTTTCTTGTTTCTAGTGTCAAAAATGGATTGCATAGTATCTTCCTCATTTTTTTGGAAAGCTGCTTTTGCTTGAGCCATTCTGCATCTCACCTTCTTTGTATATCTTCCGTCTGAGGTTAACAAAGTTCCAAAATATTTAAATTCATTGGTGCACTGTAACGAAACGTAAAGCTGCTCTTAACATCATCCAACACACAGTTCATCATACATGTCCCGATCCCAACACAGCTCATCACACATTCCCGATCCCAACACAGTTCATCATACATGTCCCGACCCCAATACAGTTCATCAGTCATGTCCCGATCCCAATACAGTTCATCAGTCATGTCCCGATCCCAACACAGTTCATCATACATGTCCCGATTCTAACACAGTTCATCAGTCATGTCCCGATCCCAATACAGTTCATCAGTCATGTCCCGATCTCCACACAGTTCATCACTCATGTCCCGATCTCAGCACAGTTCATCACTCATGTCCCGATCTCCACACAGTTCATCACTCATGTCCCGATCTCAGCACAGTTCATCATTCTTCAACAAAACTCTCAAGACTGAGCTCACCTCAATTGTGTGTCCAGGTAACCAAGAACTACATCCTTGAGATGAACTTCACGTCGCCACTTAAGAACGACCTGCAAGGGTTGTACTACAGCATGTATACCAGAGACGGGAAGCCAATGTAAGTCTGTTCTTATTACCTGCCCGCCTCTGTTTGCTACAGGCAGTTTAATGTCTTTCACCTCTTGCATATGCCAATTTATGGCAATCAGTTTAATTTCTCACCTTCTGAATATCTCTGATTGCGACAGTTCATGTAATTTCTCATCATCATGTGCCATACCGGTTGGCGATCATGTCCTTCCACAATCTTCTATCTACAGTGCATCGTATCAGTTCTGTTGTTGACTGTTTTCGATGCCATGACACCAAGCTATCCAGTATTTTCTTTCTTTGTCGTCCGCGATCTCTATTTCCTTTTATCTTGTCAGTTGTAACCAAGTATTCCAACTTTCCTCTTCTCATAATGTGCCCGAAAATTGTTGATTGTTTCTTTCTGATGTATTTTAGGAGCTGCCTTTTTGTGTTGGCCTCTTTGAGAACTTCCTCATTTGTCTTTTTAGCTGTCCAGGCAACTTTCAACATTCTTCTGAGAAATCCCAACTCTGTGGCCTCTAATCGTCTTTTCATTTGTTTGTCTACTGTCCATGATTCGCTTCCATAGGTCAGAATTAGTTCTGTATAGCACCGATGAACTCTCTTTCTCATTTCTATTGACATAGACTTGTTGCATTAGATATTTTTCATTTTCTGAAATGCTAATTTCTCACCTTCTGAATATCTTTGATTGCGACAGTTAATTTAATTTCTCACCATCTGAATATCTCTGATTGCGGGTTATTGTAATTTTTCACCTTCTGAATATCTCTGATTGCGACAGTTCATGTAATTTCTCACCTTCTGCGTACCTATGTACTAGTCGTTGTAATCCACCTCTTTCCTTCTACATACCTTTGTTTGTGACAGTTAATTTGCAGTCTATATTTTACCTCATGTTTACTGTTGCCTCTGACAGTTAATGTAGTCTGCATCTTACCTCTTGCCTCTGCCCGTGACAGTTTTGCCTCCTTGCTCATGGCAATCAATGTCATCAACTTCTTACAGCCCTCTGTGTTTATAGCAGTTTATGCCTTCTTATACCACGTATCTATTTCTGCACGGTGGTTCACCATGTTTTTTTCGAGCTGGTGATACAAACTAAAAGAGAGCTACTAAAAAACATCAGAAAGAAACAATCAACATTTTTCGAGCACATCATGAGAAGAGGAAAGTTGGAATACTTGGTTACAAATTGGAAACTAAAAGGAAAGAGAGATCGCGGACGACAAAGAGAGAAAATACTGGATAGCATGGTGTCATGGCATGGAAAACGGGCAACAAAAGAATTTATACGATGCACTGTAGATAGAAGATTGTTGAAGGACACGATCGCCTACGCCACCCGGTATGGCGCATGATGATTATGAGTGATACAGAAGTAATGAATATATTACCATTATCAGTTAATTCATCATCATCATCATTGAGTGCCGTCTCCGCAACGAAGGTTGACTACCATGGAGCGCCATTTTGCTCTATCTCTTGCTTTGATGGTGCAGGTTGTCATCGGTTGATTTGTCCATCTTTTGATGTTACTCGTCCATGTTAATCTTGGTCTGCCTCTGCCTCTTTTACCTTGTATTTTCCCCTCCAGGATCACTTTCAGTAGGCTGTTGTGTCTTTTAACATGGCCTAAGAATCGCATTTGTCTTGTTCTAATTGTGTTCAGAAGTTCTCTTTTCATTTTTAGTTGTTTTAAGACTTTGTCATTTGTTTTCTTTTCCTTCCATCCAATTCTACCTATTCTTCTATATATCCACATTTCAAAGGCTTCAATTCTCTGTTCTGTTTTCTTGTCTAATGTCCATGTTTCAGCACCATATAGGAATATTGAGAAGATGTAACATTTTGCTATTCTTAGTTTTAGCTCTGGTGTTATTTGTTTTGATGTTAGTATGTCCTTCATGACATTAAAATTACTTTTTGCCATTCCTATTCTTTTGTTTATTTCAGTTGTACATTTTCCATCACTGGTTATAGTATGTCCAAGGTAGTTATAGTTCTGAACTGTCTCAAGGTCTATTCCTTCAATTTTGATATCCACTTGTGGGTTTTGGGTATTTTCTTTGTTTATGATCATAGTTTTAGTCTTTTTGATATTCATATCTAGTCCATATTTTTTGCTTGTCGTGTTTATTTCATTAAGTAATTGTTGTAGGTCTTTAGGATTTTCTGCTAGTAGTACAGTATCGTCAGCATATCTTAGGTTATTGATTATCTTTCCATTAATTTGTAGGCCTGGCATCTCTATGATGTTTTTAAAGATTTGCTCAGTGTATTGATTGAACAAGCTTGGTGATAGGATGCATCCTTGTCTTACTCCTCTTTTTATATCAATGGGTGTAGAGAACTCTTTGTTATATTTTATTATTGCTGTTTGCTCCCAGTATAGATTGCATATTAGTCGTATATCCATGTCATCTAGATGTATCTCTTTTAGGCATTCTATAAGTTGTTTGTGGTGTACTCTATCAAAAGCTTTGGTGTAGTCTATGAAGCAGGCATATATTGGTTTGTTTACTTCTGTGTATTTTTCGATTAATGTTCTCATGCAGAATATGGCTTCTTTTGTCCCGCTATTTTTCCTAAATCCAAATTGCTGCTCATCTAATTCAGTATTGATTTTATTCTGAATCCTTCCTTGTATAACTTTTAGCAAGATTTTTGTAACATGGCTCATTAGGCTTATTGTTCTAAAGTCACTGCATTCAACTGCACCATTATTTTTAGGCAATGCAATGAAAGTTGATGTTTTTAGTTCATTTGGTATGTATCCTGTGTGGTATATGTCGTTGCATATGTCTGTAATCACTTCAATGCCAAAATCTTCAAGTGCCTGTATCATCTCTATCTGTATGCTTTCAGGTCCTGCTGCTTTTCCCCTTTTCATTGTTTTTATAGCTTTTTCCACCTCAGATTTTAAGATTTTATAGCCTGATGTACATTTTATAACTGGTTTCTTGTCCCTTTGATCATGAAATAGTTCTGTTATATATTCCTGCCATCTATCTATGATATCCTTATTGTCTGTTAGCATTTTTCCTTTTTTGTCTGCAAAGCATCCACCTTCTGTGGCTTTTTTATTTTTATTAGTCATTCTCTTTATTTCTGTGTGCATTCCTCTTAGGTCTTGTTTGCTTTCCATAGTTTCTATTTCTCTACATTTTTGGCTCAGCCAGTCTTCTTTTGCTTTTTTGCACATTTTGCGTATCTCATTATCTATTTTATTGTATAGGGCAGTGTTCTTCGCTTGTCTCCTTTCTTCCATTTTTTCTAAGATGGTGTTAGTTATCCATTTTTGTTTTTTGTTCTTTTCTCTTTTGGGTAAGGTGTCGCAGGCTTTTTGTATGCTTTTCTTTATGCATTGCCATTTGGTTGTTACTTTTTCATCAGGATTTTCTCTTCTGTATTGTTCAATTCCTTCCTCTAGCAGCTTTTGGTATGTGCCTGAATGGCTGACTCTTATATATTAAAGGAAGCAACTTTGTTTTTTGAAAATTGGTTCCTGTAGAGAACATTACATTTATAGCTAAGAAAGTGGGTGTTACAGAAGCAAGTTTAACATTTCATTTACTGTTTAAAAAATAAATTAATAAAAATCATGTAGTCGGTTTGTTAAATAATGTAGAAAGTCAATAAGAATGAATATCTTTTTATCGAAATTCGGGTCATAAAGTTGATGAAAATGGTGCTATGTGCTGCTAATGTCCCTGTATTTTCTATAGATCTATGCATAATAGAACTATCAGAGCACAGTCCAAAGTTTGTACTAGTTGGCTTATTCACAAACATATTTGCGGAATAACTTCGCAATCTGCCCTTATACAGCCTGGGAATGGGTAAATAATTGCGATGCTACGGTAAAGTTGGAAGCAAGGAACCAGTGGTGAGGAGTGTTAAACACTCCAAGGTATGAAGACAGCTTTACAAGGGAGGAACACAACACAATACTGACGTTTCGGCCTGAGGCCTTCTTCAGAGTACAAGGACAACGAAAACAAACGACTTTGGCCCTTTTCATTAACAGTACTCTCCGGGAGATTATGGCACTCCGTCCCCAGAGACTTAGGCACTCCAATCTTAGTAGGGATGAATACAAAGCCCTACAGGACCTTCGCCGACGTGATGATATTGTCATCAAGCCGGCTGACAAGGGTGGCTCGGTGGTCGTTTGGAGGAAAGACCTCTATATCCGGGAAGGGGACAAACAATTATCCGACTTGACCTTCTACCTCCCAACTCCAGACCACTGTCTCTAATAACGCCGTGGTGCATCGCACCATCCTCCGGTTCATTCAGGATGGACTACTTCCCTCTAGCTCCTCCGGTATGATCCTTCCTGACTACTGCTTGGGCAGGCCCTCTTTCTATATGCTGCCCAAGATACACAAACTTGACTCTCCTGGACTACCCATTGTCTCGTCCATCGCATGTCCCACAGTTCTTATTTCCGACTTCCTTGACAGTATCTTCCAACCCATAGTTATGGGCCTCCCTTCGTATGTCAAGGACACTAACGACGCCCTCAACATCTTCGCCTCTATCACCCTCCTTCCTGATCGCCAATACCGCCTCTTCGTCATGGATGTCTGCTCCCTTTATACTTCCATTCCCCACTCCGATGGCCTTTTAGCTCTTCAGTTTTTCCTGGACCGTAGGGCCCAACCTTCCATTGCCACTGGCGTCCTCTTACGCTTAGCTGAATTAGTCTTGAACCTCGACTCTTTTGAGTTCAATGGCAATTTCTTTACCCAGAACAGCGGTGTAGCTATGGGCACCAAAATGGGCCCTAGCTATGCTTGTCTATTCATGGGTTATCTAGAGCACAATATAATCCAAACCTACCAGGGTCATCTCTCCCTTATGTATCGTAGGTATATCGATTATTGCACCGGTCTGACTGACCTTCCAGAGGATGAGATCTCTCGTTCCATCGATTATGTCGGACATTTCCACGCCTCTATCCACATCACCTTCCACATCTCCACCTCCTCCGTATCTTTTCTTGATATCTCAGTCTCCTTGAGCACCTCTAATCTTCTCACCTCGGTCTTCTACAAGGCCACTGATTCCCACAGTTTCCTCCGCTACGACTCCTCTCATCCTACATCTTGTAAGAACTCTCTTCCCTATTCTCAGCTTCTCAGACTTCGTCGCCTTTGTCAAGACGATGAAGATTTCCTTCACAATGCCCACCTCATGATTGACTTCTTCCGCCGACGTCTCTACTCAGAATCAGCTCTCCTCCCTGCCCTGCGTCGAGTTCTCCATACTTCACGTCAGTCTGCTCTTACCCCCTCTACTCATCCCCCCTTGGATAGAGTAGTACTCGCCCTCACCTATCACCCTCACCACTACGCTGTGATTAGGACCATTCACCGCTACCTCCCTATTCTCCGATCTGACCCTACTACTCGTCTGCTCTTCCCCGACCCACCACTGGTGGCCTTTAGACGTGACCGGAACCTCCGTGACTTTTTTGTCAGGGGTCGTCTTCAAGCTTCCCTCCCCAGCCATCGAGGCACTATCCGCTGCAACCGCAGAGTGAGCCATACCTGTGATCACATTCTCCAGTCTGATACTGTCCTCTTTCCTAATGGTCCTTTCGAGATCAGAGAGGGATTCACTTGCACACCGCGGAACATCATTTATGCCATCATCTGTCAGCGATGTAAGTTGACCTACATCGGTTAGTCTGGTCGAAGGATCGGCGATAGGTGCCGTGAACATTTACACGACATCATCCGAGAGGCTGGCACTCCGGTAGCAGCCCACTTTAACTCGAGGGGCCATCAGGGGAAGGCTGATGTCCTGGTCACTGGCTTAGTATCGTGCTCTTCGGATCACCTCAGTCGTCTCACTCTTGAGCACCGTCTGATCGCTCGTTGGGGTTGCCTCTCTCCCCGCGGCATCAATGTATCCCGGTCCCTCTGAGGACCCCTCTTCCTATGTACCCTCCTCCCACTTCTGTACTCTTCTTCTTATCTCACATCTGCTCCTTATCTATACCTTTTCTTTACCCCTATCTTCTTGGATCCTTCCATCTTCTCCCCTTCTTCTTCCTTTACTCTATATTCCCCCCTCCTTTCTGCGAACCACCTTTATATCCATCCCCTCCTTATCGCTTTATTACCTCTCCTCCTCTGATGGATACTACCTATTCCCCTTTATTCATCTACTCCCTGGACTCTCTATTCATCTGGTATCACCACTTCTCTACCCTATCTTTTCCTACTAAAAAAAAACCCTCCATCCTTTTTTAAATTATTCCCCCCCTCCCTTTTTTACTCGGTTCTAGGACTGTACGTGTCTGTTCACTAGCCCCTCTCTCCACTTATCTGTGTATCCCCTTAGTCTCTCCGTTTTCCTTCTTCCCTTCCTCCTTTGACACCACTGCCGGCGTACCATCCCTATATTTCTCTTCTTTCTAATCCCCACCTCCTTACCTCTTTATACACCACTGCCTGCGTACCTCCCCTATTTTCCTCCTATGTATACTTCCTACTCCTCTTTGTATACACATTCTTAGTATCCCCCTCAGTCTCTCCGTTCCCTTCCTCTCTACCTCGCTGGGCCCCACTTCTTTCCCACTATACCTCTTTTATTCTCTTCTTTCTGACTCCCTCTCTTATCTATTCTATCCTGACCCTTTACCTCTTTTCCGATCCTTATATCCTACTCCTGATTCTTCCCATTATTAATCTTCCTCTTCATCTATCTTCCTCGAATCAGTATTTCCTCTCTCCAGGTGACTCTCCCCCCCCCACTCCCCCTCTGTTAGGCTCCTGTAGTTGTATGATACCTATTATCTTCCCCGTCTCCAGGCTTTTGTTTGAGCCTTTTTTTCTCGACCATTGTTTGATCTCTGGTCTGGCGCGTAAACCACCCCCCCCCTTTTTCCCTTTTGTCTTTTTTGTTTCGATCTCTTGTTACCCTCCTTCCGGGACACGTGGTTTCCGTTCGATCCGGTCTATGTGGTCATTCTGTTTTTCGTTCCCGGCTGATAGACAAGTCATTCGAGCTAGGTGTCACCATTTTATATATTTTTATTTATATATATATATTCTCCTATTCTTTCTATTTGCTCATCCATAGTCCCCTCATGTAGCTTTCTTCTACTTTTTTCATTTTTCTTCTTCCTACTTCCCTCTTTTCTGTCCACCTCTTCTTTCTCATGATCATGTAGTTATAGATAATTGTGTTTCATCATTTGTTTTCGTTGTCCTTGTACTGTGAAGAGGGCCTCAGGCCGAAACGTCAGTATTGTGTTGTGTTCCTCCCTTGTAAAGCTGTCTTCATACCTTGGAGTGTTTAACACTCCTCACCACTGGTTCCTTATACAGGATGGCTTTTTCCATTGATGGAAGGTGCACTGCTGCAGAAAGGATATTGGCAGGAGTGATGAAAGTGAAGGCAATGGGAAAGGTTAATCTAAATAATTCCCCAAACATCCGGTGTTACTACCCCCGATTGTTGCTACATGAACTTTGAGGCCCAGTTTTTTGTCCTTCGAGACAGTAAAAGGTTTTCTACGTCAAACATTCCAATTTTACATATTGGGCATTCGATTTGATAAGGAGGATGACATGAGACAGTACTTTGGAGGAAGCTGCTCTACGCCTCTCTCCCTTTAAGGTGCCGGAATTGTTCACATTTTTCGTTCTGTCAGCAATTCCATCCTTTTATTCTTTGGTTACCCTTACAAACGATTGGAAATATATTTCATTTCGCACTTTCTTCCTCAAGGAACCAACTCACCTCCGCTGCATCATTCCTTCCCTTTCATCATCATCGAGTGCCTTCTCCGCAACGAAGGTTGGCTACCATGGAGCGCCATTCTGCTGTCTCTTGCTTTGATGGTGCAGGTTGTCATAGGCTGATTTGTTATTGATATATTAGGCATATATTGGTTTGTGTACTTCTGTGTATTTATCGGTTAATGTTCTCATGCAGAATATGGCTTCTTTTGTCCCGCTATTTTCCTTAAATCCAAATTGCTGCTCATCTAATTCAGTATTGATTTTATTCTGAATCCTTCCTTGTATAACTTTTAGCAAGATTTTTGTAACATGGCTCATTAGGCTTATTGTTCTAAAGTCACTGCATTCAACTGCACCATTATTTTTAGGCAATGCAATGAAAGTTTATGTTTTTAGTTCATTTCGTATGTGTCCTGTATGGTATATGTCGTTGCATATGTCTGTAATCACTTCAATGCCAAAATCTTCTAGTGCCTATATCACCTCTATCTGTATGCTGTCAGGTCCTGCTGCTTTTCCCCTTTTCACTGTTTTTATAGCTTTTTCCACTTCAGATTTTAAGATTCTATTGCCTGATGTACATTTTATAACTTGTTTCTTGCCCCTTTGATCCTGACATTTTAATTCCTTCCCTTTAATCATAATTAAAATAAATTTCCACAGTTACCTGGCCACCACACAGTTCCAGCCAACAGATGCCAGGAAAGCGTTTCCTTGTTTTGATGAGCCAGCTATAAAAGCCACCTTTAACATTACCCTAATCAGACCATCTGATCGCATATCGATTTCCAATATGCCGATAATAGATCAATGTACCACATTGTAAGTATGATATCAAATGTATCTTTCATTTCAAGAAAGAAATTTATTTAACAATTAAGCATATAAGGACTGCACTGAGGACTTAATTATCTAGTCAACAAATCAGAGTCAACAAAGGCCCTAATCCACTGTTACGTTGAATTATTATCCAAAATGTTTACTCTAGTCAGGTGATTTAGGATCGAATATGAAAGGCAAACACCGTGTCTAAAACCCTGGTATGACAAAGTATTCCTCAAAATATACAATTATACTGTGACCAGGTCAGTGTGAAAGTAAAGGTTCGCCCCACGCTTTGCTAGGTGTATATAGATATGGTATTAGGATTATGGGTCATATTTTTCCATGACCACGGTATACACGTTTGGGTGATGTGGTCGGTATCACGTCAAGTCGCCTTGACTTCCCAAAAAAACTCTAGTACCTATTTTTAGAGGTTGAGTGAATCAATGAGCTTCGTCGGTCCGAAAAAAAAGAATCTGCCACTTCTTGGAATCCAAACAGGACCATTCTGATCCGGAAGCTAGGACACTAACCACTCAGCCACCGAGACTCCAGGTCAGTATAGATAAAGTTTATTTGGTAGAAACTGGCCAGGTTTTTCAGGTTGTAGTATTTAACAGCAGTCATACTGAACACATTGTGTTGTTGTTTATATTCTGTTGTAAAATGAAGAGAGAGAGAGACAGCACCTACCGATTAACGTTCTGTCTGTGTTTTTCCTTGACATATAAGAATCACATCTCTCAGTTCTTTTCATATCCCCTTATCCTAGACATTCTTCTGATTGTCTTATCTTCCTTACTATACTACCATGTGTATTCCATATGGTTGATTTATTTCACTTCAGCTTACACGACTGGGCAGGTTCTTAGTGGGCATGACTAAACACCATGTTTGTACCCATTTTTGAGTACAATTGTGAACACATACCAGTTGTGACAATGATTAATCTGGTATTTGTCATCATCTTTTAATGTTGTATATTATAAATGTTTGGGAATGGCTGGTCCGTCTTTTTAATTACAATACTACAATATATTTCTATGAGAAAATTCGTAAACAAAACGGGGATTGGTAATTGGGTAAATAAACAAAAAAAAAAAAAAACAAAAAAAAACAAACACCAAGACTGAAATAAAATGTCCACTCAAACTGCACTAAAATAATTTCTACACAAAATGTATACATTTATCCATGTCTACATATTTTGTATGATTTTCATTCACTTTGCAACACAAATAACATATGTATTTCCAAAAATGTAATGTTATATGTACAAATTGTATCAAAAGCAAACACCTGTTGTACTTCCCGCTACATTCGAATAATCAGAAATAGACCTTACGCAAATCGGCATAGATAAATCCACTTTCTCTCTATTCACAGTACAATTGAAGATATCGAAGTTATATACATTTAATTCCATTTGAAATAGAAATATTTAATTGGGACGATTTACAAAAGCTCCCTAATGAAAAGGCTCTAATAGTAATGCAAATAAACCTTCTCTAAATGAGCAGCAAATAAACCTTCTATAAACGAGCAGCAAATAAACCTTCTATAAACGAGCAGCAAAAAAACCTTCTATAAACGAGCAGCAAAAAAACCTTCTATAAACGAACAGCAAAAAAACCTTCTGGAAACGAACAGCAAAAAAAACGTTCTATAAACGAAGAGCAAAAAAAACCTTCTATAAACGAGCAGCAAATAAACCATCTATAAACGAGCAGCAAATAAACCTTCTATAAACGAACAGCAATAAAAACCTTCTATAAACGAACAGCAAAAAAACCTTCTATAAACGAGCAGCAAATAAACTATCATCAATAGCCAGCAAAATTAGGCTTGAGATCAATCATTAAAAGACTAAAGTCATGAAAAGCTTGATTCAAACAGATGACAAAATATACATGGAAAATAAATCAGTGGAAGAGATCGATCACTTTATCTATCTTGGCAGTCACTTTGATCAGGAAGGGGATACAAGTAAAGAAATTAGAATCAGAATAGCTAAAGCAGCAATGTCTTTCAGAAGATTTGGAAAAATGTGGAAATCAAAACTCATCAGCACAAACACAAAAGTTAGACTATTCAAATCAAACATACTATCAACCCTTACGTATGCATGTGAGAGCTGGAAAACAACAAGAGACAGAAACAAAGTTGAATACATTCTAAAATAAATGTCTAAGGAAAATACTTGTATAAGCGTGGAACGAATTCAAAACAAATGAGGAAATTAGAGAAATCGCAAATCAACCACTAATATTTTCAGTAATCAAGAAAAAACTATGGTCATATGTTGGACATGTGATGGGGAGAGATAATAATCGAATAACAAAGCAAGCCTTCATGTGGGAAAAACAGGTGAGAGGGAAAGAGGCCGACCCAGGGAGACACTGAGAAGAACATTGATCAGAGAGGCAAGAGCAGCAGGAATCGGCTCCCTCGATGACATACAGTTGCTTGCACAGAACAGAGACATATGGCGAGATTTGATAACAGATCTTTACAAGCATTGAAAACTGCTAGGATAAAATTTAGATAAGAGAAAGAGTATCTGGGTCGATGCTCTATGGACCGGCTGCGGCTCGAAAGGTCAATAGATAGATAGAAACTTGCAGATGTCGATGACGAAATGAAAATACAAACACCGAAGTCTATCGACACCATGTGACTAATCTATCACGCCGGAACTGACGTTAGAATAAATTTCAAGCAAGGATTTTATTATGTATGGGGGGGGGGGGGGGGGGGGGGGGGGGGGGGGGGGGAAAGGGGTGTTTCAAAGGAGTAAACCCAATGGTCGTCGTACTACTTTGTAGTCCTCAACGCTGAATCAGCGGGCTGTCCTCAGCGGGTCACTTCACGTGCGTCCCTCATGGCGTTTCAGCTGCGCTTGTGTTTTGTTATCATATTTACACAGATGACAATTTTCTAGTGGAGACTTTTTTAGCTCTGAAAAAACACGAATCGCACCTCAAACGTCTCTATTTTTATATCTAAAGTCCAACACCTGTCACCGCCTAAATTCTAATACACCTTTAGAGAGCGATAAAAAAAATATACAGAAAATTAGTTGCAGCTCTAAGTTAATGATCAACGACACAAAACAAAATCGAAGCTTGATAAAGCGTCTTACTGGAACAACGAGCAAAACATAACCAACACAAAAACTACAGTAATAAAGTAACTACAGTATTGTTTCTCCGTATTTACACAAAAGAAAACACATTTATACTTTTTCTTTAAATATGCTGATGGTCCTAGAAAATAAATATAAGCACTAACTGTATATTCATCAAACATCATTAGCCATGCATAACGAGTAATTTTTGCTGAAAAATAATATCTGCAAATTGCCTTAAGTGTTGCATTTATTTTCTTATTTAACCACTTTAGCCAAGAAGATGGAATAAACTATGTCATGGATGTCTATCAAAAAACACCTAAAATGTCTACTTACCTTCTGGCTTTCATCATCTGCGACTTTGGGTACACACAAAATAAAACAAGGAATGACATCACGGTAGGTGTTTCCTGATTGGACTCAACTTGTTTACTGCTTTTATTTGAACGAATTTACCCACGAGCTGGAATCCTATTATTGTTTTATGTTGACATCGGCCTATTCCAAGAGAAAAAGCTTTGACAGGCCAATTAAACTGATGAGAGTGATGGTTTACTAACTATCGATGAAATGTGACTTGCCTAGCCGCATGTGAAGACTGCAATCTGCAAAATGCACAAAAGAAGCACATATTGATTCAACAGTGAAAGGTCTACCAGTAACGCGTTGTGGATTGTGAAATGAACTGGGATAAAGATGTATAAAAGCCTGGTCATCCACTGCACCTGAGTCCATCTCTAGAAATATTGAATCGCCTTATCAGTGAATTCAGATGGATTGAGGTCGACGGTTCATGTGAGAGAGTAGGTAGTCCATGATTTGCTCAAATCTTCCTCACTTTAATGAAATTCATTGCCCTAGTCACTCTTTCATCTATCCATTCATCTACTTATTTAAAACACAAATTCTGTAGCGATGGGCAAACGGTGAAGCGGCTGGCGTGTGTACGCTAAAAGGCCATAGTCGCAAACTTACACTCAGACCATATGTTAGTCCAAAGTTTTTAAGATATAATCGCAGTGTTGCGGTCAGCTTGTGAGACTTGGACTGTCTATGGACGCCAAGCAAAGAAATGAACTCACTTTCACACAACCTAACAAAGTTGATGAACATAAAACGGGAGATAATGTACCCCATGTACTGCCATTTTGGACATAACTGTTATCCCCAGTGTTCATATTAATCTGATACACACACATACACACACACACACACATACACTGTGGGCGAGTAATATAATCCGCAAGCCAAACTACCGACTACCCAAAATATTATCATACGGCGCTGCAACAAGGTGGACAAAAGAAGCTTTTCAAAATGCACTCCAGATCTCATTTAAAGCCTGTTCTTGAATCATCGTCATCATTGAGTGCCGTCTCCACAACGAAAGTCGGCTACAATGGAGCGCCATTCTGCTCTGTCTCTTGCTTTGATGGTGCATGTTGTCATAGGCTGATTTGTCAATCTTTTGATGTTACTCGTCTATGTTAGTCTTGGTCTGCCTCTGCCTCTTTTACCTTGTATATTCCCCTCCAGGATTACTTTTAGTAGGCTGTTGTGTCTTTTAACATGGCCAAAAATAGCATTTGTCTTGTTTGAATTGTGTTTAGTTCTCTTTTCATTTTTAGTTATTTTAAGACTTCATCGTTTGTTTTCTTTTCCTTCCATCCAATTCTACCTATTCTTCTATATATCCACATTTCAGTGGCTTCAATTCTCTGTTCTGTTTTCTTGTCTAATGTCCATGTTTCTGCACCATACAGGAATATTGAGAAAGTTTAACATTTTGCTATTTTTAGTTTTAGCCCTGGTGTTATTTGTTTTGATGTTAGTTCTTGAATGCTAATAGAAAACACAGACATAATTAATGGATGTCAAAAGTATATAACAGAATTACTTTATGACGAAAGGGTCAAGAAACCAACGATTTGCATCAAGCTATAAAATCTTAAAATCGGAAGTGGAAAAAGCTATAAAAACAATGAAATAGGGAAAATCAGCAAGACCTCACAACATACAGATAGGGAGGATACAGACACTAGAAGATTTTGGCATTGAAATGACCACAAACATATCCAACGACATATACCATACCGAATACATACAAAATTAAATAAAAACATAAACTTTCATTGCAATGCTTAAAATGAATGGTGGAGTTGAATGCAGTGACTTTAGAACAATAAGCCTAATGAGTTAGGTAACAAAAATCTTGCTCAGAATATTGATTCAGAATACAATTAATACTGAATTAGATGAGCAACAATTTGGATTTAGGAAAACCAGTGGGACAAAAGAAGCCATATTCTGCATGAGAACATTAATAGAAAAGTACACAGAAGTAAACAAACCAATACATGCCTGCTTCATAGACAACACCAAAGCTTTTGATAGAATACACTATAATCAACTTACAGACATACGAATAATATGTAATTTATATTGGGAGCAAACAGCAATAATAAAATATAACAAATTGAACTCTACACCTATTGATATAAAAAGAGGAGTAAGACAGGGATTCATCCTATCACCAAGCTTGTTCAATCTATACACTGAGCAAATCTTTAAAAACATCAATGAGATGCCAGGCCTAAACATTAATGGAAAGGTAATCAATATCCTAATATATGATGATGGCACTGTACAACTAGTAGAAAATCCTAAAGATCTACAACAATTACTTAATGAAATAAACATGACAAGCAAAAATTATGGACTAGATATGAATATCAAAAAGACTAAAACTATGATTATAAACAAATAAAATACTCAAAACCTACAAGTGGATATCAAAATTGAAGGAACAGACCTGGAGACAGTTCAGAGCTACAACTACCTTGGACATACTATAACCAGTAATTAAAAAATGTAAAACTGAAATAAACAACAGAATAGGAATGGCAAAAAGTAATTTTAATTCCATGACAAATATACTAACATCAAAAGAAATAACACCAGGGCAAAAAGTAAGAATAGCAAAAAGTTATATCTTCTCAATATTCCTGTGTGGTGCAGAAACATGGACAGTGGACAAGAAAACAGAACAGAAAATTGAAGATTCTGAAATGTGGATATATAGATGAACTAATGGAAAGAAAAGAAAACAAAGTATGAAGTCTTAAAACAACAAAAGAGGAAAACAGAACTAATAAATAAAATGCAAACAAGACACAATAGCCTATTAAAAGTAATATTGGAATGGAAAATACTAGGTAAAAGAGGCCAAGTCTAACTTGGACGAGTAACATCAAAATATGGACAAGTCAGACTATGACAACCTGCACCATCAAAGCAAGAGACAGAGTGGAATGGCGCTCCATGGTAGCCAACCTTTGATGCGGAGATGGCACTCAATGATGATGATGATCTTGACGGGGGAATGTGGCGCCTGCGCACATCATTTAGATGTGAAGGTGCATCTATGAAACAACGTTGATGTGAAGCAACATCTGTGAGACAACGTTGATGTGAAGCAACATCTGTGAGACAACGTCGATGTGAAGCAACATGTGTGAGACAACGTTAATGTGAAGCAACATCTGTGAGACAACGTCGATGTGAAGCAACATCTGTGAGACAACGTTGATGTGAAGCAACATCTGTGAGACAACGTTAATGTGAAGCAACATCTGTGAAACAACGTTAATGTGAAGCAACATCTGTGAGACAACGTTAATGTGAAGCAACATCTGTGAGACAACGTTGATGTGAAGCAACATCTGTGAAACAACGTTAATGTGAAGCAACATCTGTGAGACAACGTCGATGTGAAGCAACATCTGTGTGACAACGTTGATGTGAAGCAACATCTGTGAAACAACGTTAATGTGAAGCAACATCTGTGAGACAACGTCGATGTGAAGCAACATCTGTGAGACAACGTTGATGTGAAGCAACATCTGTGAAACAACGTTAATGTGAAGCAACATCTGTGAAACAACGTTAATGTGAAGCAACATCTGTGAGACAACGTTAATGTGAAGCTGTAGCAGTGAATGTAAGGAAATGAAGGATGTGGGAACGCTATGGAGAGAGTGTGACAAACACCGGATGTGTGAAGAAGTGTCAAGCACGAGATAGTGGAGTGAACTGTTATTGGTTATTGGTTATGGAAGGCCTCGGTATCACAGCAAACGAATCAAAATCCATAGTTGCTCAACCGCCCGTGCCAGTGGAATCATCCGAATTACTAACTCATCTCCCAAACAAAGACAGGTAACTGTAGTCCCCATCGTAGCAGTCTCAGCACACGCCAAAAGACATAAGGCGAAACCGCGCAGAAAGTGAACACAGCCAACTGTTCCCTGTCATACGATATCATCATTCATCGTAAACAAGCGGGATATCGAAGCAGGATACAAAACGGATGAGACACACAGCTCACGGTGTGCACAGAGCACTTAACTCAGTAGCTCCTGCAACACGCCGGACTTGGAGTGAACTGTGTTCTAAGGGAGTAGACTCACGGGTTTAGAAAGCAAGTGATAAACACGGATAGAGTGAATCAGGTGGGGGAGGGGAGGAGAGGGTTAAGGTCAAGGTAAGATAGATAAGATGACGTGACGAAAACCCATTGGATGAGAAATTAAGGAAGAAAATGTTGATTGGTTGAAACGGGAGATACATAAGGGATCGTAGAGGGTCCAAGACAAGAGATCAGACGTAGAACTAACGTGTCATCAGAGTGGCTTAGCCACGGGGTCATAAGGCCCGCTGGTCAGCAAGGAGCACATGCTCTGTAGATAGTTAGCACCAGTAGGTGAAATGTTCGAACTTAGGTTAGAACCATGAGCACAAGCTCTGTGATAATTAGCACCAGTAGATGGAATGTTTCAACTAGTATAGGAGGAAAAGACTGCGAGATTAGAGAGAGAAGCTTGGAAAACTATCTATCTATATAACTATTGATTTTTCGAGCCGTAGCCGGCCCATAGGGCGTAGACCAAGATACTCCATCTCTTATCTGAATCCTTGCTCTAGCAGTTTTCAACTCCTCAAAAGACACCCTATCAAATCTCGCCATCTGTCTCTGCTCCGTGCAAGCTGCTCTATCTGACCGAGGGAGCCGAAACCCGCTGCCCCCGCCTCCCTCACCAATGTTCCCCTCAGTGTCTCTCTGGGTCCCCCTCCCCTTCCCTCACCTGCCGTTTTCCACACGAGGGCCCGCCTTGCCACTCTGCTATCATCTCCTTTAACCACATGTCCACACTCTGCTATCATCTCCTTTAACCACATGTCCACACTCTGCTATCATCTTTTAACCACATGTCCACACTCTGCTATCATCTCCTTTAACCACATGTCCACACTCTGCTATCATCTCCTTTAACCACATGTCCACACTCTGCTATCATCTCCTTTAACCACATGTCCACACTCTGCTATCATCTCCTTTAACCACATGTCCACACTCTGCTATCATCTCCTTTAACCACATGTCCACACTCTGCTATCATCTCCTTTAACCACATGTCCACACTCTGCTATCATCTCCTTTAACCACATGTCCACACTCTGCTATCATCTCCTTTAACCACATGTCCACACTCTGCTATCATCTCCTTTAACCACATGTCCACACTCTGCTATCATCTCCTTTAACCACATGTCCACACTCTGCTATCATCTCCTTTAACCACATGTCCACACTCTGCTATCATCTCCTTTAACCACATGTCCACACTCTGCTATCATCTCCTTTAACCACATGTCCACACTCTGCTATCATCTCCTTTAACCACATGTCCACACTCTGCTATCATCTCCTCTAACCACATGTCCACACTCTGCTATCATCTCCTCTAACCACATGTCCACACTCTGCTATCATCTCCTCTAACCACATGTCCACACTCTGCTATCATCTCCTCTAACCACATGTCCACACTCTGCTATCATCTCCTCTAACCACATGTCCACACTCTGCTATCATCTCCTTTAACCACATGTCCAGCACACGACCATCGTCCTTTCTTTACCACCGAAGATATTAGTGACCGACCGTGACCGGCCATTTCTCCAATCTCCTCGTTGGAAAACTACTGTGGTAGAAATGACATCGTCTTTGTAAATAGTTAGTACCAGTTAGTACTAACAGTTAGTACTAACAGTTAGTACTAACAGTACTAACCAGACACTAGTCAGATCATAGGTGGAACTTAGAGAACTAGAGGGTTTTGGAGGGTAGTGTGAGGAAGTACCATAACTGAAGTGTTAGTTTACGTAGTTACCCGAGTGGGAATATCTAAACCGCAGGGCATTTTTATATCTTGCAAAAGTGTCATGTTGGACTTTGTGTAATAAAGCATTTACACAGTTTTTATTCCGGGACTTGTGTATGCGATTATTTACCCAAGGCGGTGTTTATATGGTAGTAAGGTCTGAATAACAGTCCAAAGACAACGAAGTTGGACGCGAAATAAGCTAGGCAGTACACGACCACACTAACAACGGAAAGTACGCGCGGTGGACAGAACAGCTAGAGGTTGGTACGGAAATTCTAGAACAAGATAGTCCACGGCCAGCGATACAGGAAATAGAGCCGTACACCGATCACCAGTGTACCACTCACGAGGGGCTAAGCTATTTACAAGGACAAGAACAGTCTATATATATTCTCTCCTCTGTGTCACGAGCAATATATCAGTTATTCCATCTACCACATGATCGAGGTGGTATTATCCAGCAGTCAGTACACGCCAGTTTCAAGTACTATCCGTGCACAAGTCGAGTAGCCCCGGTAATAAACAGAAGTCTATCAGTGAAGGCTCTCTGACAGCAATTCAAGCCTTCTATAACAACTTCTGTGTGAAGCTACATCCTGTGAGAAAACAATGATGTGAAGCAACATGTTGTGAGACAAAGTCGACGCTGAAGCAACATCTGTGAAACAACGTTGATGTGAATATAATCTGTGAGACAACGTCGATGTGAAGCTACATCCTGTGAGACAACGTCGATGTGAAGTAACATCTGTGAAACAACGTTGATGTGAATATAATCTGTGAGACAACGTCGATGTGAAGCTACATCGTGTGAGACAACGTCGATGTGAAGCTACATCGTGTGCGACAACGTCGATGTGAAGCTACATCGTGTGAGACAACGTCGATGTGAAGCTACATCGTGTGAGACAACGTCGATGTGAAGCTACATCTGTGAGACAACGTCGATGTAAAGCTACATCGCGTCAGACAACGTCGATGTGAAACTACATCGTGTGAGACAACGTCGATGTGAAGCTACATCGTGTGAGACAACGTCGATGTGAAGCTACATCGTGTGAGACAACGTCGATGTGAAGCTACATCCTATGAGACAACGTCGATGTGAAGCTACATCCTGTGAGACAACGTCGATGTGAAGCTACATCGCGTGAGAGAAACAAAAGAACAGCTACGGAATGACGAGCCAGAAAGGCTCGCGAAATGATCCCCTACCACCCTCTGTAACATATCTATCTACCCCAAATTATTTCCGATCAGCATCGGGCTTCGCACACAGACTAAACTACCAAGTTGACAGAGTGGTCTTCCTCACTCATGGTGTTCGGGTGGACATCTAATAAATTTTACAATATTCCTACACCCGCCCCCCCCTCCCCCCTTTTTTTTCAACGTTGAGGGCAAATGAGGAAGGAAATAAGAGGAACACTCCAATGGTTAACGTATATTCCTCAGAGGTTTGTTGTATCTTCTAAAAACTTGTTATGGTTTCTTTTCTTTTCTTTAAAAAATAAATAAATAAAATAAAACGAAAGATAGATAGTCCGTTTTCGTTATAATTACTGCTTCTTTCAAGAGAGTTTGTTAGTTTTTTTTCTCGTTTTAATTGTTGCATGTTTCACTGACTTACCTATAATTTGTAAATGCTTTCTTATATTGCTGCAAATTTTGTTTTACTGAAGTTTGTAATAGTTTGCTCAGTTATTGTCTAAGCCACATATCTAATATCTTACGCTTAATGTTTTTTTTTCATTGTTATACATCAGTTGACTAGTTAGTATGTTGTCAAATTAACATAATATGCTGTGCGGATGCAGTGGTGATAGTAGAAATTGTATAACTCTGAGATTTATTAAAGATCATAAAAGAATAATTGTAATAAATATTTTTCATCTGCTCTTACTCAATTACCTTCTAGCACCTTCGCCACATATTTATCAATGTTGGTCGGACTAATTCTGTCATGGTTTTGAACTCTCACAGTATAGAGCCTGGGCCACAAAAGAGTCGGTCAATCAAACTCAATATTCTCTCAAGGTGGGAGTGGAGGTAATCGATTACTTTGAAGACTACTTTCAGATCAAGTACCCTTTGCCAAAACAAGGTAAGACATTTATTTTCTTTTATTATAACAAACAAATAAGTAATTATTGTTATATCTAGAATCGCCAAGTTCCAGGGTGATTTGTTTATGGTTCTCAACGTTTCAAACAATTTGATGTTATTTCTTTTCTGGGAAAAAATATTAATCCCGTTTTCTGGTTTACAGTATTTTATTTCAACCCCTCCCCCCCCCCCGCCCCAACATTTGCCCCTCCATCTTTTCTCTCATCCAGAACTCCATCTCACTCTTATCATGCATTCTCTCTCTCTCTCTCTCTCTCTCTCTCTCTCTCTCTCTCTCTCTCTCTCTTTCTTTCACCACATTGTCTATCTTACATCCTCGTCATGAAGTTCGCTGTTAACCTTTTTGTTTCTGCCTGTGACGTATCCTGTCAAGTTGTTTAACCTCTAACATATCTCTTCTTAAGTTCAAGCTCCCGCTAAATGAACTTTTTGAGTACACATTCAAGAAATCTTAAACCCATTTTTGGAGTAACCCACTCTTTGTCAAACTTTGCAAGAGAAATTCACTGCTGATCACTTGATTGTCTGGTTTGTTTGTTTAATGTGGACGTGGTCTTCATGTTTGTTAGTTGCCAGCATAGCGTTACTTCACAAGTAGACCTAGTGCGGTGTTGCCTTGAACTTAATTTGCCACAGGTTTGTTGTTGTTGTTGTTGTTGCGTTCGCCAGCTTACAACTCTGACAAAGTCCCTAGAGACAAGGAACTGAATTTTACATGTTAATCCATTTTTCCCTGGCAGCCGTGTGCACAGGGGTCCCTCGCCGCACATGCAGATAGCTCCGACTTCGGCAGTACTCATGTTTTTTCCGTCGATGAGTAACTGACGTTCCAAGCCGGGTCCCGCTGCTGAGACCAGGGGTGGTTGCCGCAGAGAGAAATCATAAATAAAAATCCCAACGGTGTAGCCGAGATTTGAACCTACAACCTCCCTGTCCCGATGCCGGCGTCTTGCCTCGAGACCAACATGGACTGAGAATATGAGGAAACTGCAACAAAGAACACTTTCATGCATAGCCTTCAATGGTTCCTGCCGCCTATCCACCATATACCGGGAGTTCACGTCTTCCTGAAAATGATGATCGTAATTTAAAAAAAAAATGTATAGCGCTTGATGATGTTAGGCCATCGCTCTTGACTCCAATTCCGAACATATAGACACACAGTTAGTCGTCAGATTATCCCCGTCGCACATCAAACAACAGACCGTAGAATATCGTACGGCCGGTATAGGGATGTACGATGAGCCATTACGATGACATAGCACTCAAAAATGTCGTACACACAATTTCGCTCCCTTTAGATTCATGATTACTGTAGTGAAAGCAGCCTACGACGAACAAAACACGGTGCAAATTTCCTAAAGAGATAAAACTGCGGCTGACGAAGTAGTTTACATTAATGGGTAACAAGGAAATAACTTGCGTCAAGGAATTCCAACAACGGTCATGAACAGCTCCAATTGGTTTAATATATAATTGGTCTAATATTCCATAATCTGATACTAATCTATTTCAAGAGTTGGTTGAGCTAGTTACATCGCTTATTGTTCTTCCATGGTCTAATGTTGAAGCGGAAGGAATCTTCAGCTTGATGTACATCGTGAAGTCAAAGTGTCGAAGCCGGATAGGAATGGATATGGTCAATGCGATTCTCACAATAAGGGAAGGTCCAAGTCGGGTTCACAAATATTACAAGGAATATCAACTGACATATAGGATATTAGAGGTTTTAATGAAAATGGGAACCGTAGCAGCCTACAAAGATGATCAAAATGGAGAAGCTGAGAACCAAACAGTAAGCACAGCACAACACACGCGCTATTTCTTACATGATGCCCGAATGTTCCAGAGAACGGAGATGACCTGATATTTTGAGTGAGTTATATTTTGTAATAATTTTTTACCATATTAAATAATAATGGTTAAGAATAAGAATAATAATTTAATAATAATAAAATTGCTAGGCATAAAAATCTGGAGATTTTTGAGTGAAAATCGCAGGTTTTTGTAGGCCATCTAGCGGGTTTCCGTCAACTGCTATTGGCAACACAGCACAAAAGACGTGATATAAGTGTTCAAACATACAATCGTACGAATGTAACGCAAGAGCTCATTTGGGAAAACAGATGACGTTTACACTTATACAGTTTTTTTTCCCCACCACACACCATCAGGTCTCTATTTTAGTATGTATAATGTCGTCCTAGAAAACACTTTACAAATGTTACCTATCTAGGCAGCTAAACGTCCAGAGATAGAGAATAACATCAGAAATCATAATACACATCACACTAGCATCAAATGCTTTTAACAAACTTCTGCCAAGACTTTAGATACGAAATTAAATGCATTTGAAGACGAATACTTTCTCCTTAGGATCTCAAACATAAGCTGGAAAGAATACATTTCAAATGAACAGATAAGAGATGAATCAAAACGAGAGCACGTGTCAAGCTTTATAAGAAAAAGGCGTTGGAAATACACCGGTCATGTGCTGAGAATGAATGATAAAAAGACTTCACCGTCAGGCATTCATGTGGAAACCATCTGGGAAAAGAAAACAAGTTATAAAAGAATCCAAAAGAATCGCTAGGTAGAAGAATTCATAGGAAAAGCTCAACCATGGGACTAAGAAACAACCAAGAACTACAAGAACTGGCAACAGATCGTCAATAGTGGAGAACTGTGACTTCCGCCCTATGTGCCGTCTTTGGTCCGACCAGAAAATGAATGCATGATTATAGTTCAGTACAGTGAATAGTGTGTTAGCAAACTCAAACAAAATCGTCACTTCTAGAATTGGTTTATGCAAGCTGTTGTAACTGTTCATGACTCAGCCGTCTACACACCAGACCCACAACTGTCATACATGTATTGTGTAGTTTCGATCGATGGGGCTAAGCATGCATTAGACATATCCCACTACCTAGCTTGCTGGTCACACATGACATACTCACATACTGCTATACCTCACCTTGACAAACACAAAACATGTCATTGTCGTATTTTTAATTAACATTTATATTTACAAATTTGTTATACACTAAAACAGTAACACAGTTATTTTAATATTATTGTTTTTCTTCTCCTTTCCTTTCTCATTTCCCTTTCATCGTCAAGGGGAGGTATAATTTACGGTCTTTTGCTCTTCTGTTCACCTCTGCAGTTGTTATGTTATGTTTCCTAGCGTTTCTAATATTCCGTAAATCCATCTTTTTCATGGTCGGACCTAGGGTCTGGTGTTCTTGCAACGTTTATTGAAGGCTTGTTGTGTTATGTTTTGATCTTTCTGGATTGTTACGTGGCCAAACCATTTTATCTGTTGTTTCCTTATATATTCTAGGGCGGGTGTTATTCCTAGCTTTTTCTCAGTTCTTCATTTCTGATCTTATCTCTCAGGCTGTTTCCTGTCCTTCATCTAACACATTTAATCTCAGTAGAGATTATTTTTCTTATTGTTCTTGCATCTAGGGCACAGGACTGGCATTGGTAGCACAATGTTGGGATGAAGATTGTATTGTAAAGTGCCCGTTTTGCCTCTAGAGTTATTTCGTTGTTGGACAACAGTGTTGATAGCTATCCAATGACTTGACAAGCTTTTATGCATCTTAAGTCTATTTCTGTTGTTTGTGAATTGTCATTTGTTACTAGATTCCCTAGGTATTTAAATTCCTCCACTTGTTTTTAATTGTCTGCCGTCTATAGTTATGTCATGCTCTGTTTCTCTTTTGCGATATTCATGACTTCTGATTTGTTGATGTCGATTTTCATGTTGTATTTTGTATCTGTGCTTTTGAGTCTATTTAAGTGTTCCTGTAGGTCTTCTATTTTTCCATGCATTAGTGCCTGATCGTCTGCAAATAAAAACTCGTTGATATCCTCTGTCTCTGATGGGTTGGCTAACTTGCATATATAGTCGATGTATGTAACACAATTAGAAGGTTGGGGGGGAAGGGGGGGGGGAGTGTATGCACCCCTGTCTTACACTTGATCTAACTTCGAAATCGCATGTGTAACCTGCTGCTGTTCTGACTGCGCAGCTGCTGTTGATATAGAGACTTTTAAATAGGTTAGTTATATGTTTGCTTACTCCGTATGTTGTTAGTATCTCCCACAGTTATTCTCTATTTACTCGGTCGAATGCTTTTTCCTGGTCAATGAAAGCTATGTACAAATTGTGATTGTGTTCTTTCTTTTTTGCTAGCTGTTTTAAGGTGAAAAGAGCGTCAGTACATCCTCTGTTTTTTTTCGGAACCCCACTTGAGAATCGCTTAACTGTAGTTTTATTATTGGTCTCAGGCTTCTTTCCACAAATGTGGCGTATAACTTTCCTACATGGATGAGAAGCGAGATACCTCTATATAGATTGCAGTCTCTCTTGCCATCTTTATTTTTTTCATAATGGTACGATGATGCTCTGCTGCCAGTCTTCTGGAGCTTTTTGTTGGGGGCCATGCTGCATTGAATATTCTGTGCCTTCATGTCACATCCTGTTTCTCCTGCTGCTGCTATTGTTTCTACTGATATGTTATCTGTCCCCGGTGCTTTATTTTTTGGTGCATATTTGATTACTTCTTCGATTTCCTCTTTCATAATGTTGGGTTCAGTGTTTGTGCATTCTTGCGTGGTTTTTGTTGTGTTATTGGGAGATGGTGCCATGTTTAATAGGTCTTCAAAATATTCTTTCCTTCTCTTTTGCATATGTTGGTTATTTGATATTGGCTGTCCGTCTTTGCCATTTATGAGCACAGTAAGATCGTAGTTTTCTTTTTTCGCTCTTGTTGCTTTTACTGCTTTGTAGAAATCTCTTGCAGCTGTCTTATGGTCCCAGCTCATATTTTGTCCGAATTCTGTCCATTAGTTTTTCTTAGCTTCATTAATCAAAATTTCAACTTTTTTCGAACTAAGGCATATTATTCATATTCTTCTTGGTTCTTATTATCCCTCCAAATTTTAAACAGTTTCTTCTTTTCTTTAATTGCCTCTTTGTAGTTTCGTTCCACCACAAGGGGCTCCTTTTCCCTTCTTTTGTCAGTAGTTTCGTTCCATTTACAGTTTTTGAGATGTTGATTACTGTTCTATTAACTGCTTCCACTCTTCAACTACTGTGCTTACATCGTTAGGGAGTTTCTTGAATTCCTCTGTTAATGTTTCTTCTAGGGTTTTTCTTGATTCTTGATCTTTTAATTGTTTTTTTTATTGTCTGTTCTTTTTGCTTTTGTTTGTTTGCATATCTTCTCTTTGTTTTTGGCTGTCTGGGTGTAGTAACCATTTATAGCCTGAGTCGTCTGTGATATTAGGGATAACACTGCTGTCGTTTACTCTTTTCTTGTTCTGTTTTCTTGTCAGTATAAAAAATAGCTGGCTTCTGCATGTACATTCCACTGGTACCAGGTGTATAATTATTGTTTATAAATTGGTAAATTGAAGTAAAGTAAGTACTAAATCTTGCCCATCGTATCTTGTGGGTCATAGGGCTAAACATAAACAGGTAATTTCCTAGTTTGATCAGATATAGTCTTTCAGTTTGGAAGAGTGATGTCCCCTAAAATATGTCTGCCAAAATACAGTGGTTCTACGCATTCTTGGCGTTGGGGTCATTACGCTGGCATGTAATCATTTCGGAGTATCTGTTGATTGGGCGTTGGGTCCAGGGGTTAGGTTTAGATTTAGTGTTAAATATTTATAAATATATTATAACGCGTGACAAAAACGACGCCACTCGGCCTAATTATGATCTTCTGATCGAAGGGAATTGTGCGGTTGATTACCAATCGGCGTAATGACCCCAACGCCAAGAATGCGTAGAACCACTGTATTTTGGCAGACATATTTTAGGGGACATCACTCTTCCAAACTGAAATACTATATCTGATCAAACTAGGAAATTACCCCAAAACATAATGCTAGTCCACATATTTTGTGATTGTTATAATTAGTATCACTCCAGACGTCATACATTCCAAGACAAAATCTTGAGTACTTATTTCGGAGGTCTGGGTAATTCTCATAAGTGTTGGTGAGAAAAACAAATTCACCAAACTGAACGACAGTGACATCACATCAACCATTTTCATCGCCGTCACCACCGGTATCATTAAATCCATGCTAATTGAATGTTTCAGATATGATTGCTATACCTGACTTTGTTGCTGGTGCCATGGAGAACTGGGGTCTTATCACATACAGGTACATCATACATACAGGTACATCATACATACAGGTACATCATACATACAGGTACATCATACATACAGGTACATCATACATACAGGTACATCATACATACTGGTACATTATCATACATACAGGTACATCATACATACAGGTACATCATACATACAGGTACATCATACATACAGGTACATCATTCTGATACATACTGGTACATCATACATACAGGTACATCATACATACAGGTACATCATACATACAGGTACATCATACATACAGGTACATCATACATACTGGTACATCATACATACTGGTACATCATACATACAGGTACATCATACATACTGGTACATCATACATACAGGTACATCATACATACTGGTACATCATACATACAGGTACATCATACATACAGGTACATCATTCTGATACATACTGGTACATCATACATACTGGTACATCATATATACAGGTACATCATACATACGGATACATCATACATACTGGTACATCATACATACTGGTACATCATACATATTGGTACATCATATATACATGTAGATCATACATACATGTAGATCATACATACTGGTACATCATACATACAGGTATATCATACATACAGGTACATCATATATACAGGTACATCATACATACAGGTACATCATACACTGGTACATCATACATACATGTACATCATACATACACGTACGTCATACATACACGTACGTCATACATACACGTACATCATACATACACGTACATCATACATTTATGTACATGATTTAATATTTATAGGAAAACCTCTGTCTATACATACAGAAAACTAAGATAACGTCCATTGACAAAACAAAAAGCCAACCTTAAATTATTATCAACAGTGAAGAACTTGAAATTGTAACAAAATATAAATATCTGGGATCTGTAGTAACTAACAATGGAGACTGCCAGAAAGAGATCAAAATAAGACTAGCAATAGTAACACAAAAATTAAATGAAATGAAGAACATGTAACACAATACCAGCAATGAAGTAAAATTAAAATTACTAAGGATGCATGTCTTCCCAGTAGCAACATATGGTTGTGAATCATGGTCAATCTTGCTATATAGCAAAAAAGAAAATCAATTTATTGGAAACAAAATGTTATAGAAAAATCCCTAAGGTATTTTGGATAATGAAAAAAGAACAATGAAGACTCAATAAAAGATTTAAACATTAAAAGAACTGGCTGAACACCATTCTAGAGCGAAAATTAAAATACTATGGCGCATCAAAAGACACAGCGGGCTGGAGAGAACAATAATAGAAGGCATGGTTCCTGAGCGGCGCATCAGAGGCAGACCATGAAGAAGGTAGTTTCAAGACATCAAGGAGACCTTGAACATGACAAAGAAAGAAGTCGGAGTTCTGGCTAGAGAGAGACTCTTTCAGACGGGCTGTGGTGAATGCAACGTTTCTGCAAAGAATATGCGAACTGATGATGATAATATTTATTACTGTGGAAAATCATTTGCAGGAAAATAAACAATATAACAAGATCCAGGAATTTTAACAGCACTGTGGAAAACACACAAACAGCATAGTAAACAACAGAACAGTAAACAACATGACAATAAGCGATGCATATATAATATTTGTTTCCTGTGCTTTCAATTGTGTGTGTATTTGTTGCAAATGCTATTAAAATGGTTGCAGTCCTGTATAATTTATATAATACAATGACAATGTTTGTCTCCTTCTAGAGAGGCTTCTATGCTCTATAAACCAGGCGTCTCCAACGAAGCCAACAAGGAGTGGGTAGCTATTGTCGTTTCGCACGAGCTGGCACATCAGGTATGATTACGTCATGTTTCTTTATCAACTCAAGCATCCTCCTTGGCTCTGAGGAGGTGATACAATGTGCTAAGACCTTCCTGTGTAATCAGGCAAGAGATAAGAGTGCTAATGTGCACTCCCGAGTACAGTTATGAAAGTCTACACACAAGATCAATAATTACTATCAGCTATTCTTTTTTATCTTTTCACCCCAGCTTCTCTCTTATATCACTTACACTGTTTTTCTGTTCAATGCTTTTTTCAGATTTATCTGAGAAAAAAAAATTATAAATTTTTTGTTAATTTTCAAGCCGGAGTCAGTAATATGCACTTACAGTGTCTGTAAAGATATAAACCTACTATCTTTGACTATTGAAGTCACAATCTGACCATTTTGTCACTCCAATCCTTTTCTTTTTGTTTAAACAACCACTTAAAAAGTACATAAAAACACAAAAAGGTAGCAGCAGCAAAAATATAAGAAATGAATGAGCCACCAGACACAGTGTAGTGTTGAATCACACATCACTTTCCACATTTGGCAGGCTGTTGGAAACTCAACAAATTAAGAACCACTTACATTTACCTTACTTCTTCCACTGCCATGACGACTACATTGCCTGCCCTTAACAATACTTGTTAGTGGTTATAAATGCCTTGTGTTGCCAAATAATGGCATGCCGCTATGTCTGCATATTTTATCCTGACACATCCGTCTTCGTCATGATATTTTTGTGTACAAGACCGCTTCTCTTTTAAATTTATATTCACTTGTACAAGAATGCTTCGCTTTTTAATCTATATTCACCTGTACAAAACTGCTTCGCTCATCACTCTATATTCACCTGTACAAAACTGCTTCACTCATCACTCTATATTTACCTCTACAAAACTGCTTCACTCATCACTCCATATTTACCTCTACAAAACTGCTTCACTCATCACTCTATATTCATATCTACAAAACTGCTTCACTTATCACTCTATATTCACCTGTACAAGACTGCTTCACTCATCACTCTATATTCACCTCTACAAAACTGCTTCGCTCATCACTCCATATTCACCTCTACAAAACTGCTTCACTCATCACTCTATATTCATATCTACAAAACTGCTTCACTCATCACTCTATATTTACCTCTACAAAACTGCTTCACTCATCACTCTATATTCACCTCTACAAAACTGCTTCACTCATCACTCCATATTTACCTCTACAAAACTGCTTCACTCATCACTCCATATTTACCTCTACAAAACTGCTTCACTCATCACTCCATATTTACCTCTACAAAACTGCTTCACTCATCACTCCATATTTACCTCTACAAAACTGCTTCACTCATCACTCCATATTTACCTCTACAAAACTGCTTCACTCATCACTCTATATTTACCTCTACAAAACTGCTTCACTCATCACTCTATATTTACCTCTACAAAACTGCTTCACTCATCACTCCATATTTACCTCTACAAAACTGCTTCACTCATCACTCTATATTTACCTCTACAAAACTGCTTCACTCATCACTCCATATTTACCTCTACAAAACTGCTTAACTCATCACTCTATATTCATATCTACAAAACTGCTTCACTCATCACTCTATATTCACCTGTACAAGACTGCTTCACTCATCACTCCATATTTACCTCTACAAAACTGCTTCACTCATCACTCTATTCACATCTACAAAAACTGCTTCACTCATCACTCTATATTTACCTCTACAAAACTGCTTCACTCATCACTCTATATTCATCTCTACAAAACTGCTTCAATCATCACTCCATATTCACCTCTACAAAACTGCTTCACTCATAACTCTATATTTACCTCTACAAAACTGCTTCACTCATCACTCTATATTCACCTCTACAAAACTGCTTCACTCATCACTCCCTATTTACCTCTACAAAACTGCTTCACTCATCACTCTATATTCACCTCTAGAAAACTGCTTCACTCATCACTCCATATTTACCTCTACAAAACTGCTTCACTCATCACTCTATATTCACCTCTACAAAACTGCTTCACTCATCACTCCATATTTACCTCTACAAAACTGCTTCACTCATCACTCTATATTCACCTCTACAAAACTGCTTCACTCATCACTCCATATTTACCTCTACAAAACTGCTTCACTCATCACTCTATATTTACCTCTACAAAACTGCTTCACTCATCACTCCATATTCACCTGTACAAGGCTGGTTAGTCAGATTCCACGTGCAACACTGAGAGGTAGAGATGGGTCTGAATCAGCTCTCTTGTTCCCTGATCCTGACATATGCAGTCAGCTATGAGTTGATGACAGGCCTCAGTCTAGGAGCTGGTGCCCAATTCATAAAACCAAATACTTTGTTTCCTCTAGCATGTGTTGTAGATCTCCTATCTTCTCCTTTATTCTGTATTTAATTCTCCTTTATTTCATTTCATTCCTTTTATTGTTAATATCTTTCAGTGGTTTGGCAACCTTGTGACCCCATCATGGTGGGATGACCTGTGGCTGAATGAGGGATTTGCCAGCTTCGTGGAGTATTTGGGAGTCGATAAAGTTCATCCAGAATGGAGGATGGTAAACATTATAGTTTATATTAATAATGTAATATCTTAAAAGGAGAATTGCTTTTTATGTGTGTATTTATATACCTCAAAGAGTCTACTTACATGTTTTAAAGTGTGAGCCTAGAGATAAGTGTGTGCTGTAAAAATTAATCTTTACAAGTTTTGAGCATACTAAATCACTATCAATACCTTTCAAAGGGTACATTTAACTATAATTCAAGTACTTCACTTGTTATAGACATTATTAAACATTCACACTTATACACAACCCAAAAAATCCATGATTAATAACAAATTACATGAACCTTAACCAATTCAGGTGCGTACTTGTTATTCTAAAGAGATCATAGTGTCTTCTCTAAGTTCTTCCATGTCCATATTTATTATCATTTTTATTTTAATTGTCAATTTTTCTTCCTGTATTGTTCCTCATTTTGTATGTTTGGGAATCAAATGAGTGTATTCCTGTATAGTACAGGTTGTATACCTGATATCTTTTTGAAATCTATCTTCACGCCCTATCAAAGAAACAAGTTGTTGAATTTGAGGACCATAGAACTATCAGCTTCATGAGTCATGTTGCCTAGATACTGTACCAAATAATAATGAAAAGAGTCACAAGTAAGATCAGACATGACAGCTTTTAAAGAACAATGTGATTTTGTAAAGGGAAAGGGTACAGTAAATATATATATATATATATATATATATATATATATATATATATATATATATATATATATATAATATTAAAAACATTGATGAAGAGGAGTATATAAAGATACCTAGATGTTGATAGGAAAAGTCTAAAAATTATAAAGAAAATGTACTTGAAGCAAACAGAAGCTGTAAAAGTAGATAACTAACTGGGAGAATACCAACATATAGCAAGGGGTGTAGGACAGGTATGCATCCTATTGCCTGGCCTCTTCTCATTGTACATTGTAAACATAATTTGGTACATAGAACACAGTAGGTGGAGGGGGGGGTCTTAATTTTAACAACTTAAGATTTGCAGATGACACTATACCGATATTAAAATGGTGAAAAAATTCAGTTATTGCTAGATATAGTTATTGAAGAAAATGAGATAAAGGAAGTCAATCTTAATGACAAAAAAAAAAAAAAAAAAAAAAACAACTGTAGTAATGGTGGTTACAAAGTCAAGATTTCACCAAAGTGATATCTATCTCTCTATTTATGCAAATCGTAAAAAAGCTCAGACAAGTAGATTGTTTTGAATATCTGTGAACAATGTCAGCACCAAATGGCAGATCATTAACTGAAAGGACTTATAATATATATATATATATATATATATATATATATATATATATATATATATATATATATATATATATATATCATCATCATCATCATCAAGTACCGGGCCTACTAGCGTAGGTGATCATGTCTTTCCACAACTTTCGATCTCGGCAGCTATTTATCATTTCTGTTGCTGACCTTCTGCCAAGTCATTCTCCTAAGCTGTCTGTTATTTTTTTTCTCTTTGCTTCCCTCTATCTCTTCGTCCCTCAATTTTTCCAGTTGCAACAATATATTCCAGTTGTTCTCTTCTCATTACATGGCCAAAAATTGATGATTGTCTCTTCCTAATATTGGAAATTAGCTCTCTTTTTGCTTTGACCTCTCTCATAACATCTTCATTACTCTTTTTAGCTGTCCATGGTACTTTCAACATTCTTCTGTAAAACCACATTTCTACAGACTCCAGTGATTTTCTTGTCTGTTGTCCTATTGTCCATGATTTGCATCCATATGTTAAGACTGGCTCTACATAACATTTAAGAACTCTTTTTCTCGTTTCCACTGTCAAAAATGGATTGCATAGTATCTTACCTCAATTTTTGGAAATCTGCTTTTGCCTGAGCCATTCTGCATCTCACCTCTTTTGTACATCTTCCGTCTGAGGTTAACAAAGTTCGCAAATATTCATTTAATATAATTCATTTACCTGTTTTAATATTGTACCACTTGTCTTTATTTTGCACTCAGGTGGTGTCTTTTTCTTTGTTGTTACCATTACCTCTGTCTTTTTGCTATTAAGGTTGAGTCCTTTATTTTTGCTTTCCTTCACTATAATGTCCAACACTTCTTGTAACTCATTTTCACTCTTAGCGAATAAGACTGTATCATCAGCATACCTTAGATTATTTATACTATGACCCCCAATTGTTATTCCAGGCATGTCCCTTATGGATCTTAAAATAATATCACTATAAATATTAAACAAATCTGGTGACAGCGCACAACCTTGTCTAACACCCTGTTTTATTTGTTGAGACATTCCCAATTGGTTTCCAGTTCTTATGGCCGCTGTTTGTTGCCAGTACATATACTTTATTATTCTTAGATCTTTGCTATCTACGTTTATGCTTTCTAAAATGTTGATTATTTTTTGGTGCTTTACTTAGTCAAATGCCTTGGTGTAATCTATGAAACATAGTTATGTATAAATCTGTTTTCACCTCTATGGCTCTTTCTACAAAAGATCTTATGGATCAAATGGCATTGCTTGTTCCTTTATCTCTAACAAATCCACACTGTTCATCGCTAATTTCTGGACTGATTTTGTTTCGCATTCTTCGCATGATAATTCATAGTAATAGAGGAATATTATAACACGTTTAGTAAATAGAGGAGCATTATAACACGTTAGTAAAGATTGGAAGATTATAACACGTTAGTAAAGAGAGGAAGATTTTAACACATTAATAAAGAAAGGAAGATTATAACATGTTAGTAAAGAGAGACAAATTATTCACGTTAGTAAAGAGAGGAAGATTGTAACACAGTAGTAAATAGAGGAAGATTTTAACACGTTAGTAAATAGAGGAAGATTATAACACGTTAGTAAAAAGAAGAGATTGTAACACGTTAGTAAAAAGAAGAAGATTATACCACGTTAGTAAACAGATGAATATTATAACACCTTAGTAAAGAAAAGATTATAACACATTAGTAAAAAGCGGCTCAGATTTGTTGGGCACTTGTAAAGAAGAGGTAGTTTGGAATACTTAATAATAACAGGAAAATTAGAAGGTCAGAGAGGAGGAGGTAGACAAAGGGAAAAGACTCACTGAAGAAGATGGTTTGACGGTGTTGTACGGGGAAAGACCAATAGTTGAATTGTTACACAGCACAGAAGGCTAAGGATTATGGGGGAACTTTATAAAGAATACCTCTAAGCATGGACAACAATCATACATTTGCATGTGTAGTTCTGTAGTAATGGTCCGAGGGTTGTGTTCATGTTAAATTAATATCAACGAACACGTTTAAGCGGATCACTATTAATAGTTAATGGTAAGAAACGAATTAAACAGAACCATAATATTTTTAAAAGACTTGCCTGATGTAGAATTAGTGCATATGCATAGGTTAGAAGGAAGACATAGATAATGTCCACAGAGGAGTGTTATTACATAACCGTTGTTCTTGATGAGGTCTAAAAATATAAAACCAGCAGTAAATGATTTAGGATTACCATGAAAGTGAATTCCCAACAGAAGGCGAAAGAGAAACAGACAAATGAAACATGTCGGAGAACAGTGGAAACCGATAAATAGTGCAGGCCAGAATCAGAGCACCCTTTTAAATATGATTATAGATCATGCAAGATTGAGGAATTTTGCTGCTACCTTACAAGATGCTACAAGGCATACAGGCTATTATTTATTGTAGTCTGTCATCAAGGAAACGACGAAGATCACGCCACAGGAGAAGAATTTTACAATAGATGGAATAAGCAAATTAATTACCCAGGATTAAATCAATCATTGAGTTTGTAAAATTAAAAACATATAAACAGTCACTGTAAATATGATAAAACTGGAAATGTAATAATTTTTTTATTTATTTCAGTTTGAAAAGTTTGTGATCAGAATGTTGCAGAATTCATTTAAATTTGATGGTCTGGCTTCTTCACATCCGGTCTTTGTCCCTGTTGGACATCCGGATGAAATTAATGAAATCTTTGACACTATTTCATATTCAAAGGTCAGAGTTTAACAAGTTTAGCCTACAAAATAACTTAAGTGTTCAGTAAAAATACTTGACATTATTTTTTCTAGCGGGAAGAACTTGGCAGCATGCTCTGACAAAATTGTTATGTGAGACATGTGTCGTGAGACATGTGTTTTGTGTTGATTTTAGTTGTGTTAACAGCTTTCTGGGTTACATCATTTGATATAAAGGTCATCTTTTTTTTACTATTTTACATAACTACGTTTTTGAGTCATACATATGAGTTAACTTTAAGTTTTTTATCCCATTTAGTTCATATGAACTACTTGTTTTATTTGAATCACACACTTTCATTCATAATTTAGACAAATCACTGATCAATTTTATCATCAAGATAGGTATATAAATCACCAATTATGACCCATCAATTAGATGAATCACTGATCTTGAATTATCAGTTTTATAAATCACTCACTATGATCCACCAGTATGACCCACTCATTATAACACATCAATTTTATATGAGTAATTTGTCTTGCATGATTAGTTATGTGAACTACAGTTATGTAAACTCAGACTTGAACACCTTCTGGCAAGCGTACTGGATAAGCAACTTTTATTTTCTGGTCCTAGAAGTCGCCCCCGACAGACACCAGAGACGGGATAATATTGTAAAAATAATTTTTTTCTTACCTGTCATTCACTTTGGCTTATCAGTTACTGTTACTACAGTTTATTACATACATGGTCTATATATGCAGGTTAGCCAACCCATCAGAGACAGGAGATCAACGAGTCTCTATTTGCAGACGATCAGGTACTCATACATGGAAAAATAGAAGAACTACAAGAACACTTAAATAAATTCAACAGCACAGGCACAAAATACAATATGAAAATCAACATCAACAGAACAGAAGTCATAAATATTGCAAAATAGAAACAGAACATCAACATAACTATAGACGGCAGACAACTAAAACAAGTAGAGAAATTTAAATAACTAGGAAGTCTAGTGACTACGACAGTTCACAAACAGCAAAACAAAAATAAACTCAAGATGCAACAAAGCTTGTCAAATCATTCGACAGGTACATGTACCACCATTATTGTCCAACAAGGAAATAACTCTAGGGGTAATACGGGCACTCTACAACACAATCTTCGTCTCAACATTGTGCTACCAATGTCAGTCCTGAATCCTCGATGCAAGAACAATAAGGAAAATAACCTCTACTGAGATGAAATGTGTTAGACGAATGACAGGAAACAGTCTGAGAGATAAGAACAGAAATGAAGAAAAAAGAAAAAAGCTAGGAATAACCTCCGCCATAGAATATATATATATATATATATAAACAACAGATAAGATGGTGTGGCCACGAACAAGGCAGAAAGATCAAAACACAACACAACCAGCCGTCAATAAACGCTGCGAAAACACCAGATCCAAAGGCAAACCAGGAAAAAGAATTCGATGGAATATTAGAAACATTAGGAAACATAACAGCAACAGAGGCGAACAGAAGAGCATAAGACCGCAAATTATATCTCCCATCGACGATGAAAGCCAAGTGAGGAAGGATATAAGAAGTAGTTGTTTGTGAGTCACTGATTTTTATTACATAAATTATCTTGATTACTCATCTTTGCCCATCATTTATTTGAGTTACTCAACATACAAAACAGTTATATTTTAGCTCATGAATAAGTAAATAAAACTATTTAACTTTGTTAGTTTTTATTTTGATTGCCACAACGTTTTCATGGTTTTGTTCTTTACCAAATTTGTTATTAGCAACAAGTAGCAGTTTTATCTGTTTTGAGATGCTACAATAAATTTATATTGTGGAGTTATCATCAGCACGGTGTGTCACATCAAAGGTTGGCTCCCGTGGAGCGCCATTCCGCTCTGTCTCTTGCTTTGATAGTGCAGGTTGTCAAATGCTAACTTGTCCATCATTTGATGTTGCTCATCCTTGTTGGTCTTGGTTTGCTTCTTTTACCTTGTATTTTCCCTTCCAAGATTACTTTTAGTAGGCTGCTGTGTTTTTTAACATGCCCCAAAAATTTTTTCAAAAAAAAAGAGCCATAGAGGTGAAAACAGATCTATACCTATGTTTCATAGATTACACCAAGGCATTTGACAAAGTAAAGCACCAAGAAATAATCAAAATTTTAGAAAGCATAAACGTAGACAGCAAAGATTTAAAAATAATAAAGAACATGTACTGGCAACAAACAGCGGCCATAAGAACTAGAAACCAATTGGGAATGTTTCAACAAATAAAACAGGGTTCTAGACAAGGTTGTGCTCTGTCACCAGATTTGTTTAATATTTATAGTGAGATTATTTTAAGATCCATAAGGGACATGCCTGGAATAACAATTGGAGGTCATAATATAAATAATCTAAGGTATGCTGATGATACAGTCTTAATCGCTAAGAGTGAAAATGAGTTCACAAGAAATATTGGACATTATAGTGAAAGAAAGCAAAAATAAAGGACTCAGCCTTAATAGCAAAAAGACAGAGGTAATGGTAACAACAAAGAAAAAGACATCACCTGAGTGCAAAATAAAGACAAGTGGAACAATATTAAAACAGGTAAATGCATTTAAATATTTGGGAACTTTGTTAACCTCAGACGGAAGATGTACAAAAGAGGTGAGATGCAGAATGGCTCAGGCAAAAGCAGCTTTCCAAAAAAATGAGGAAGATACTATGCAATCCATTTTTGACAATAGAAACAAGAAAAAGAGTTCTTAAATGTTATGTAGAGCCAGTCTTAACATATGGATGCGAATCATGGACAATAGGACAACAGACAAGAAAATCACTCGAATCTGTAGAAATGTGTTTTACAGAAGAATGTTGAAAGTACCTTGGACAGCGCTAAAAAGAGTAATGAAGACGTTCTGAGAGAGGTCAAAGCAAAAAGAGAGCTAATTTCCAATATTAGGAAGAAACAATCATCTTTTTTTGGCCATGTAATGAGAAGAGAACAACTGGAATATATTGTAACAACTGGAAAAATTGAGGGACGAAGATATAGAGGGAAGCAAAGAGAAAAAATAACAGACAGCTTAAGAGAATGGCTTGGCAGAAGGTCAACAACAGAAATGATAAATAGCTGCCGAGATCAAAAGTTGTAGAGAGACATGATTACCTACGCCAGTTGGCCCGGTACTTGATGATGATCACCGGTTATAGTATACCCAAGGTAGTTGTAGCTCAGAACTGTCTCCAGGTTTGTTCCTTCAACTTTGATATCCACTTTTAGGTTTTGTATATTATCTTTGTTTATGATTATAAGTGTTATATAAGTTATGATAATTTATTTCATTGCGCAATTGTTGTAGGTCTTTAGGATTTTCTGCTAGTAAGATGTATACTTAGCATACCTTAGGTTCTTGATTATCTTTCCATTAATGTTTAGGCCTTGCATCTCTGTGACGTTTTTAAAGATTTGCTCACCGTATAGATTGAACAACTCTGATAGTGTCATAGACCTGGCACTGACACCTTCCACTTTCGCACCTGTTTGGGGTTTATTGGGATTCCACGGAAGTGATCACTATCTATATGTCACCCTTATTGAGAAAGACAGCAATAGAAGTCAGAAAAGCAAGCTCAACATATTCCATTATGAGAACACAGACCAGGACGCCATTAGCAAAATCAGACATAGGAAACATGGTGCCCTTTGCAGGAAGCAGGAGAGATGCACGCAGCCGTTCTTGGTGGAATGTAGAAGTTGAGAAAGCTTGGCGGAACAAGAGACAAACGGCCAAGGCATGGCAGAAAGCCAGAAAGAATGGAAGAACACATACTGAGCTCTTGAAGCGTCTGAGAGAAGAGGTCTGCCAAAAAATGATGCACTTTAAACTATGTGCTAAGCAGGCTAAGTATGTCAAGTGGGATGATTTCTGCTAAATGGTGTGCTCAGAAAAATCGCTAGCCACATTCTGACGTCTTCATCAGAGCATGCATGACACAACACGACACAGAGGCATTTCAGACTTCCAGATCACAGGCCAGATACGGTATAAATCTGATGACAGCAAAGGGAAGGCCCTGCTTGCCCGCTGCATTGAGCAGACTGACTAAAGAAATGAGGCTGTCAGAATGAGGATACGGGGATCACTCTCAGAATTGTGTGAGGATGTAGGGCTGGAAGAAGATCTCACAATCACAACTGATACCATTCGTACAACACTTAAAAGGTCACACAACGTTGCTCCTAGTCCAGATTGTGTTCGGTACGACGATATAGGTGATTTAGCTGACGACGGCTTGAGAAAACTGGTCAAAGAGTTTAATGACAGCATTCAGAGTGGCCAGATCAAGGAGGAATGACTACGAATCTACTTACTATCGCTACCAAAGCCAAACAAGGACCATTCTCAGATCAATACCTACAGAATCATCACAATGTAGAACAGGGCGGGCAAACGACTGGAAAAAATAGTTGTCCGTGTACTCACCTGTCATCTTGAACAGATACGCGTATTCCAACCCACTCTCGGAGGTTATAGATATAACACAGAGACATGGCTCAATGCGGCGGTCTTCGCTTATGAAGTCTTCAAGGCTTCCACAGACAAGAGGAGACAAGTGCTGCTGCTATATATCTGGAGGATGCATACAACAGAGTGCCATTTGAATACCTCATGCACATGCTCACCATTATCACCAGTTCTATTTAACGTGTAGACAATAACGATCACTGAACAGCAGCTGGATGAGAGGGGATTACTATGAATTCTGATGACATTCTGGTATATCGACAGGGAAGAGACACACGGAAAATCACCTCCACACTGCAAAACGAACTCGATCCCAATTCTTCCTCGTGTGGAGTATTAGATGCCTTGGTTAATCCTAATAAAACATCAATTGCATTGCTCTCCCTTAACAGTCATGTTGTTAAGTTGTTAGGTGATGGTAGTGACCAGGCCAGTCATCTGGTTAGAGTCACATGACTACACCCACGCCTGCATACTAAGAGATTCGATGTGCATGATAAGAAAAGTGGAGGCGGGCTTTGTACGTAGCCAATGGGCATTGCAGAAGTAAACAATACGTAGGGTCACCTTTGTCTACGTCCCTGGACTTGCGGGAGTACGATGAAATAAAAGAGCGGACAGGCTGGCTAGTTGCGCTGTCGTTGAAGACAGTCAACCAATGGATCGAGCGGACGTCATCAATGTCCACGGAGATGTGGGGATGGCACAAAACTTCGACAGCCATGAGTCTACGTCACTCCTTCGGATGAAAGAGGTGGTAGTTAAGATGGGCACAGCCAGAAACGAGAAACTTAGTTGGCGTATAAGAAGACAGTCTATAAGTTGTTTATGGTATATTCTATCCAAACCTTTGGTGTAGTTTATGAAGCAGACATATATTGGTTAACTTACTTCTGTGTACTTTTCGATTAATGTCCTCGTGCAGAATATGGCTTCTTTTGTCCCACTGTTTTTCCTAAATCCAAATTGTTGTTCTTCTAATCGAATATTGATTTTATTCAGAATCCTTCCTTGTATAACTTTTAGCAAGAGTTGTGTTTCATGGCTCATTAGGGTTATTGTTATAAAATCACTGCATTGAACTGCACAATTCTTTTTAGGCAATGCTATGAAAGTTTCTGTTTTTAGTTAATTGGTATTTATTCTGTATGTTATATGTCGTTGCATATGTCCGTGATCGCTTCAATGCCAAAATCGTTTAGTGCCCTTATCCATCTGGAGCTCTAAAGATCCCAATTATCTTGATCCGTCACATGTTGTTAGACGTCACATAAGGTTTGTAGTGTCTTTTTGCCATCCATCTCTATTCTGGGCGAGATGTTCAATTTTATCTAATGGGTCTATGACTGCCAACTTTGCTTCTCTTTTAAGGGTTGTTTTCAGTGCCTCCTACATCTTCCTCTTGTTATGTATCTTGATGTTTCCTATGTAAGAGAAGAATTCTCTTGTTGTCTCTTCTCAGCACATGTTCGACATACGTCCATCTTCTATTCCTATTTGTAGATGAGATCGTTGGTTGCATGGCCATTTCTCTTATCTCAATATTAGTCTTGAATTCATTCCATTGTACACAGAGTATTCTTCTTAGGCATTTGTCTTCAAAAACGTTTATTATGGGCACAATTAAAGTAAGCATGTCAGATCTGCTATTGTTATAGGCTTCTGTGAGAGCTGGATCTGACAAATCTAAATGTTTTTTTTTCTACTTGTGACTGAATTACACATTTTATTAGGATTATTGACCAAAAGTCATGCATAGAAAGTGTCACCTTTAATGTGTCTCTGAAAGTCAGGGAATGTCATAATCTCCTGTTTATGCTCTCAGTAGTAGCATGTTAGCTGTGCTTTACCGAGCAAATAAAAAGTAAATGTAAATTAATCTATTAATCCATCCATCCACACACCCATTCACCTATCGTTCTGTCTGCATATCTCTCTGTCTATATGTTTGTCAATCTATTGTCTTTTTCAGCCAAGAAATGGCATATGGGGTAGAAATTCTAGACTCTACGTCCGAACATCTTTGTTATCAAATGTCAGACCTTGCACAGAATCCGCAATGTCTTGCTATGCATCTGTGTTCTGGGCGGGCTGCTTAATCTCAGCTAGGGAGCTGATGTCTGCTGCTATTGCTTCTCGACTCAATGTTCTTTTTAGTGTTTCTCTAGGTCTGTTTCTTTTTCTCTCTGGTTCTTAATCATTTTTTTGCTGGTATTCCATAGTGTATGTTCCACAATGAGTCTTTATGTGTCGTGTCATAAACTAATACTACACAATTGTTTGGATCAATGTTCAAAAGGATTTTCAAATGTTTTTGTAATACTCACAAATACCTGTCACTCTAATCTGATGCAGGGGGCAGCTATTATCAGAATGATGCGACATTTCCTGGGAGACGAGACGTTCCGAAAGGGAATTACAGTAAGTTTCGCATATATTGGTAACTTTTTTGTTTTTTCTAGATTTATGGTAAACACTTTTACTGCATATATTTTGTTTTGTGCTAGGAAATAAATCAACTGTTGATAGCGCAAGTGCTTATGTTTGTGTGCATGTTTTTTTCCCCTTTTTATTTCACTAGCATTCTTATCTCCAAGTTAAGCACAAGTTGTATTGTTTCTTGTTATTGTCGTAGTTATACATTTTTACTTCGTTAGCTATGGATAGCCGAAGACCCTGGTATCACTGCAAACGAATTAAAATCCATAATTGCTCAACCGCCCGTGCGAATGAAATCATCCGAATAAAAACTCATCTCACTGAAGAATCCAAACAAAGAAAGGCAGCTGCAGTCACCTTTATAACAGCTATAGCACACGCCAGAAGACATAAGCCAAGCGGCACCGAAACGAACTGTCCTTAGTCATATGATATCATCATTCATCGTAAGCAGTCGAAATATCGCAACACGGATGAAAAACACAGCTCACGGTGTTCACTGAGCACTAACTCAGTAGCTCTAAGCTAAGTAGTATTTTTAACTTCATTAAATGTTAATGTTAAATTGTTTAGTTTTTATTTTGTATGGGAAAAATGAGTTAAATATGAGCTTTTGACAACAATATCATGTTTTTAGAATTACCTGAAGCAACACTCTTATGGTGCAGCCTTTCATGATGACCTCTGGATTGCCCTGACTCAGGTATATAATGTTATTGTTGCTGATACTTTTGTAGTTGATGTTTTTCATGTTCCTTTTAGTATTATTTGTTTTCCCGCCAAATTTTAAACTCAATTATAAATTATAAATGTTAAGCAATTAAAGCTTTCAATAGTTTCTTTATCTCTATCTTTTACTGTTTCTAGCCAATGGCTGCACGTAGGACAGAAATACTATAAACTATCCAATGTGTCAATGGTCTTAGATATTATGTATCAGACTTTGTACACATTACATGTATCTCGCCACACGTTCCTGTTCTAGGCGAGCTTCTCAGCCTTAGCAAGGGAGCTGAGGCCTGCTGTCGTTGTTTCTCACTTCAATGTTTTCTTTTTAGTATTTCTCTAGGTTGGTCTCTTTCTTTTACCCTCTGTTTTCCATTTTTAGGGCCTGCTTTGAGATTCTCTTGTTGTCTCTATTCTCACCAGATGACCATCTTCTTCTCTTGATTATAGATGATGATGTTAGATGCATTGCTGCTTCTTTTATTTTTGCACAAGTCTTGAATTCATTCATTTTAGTTTAAACTTGCTAGCATGAAAAAAATAGTACAAGCAAAATGTATTTTTTGTTAAAGAGCAGTTAAAAGAAACGGATATAAGAAGTAAAATAAATAAAAGTTGTAAATATGGGAGTAAGTAGGTAAAATACTAATTGAAATAGATGAACTGAAAAAGACAATATGCACCCAAAAGATTGTTGTCAAATCACACAAATTATTAATGGATTCGCTAATTATTAAAAATAGCTGCCCAAACACACAATTACACATATTTTAATATCTTGGTGTAGTTATTGCCTTTTGATAGTCTTGAGAAAGACTGTTGTAGTTAGTCGATGGAATCATCCGAATTAACATCTCATCTCATTGAAGGATCCAAACAAAGAAGGGCAGCTGCATTCCCCATCATAGCAGCTACAGTACATGCCAAAAGACATAAGGCGAAGTGGCACTGAAAGTAAACACAGCTGACCTGTCCTTCATCATATGATATCATCATTCATCGTAAAAAATCAGAATATCAAAACACGATCCAAATGAAAAACACAGCTCATGTTGTGCACAGAGCACTAAACTCGATAGTTCCGGCACGAAGCCGGACTCGGAATATGAGGAAACTGCAAAAATGAACACTTTTCTGACAGAGCCTATCTGCCATATTGACTGGAAGTCACAGTGTGTTGGTGGAATGTTAAAATGTGTTTCTGTTTCCAGAAAATACATCAAGCACCTGTAACTTTAATTTGGTTTCACTAATTGATTTTAACTTGATCTCTCTCTCTCTCTCTCTCTCTCTCTCTCTTTCTCTCTCTCTCTCTCTCTCTCTGCGATCAGGACTCAGTCAGAGTAAGGATTCCAGACTCTCACATGAAGTCAGCTGTCAGGTTAAGTGTGTTGATCGCCCCCACAGACAGAACATCACAATTAGAGCCTGCCAGATCCACTCTGATTGAACACCCGTTAAAACGTTGCACTGTGTTCTGCGACAGTGGCCCAGTGCATCTGATTTCAGCCAGCATTTTATTCAGGTTTGCATTCCTTAGCCTTTGATTGTCTCCAATCTTCCTGCAAGGCAACAGATGATCTTTTCTATAGGGGGATTCTGCCCTTAGATGGTCGGCCCTCCCAGGTTTATGAGCACCATCTGCCCGAGTCACTAGAGGTGACTAACACAGCCATGCACACACAAAGATAGGAGATGTGACCAACACAGACATGCACACAGCGATACGAGGCATGACTAACACTGACACACATCAAGATATATGACACATGGCTAACATAAACATGCACACAAAGATATGAGATATGACCAGCATAGACATTCTTGGTGAGCTCTGTCCAGTTAGTTGTGGTCATGTCTAGTAAGTGCCAGTCAAACTTACATATGCTATGTGGAAGAGAAAGTACCCTTCTTGGTCTGACAATAGACTAATTTCCACATATTCCTAAGAATCCTTTTATCTACCATTAGACATACGAATAAAAAAAAAGTATGTATACAAGAAATAAAAATGAATAATAATTTCATTAAATTAAAAAGTATAATCATCATCATCATCAAGTACCGGGCCTACTGGCGTAGGTGAGCATGTCTCTCCACAACTTACGATCTCGGCAGCAATTTATCATTTCTGTTGTTGACCTTCTGCCAAGTCATTCTCTTAAGCTGTCTGTTATTTTTTCTCTTTGCTTCCCTCTATCTCTTCGTCCCTCAATTTTTCCAGTTGTTACAATATATTCCAGTTGTTCTCTTCTCATTACATGGCAAAAAAAGATGATTGTCTCTTCCTAATATTGGAAATTAGCTCTCTTTTAGCTTTGACCTCTCTCAGAACATCTTCATTACTCTTCTTAGCTGTCCATGGTACTCTCAACATTCTTCTGTAAAACTACATTTCTACAGATTCGAGTGATTTTCTTGTCTGTTGTCCTATTGTCCAAGATTTACATCCATATGTTAAGACTGGCTCTACATAACATTTAAGAACTCTTTTTCTTGTTTCTATTGTCAAAATAAGTTAAAAAGTATAGGACAATTAAAAGGGTTGGGTGGGTGATCTAGAAGGGAAACAGCCCCTGGATAACAAGATACTGAGTTTGAATCCTGCCACATGTGCTTGATATTTTTCTTCTTGAGTCAATAGTTTCTTCATGGCATTATCATTCCTTGGTCTCCTGGTTGTGAGATCTGATGTCCAGTCCTGTCCTGGTAGTAAGATCTGATGTCTAGTCCTGTCCTGTTAGTAAGATCTGATGTCTAGTCCTGTCCTGGTAGTAAGATCTGATGTCTAGTCCTGTCCTGGTTGTGAGATCTGATGTCTAGTCCTGTCCTGGTTGTGAGATCTGATGTCCAGTCCTGTCCTGTTAGTAAGATCTGATGTCTAGTCCTGTCCTGGTAGTAAGATCTGATGTCTAGTCCTGTCCTGGTAGTAAGATCTGATGTCTAGTCCTGTCCTGGTTGTGAGATCTGATGCTCAGTCCTGTCCTGGTTGTGAGATGTGATGTCCAGTTCTGTCCTGGTTGTGAGATCGGATGTCCAGTCCTGTCCTATTAGTGAGATCTGATGTCCAGTCCTGTCCTGGTAGTGAGATCTGATGTCCAGTCCTGTTCTGGTTGTGAGATCTGATGTCCAGTCCTGTCCTGGTAGTGAGATCTGATGTCTAGTCCTGTCCTGGTAGTGAGATCTGATGTCCAGTCCTGTCCTGGTAGTGAGAACTGATGTCTAGTCCTGTCCTGCTTGTAAGATCTGATGTCTAGTTCTCTCGTTGAAAAGAGTAGGCCAAAAAACACCCGCAGCTTGAGTAAGATTGTAAAGCAGTTAAAAATATACCCATTCTGAGGATGCATGTTCTTGGCTGAAAGGCACAAATATTGCTGGTTTGCCATACATTAGAGACATGGTAAATCCAAGCACACCAAATGCATGAAAACGGGAGTAAAAAAAAAGGATTTTTTAATAACTGCTGTAGGGCCCATTGAAAGTAACATGTGTGATGCAGATATCTAGTCATGTTACAATATAAATATTTCTAGTGCCTGGTCATTATGTCAGCTACTGTTTCAACAAAACTATTAAATCAATTTCTTGAATATATTATCTTTGCTGGGAGTTCAAAGGTTCTAGAGGATGATAATGATGATGGTGATGGTGATAGAAAAGACTGGATAATAAGTATAATTCTTTTCTTTAGTTATCAACCAACACAGAACTGGAATCGTCAGTCGCTGGACACTGCGAGACTTGCTGAGGAGGGGATCTGATCACCTATGGACATGTGCAGAGTGCAATGATGATGACCCGCAAATAACTCATTCTAATAACTCTTTCCCATTTTGTTAAATTAAATGTTCAAAGTTTAGCAGTCACAAGATGTTTTAATTCCTTTACAGCAAGCTCAAATGGAGGGTAAGACACATATTGATGTCAAGGCCATTATGGATACATGGATCCTTCAAATGAACTTTCCTGTGGTGACTGTGACACTTCACCATGGATCTAATAACATGTTGCATGTAATCCAGGAACGTTACCTGTCTGACCCTGCAGCTGAAGAATTAGGGAAATACAAATCAACATTTGAGTGAGTCTATTGTGTTGGCACATGGTTAGAATGAAAGCAGAACACATACATGACAATAAATAGAGAGAGAGAGAGAGCTGAGAACAGAAAGACAGACAGTGACCAGGCACTTGCCAAGAACATATAGCTGTAACAGGGAGACACACATAATATAGATAGATGCCTTGGATAACAATTAAGAATTACATTTTTGTATTAATTAGAAAAAAAACCACTGTGTTGTAGCAAAAACACATTCAAAAGGTAAATAGAAAACAAATCTCCACTGTGTTATAGCATAAGCGCATTCATAAGGTAAATAGAAAACAAATCTCCACTGTGTTATATCATAAGCATATTCAAAAGGTAAATAGAAAACAAATATCCACTGTGTTATAGCATAAGCACATTCGAAAGGTAAATAGAAAACAAATCTCCACTGTGTTATAGCATAAGCACATTCGAAAGGTGAATAGAAAACAAATCTCCACTGTGTTATAGCATAAGTACATTCGAAAGGTAAATAGAAAGCAAATCTCCACTGTGCTATAGCATAAGCACATTCATAAGGTAGATAGAAAGCAAATCTCCACTGTGTTATATCATAAGCACATGCATAAGGTAAATAGAAAACAAATCTCCACTGTGTTATAGCACAAGTACATTCGAAAGGTAAATAGAGAGCAAATCTCCACTGTGTTATAGCACAAGTACATTCGAAAGGTAAATAGAAAGCAAATCTCCACTGTGCTATAGCATAAGCACATTCATAAGGTAAATGGAAAACAAATCTCCACTATGTTATAGCATAAGCACATTCATAAGGTAAATAGAAAACAAATCTTCACTGTGTTATATTATAAGCACATTCATTAGGTAAATAGAAAGCAAATCTCCACTGTGTTATAGCATAAGCACATTCATAAGGTAAATAGAAAGCAAATCTTCACTGTGTTATATTATAAGCACATTCATAAGGTAAATAGAAAACAAATCTCCACTGTGTTATAGCATAAGCACATTCATAAGGTAAATAGAAAACAAATCTCCACTGTGTTATAGCATAAGCACATTCAAAAGGTAAATAGAAAACAAATCTCCACTGTGTTATAGCATAAGCACATTCATAAGGTAAATAGAAAGCAAATCTCCACTATGTTATAGCATAAGCACATTCATAAGGTAAATAGAAAACAAATCTCCACTGTATTATATCATAAAAGCACATTCATAAGGTAAATAGAAAACAAATCTCCACTGTGTTATATCATAAGCACATTCATAAGGTAAACAGAAAACAAATCTCCACTGTGTTATAGCATAAAAGCACATTCATAAGGTAAATAGAAAACAAATCTCCACTGTGTTATATCATAAGCACATTCATAAGGTAAACAGAAAACAAATCTCCACTGTGTTATAGCATAAAAGCACATTCATAAGGTAAATAGAAAACAAATCTCCACTGTGTTATATCATAAGCACATTCATAAGGTAAACAGAAAACAAATCTCCACTGTGTTATAGCATGAAAGCACATTCATAAGGCATGTGAATTTACTCTTGGGGATCAAAGATAAGAAACTGAGTTTAGTGCTTGGTGGTGAATCAAATCTTTGCTGAATGACATCACAGACACACACACACACACACATGACGCATCTGTTGTTCAAGATTTATTTATCCTGTGTTTAATCTGAAGTAAAATTTTGCTAATCCAGAAATAAACACCAAACTCATGAAAGAGCTTCACAAAAAAAATCATCCAACCCTCCTGAACTCAAAACTCTTGCACAAAAACCCTTATGTTGTTATTCAGATGAATCCACATGTACACAAATAGCTTAGCTTTAATGGGAACTATATAACATGGTATATGCAGAACACATAAAATATCTAAACAATCGAAGTGTGAAAAACTACTACACATAACCTTGATAATTGTTTCACAAATGTTTAAAATTAACTATTGCTAATGAAGCATCGTCATATCATTTATCAAATGGTTTCAAATCTTATCCAGAGAAAACTTAGTCTCTTCCGGTTGTCCAAGATGGTGGATGTGTGACAAAAGTGATAATAAAAGTGTTTCTAATATATATATATATATATAATCGCCAATCAACCACTAATATCTTCAGTAATAACGAAAAAAAACGATGGTTATATGTTGGACATGTGATGAGAAGAGATAATAGCCGAATAGCAAAACAAGCCCTCATGTGGGAAACAACAGTTAAGAGAAAAAGAGGAAGACCCAGAGAGACACTGAGAAGAACACTGATGAGATAGATGATAGATAGATATTAATTCTATTAATATTAATATTTATTAATCCTATATTTTATTATATATATATATATATATATATATATATATATATATATATATATATATATATGATTTTGAAAGCTGTATTATGTGTTCTTTTAAAGAAAAAAGGACACGATCAGATAAGTATTTTAAAGATGTAATCACCTTTAAAGTTATAATTAGATCGTAAAATGATCGTATGTGCCACCAAGCGATTGCACACGTGGGAGAATCATCTGCCGGGCTTCCCCTCATATATGTTTTTAAACTGAGCCCTTCGCTTATGACATACTTAGCAGGTCAATAAGGGATACACATTTTATGCTCAGAGACACTACAGACATGGAGACAGACAATAAATATAAAGTAACAACCATCAACATATGTGGAATAAAGAACAAAGAAGTAGAACCTTATGAAGAAATGACCAAGAGGAAAATTTAAATACTAGGATTAGCAGAAATCAAAGTGAAAGGACAACAAGTAGAGAAAACACATATAAACTACACAAGGTTATTCTCAGGAGTTGACAACACAGAAAGAGCGAATCACTAGTGGGCTTTATCATGGACTCAGAACATGCAAAGAATCCTCTAGACATGAAATGCTACCCAGAAAGAATAATCACAACCAAACTACTACAAGACGACTGAAAAACAACTTACATACAAAAATATGTACATGTTAGAAGAATGAAAAAGACAGCAAAGAATTCTATGAGACGCTAAATGAAATTGTCAACAAGACTGATAAAAACGACATGTTATTGATGGGAGATTTAAAGGAAGGCTTGAGAAATACAATAATGAGAACATAAAGATATTGGGACCCCCTTTGGTGATAAGACAGCTGAAAGAAATGAAAATGGAAGCAGAATGCTGGAATTATGTGACTAAAATGATTTGTTTATCACCAACACATTCTTCAAACACAGAGAGTCAGGAATGTACACCAGGTACAAATGGAATGGCACAACATACAGAAACCAGATAGATTTTATACTAACAAGAAAACAGAACAAGAAAAGAGTAATCAACAGCAGAACTGTCCCTAGTATTACAGATGACACAGACCATAACATGGTTATGATTACACTTAGACAGCCAGAAGCAAAGTGGAGATACGTAAACAAACAAAAGAAGCAAAAAGAACAGACAGTGAAATTAAAACATTAAAAAGATCAAGAATCAAGGAAAACCCTAGTGGAAAAACTAACTCAAGAAACTCCCTAATGAAGTAAACACAGTAGAAGAAGAGTGGAAACAGTTTAAGAAAACAATAACCAACATTGCAGCAAAGGTACATGCAACAAAACTAAAGACAAAGGAGGGGAAGAAGAATGAAGTGGTGGAACGAAATAATCAGAGAACCAAATAAAGAAAGGAAGAAATTATTTAAAGATTATAGGGAGATAAGAACTGAGAAGAATATGAAAACTATGCCTTGGTCCAGAAAAAATGTTACAATTTTTGTCAAAGAAGCTGAGAAAAACAAATAGACAGAATTTGGACAAAAGATTAGCAAGGACTTCAAGACAACCACAAAAGACTTTTACAAACCAGTAAAGCAACAAGAATGAGAAAAAAAGACCATGATCCTACTGAACTCATAAATGATAGAAGGCCAGACAGCCAATATCAAATAACCAACATATGCAACAGAGATGGAAAGAATATTTTGAAGCCATATTGAATAATGCACCAGGAATCAATAATATAACAATAACCACACAAGAAAACACAAACACCGAACCCAACATCATGAAAAAGTAAATTGAAGAAGTAATCAAATATGCACCAAGAAATAAAGCACTGGGGATTGACAACATACCAGTAGAAATAGTAACAGCAGCAGGAGAAACAGGAGTGACATTACTTCACAGAATATTCAATGCAGCTTGGCACCAACAGAAAACCTCAGAAGACTAGCAACAGGCAATTATCATACCAATATGGACAAAAGAAAGGTAGCACGAGAGACAGCAACCAATATAGACGTATCCCACTTCTCAGCCATATGGGAAAATTATATGTCAAAATTATGAAAAAAGGCTCTCTAGTAATAGAACTACAGTTAAGTGATTCTCAAATAGAGGATGTGTGGACACATTATTCAGCCTAAAACAGCTAGCAGAAAAGACAAAAGAACACATTCAAAATTTGTACATAGCTTTCATTGACCAAGAAAATCATTTGACCGAATAAATTGAGAACGACTATGGGAGATACTAACAATATACATACAGAGTAAGCCAACATCTAACCAACCTAATTAAAAGTCTCAACATCAACAGCTGATGCACAGTCAGAACAGAAACAAGCTGCACAAATCACTTCGAAGTTAGATCAGGAGTATGGGTGCGTACTATCTCCCCTATTCTTTATTACCTGCATGAACTACATATGTAAGTTAGCCAGCCATCGAAGACAAGGGAGATTAACAAACTATTATTTGCAGACAAAGAGGCATGAAAATTACAAGACCTACAAGAACACTTTAATAGACTTAAGATCACAGGCACCAAATTCAAAATGAAAATCAACATCAACAAAACAGAAATCGTGACTGTTGCAAAAGAGAAACAGAAAATCAACATGACAATTGACGGCAGACAGCTAAAATAAGTAGAGAAATTTAAATACCTAGGAAGTCTAATGACATCATCATCATAATCATGTACCCTGCCGGTTGGCGTAGGCGATCATGTCCCTCCACAATCTTTTATCTACAGTGCATCGTATGAGTTCTGTTGTTGACTGTTTTCCATGCCATGACACCAAGCTATCCAGTATTTTCTCTCTTTGTCGTCCGCGATCTCTCTTTCCTCTTATTTTGCCAGTTGTAACCAAGTATTCCAACTTTCCTCTTCTCATGATGTGCTCAAAAAATGTTGATTGCTTCTTTCTGATGTTTTTTAAGAGCTCCATTTTTGTGTTGGCCTCTTTGAGAACTTCCTCATTGGTCTTTTTATCTGTCCAGGGAACTTTCAACATTCTTCTGAGAAATCCCATCTCTGTGGCCTCTAACCGTCTTTTCATTTGTTTGCCTAGTGTCCATGATTCGCTTCCATAGGTCAGAATTGGTTCTATATAGCACTGATGAACTCTCTTTCTCATTTTTATTGACATAGATTTGTTGCATAATATATTTTTCATTTTCTTAAATGGCCTCATTTTCATTTTCTCTTTGGCCTGAGCTATTCTGCTTTTTATTTCTGTGGTGCATCTCCCATCTGATGTAATTATTGTGCCCAAGTATTTGAAACGTTGCACTTGTTTTAGATTTGTCTCGTTTATTTTTATGCTGCATGATGGTGATGATTGTTTCTTCGATATAACCATTACTTCTGTTTTCTTACTATTCAGACTGAGACCTTTCTTGTTGCTTTCTTTTACTATTGTCTATCATTTCTTGTAGTTCGTTCTCTGTCTCTGCTATTAAGACTGTGTCATCCGCATATCGCAAATTATTTATGTTGTGACCGTTGACTTCAATTCCTTTTTTGTCTACTATTGATCTCATAATATATTCGCTGTAAAGTGAAAACAAGTCAGGTGACAGAACATAGCCTTGTCTGACTCCTTGTTTTATATATTGGAATTGTCCTGTTTGGTTGTTAATTCGTATAGCTGCTGTTTGTTGCCAGTACATATTTTTTATGATTCGCAGATCCTTGCCATCAATGTTTAATTTCTCCAGAATATTGACTATTTCCACATGCTTTACTTTGTCAAATGCTTTCGTGTAGTCTATAAAGCACATATATAGATCTTTCTTTACCTCTATAGATCTTTCTATCAATGTCCTTAAGATGTATATTGCGTTATTGGTGCCCTTTCCTTCCACAAATCCACATTGTTCCTCACTTATTTCTGGTTTTATTTTGTTCCTTACACGTCTCATGATTATTCTTAGTAATATTTTAGTCATATGGCTCATGAGCCTAATAGTGCGATGGTCTTCACAATCAGTGGCGCCTGACTTCTTCGGTATGGCTACACAGATAGATTTTAGTAGATCCTCGGGTATGTGTCCAGTGTTATATATGTCATTGAGTAATTTTGTTATGACTTGTACTCCCAACTCTCCTAATGACACATCACAATGACAAGCGGCAATTAACAAGCAGCAGAAATAGACTCAAGATGCAAAAAAGCTTATCAAATCATTTGACAGCTATCACCTCTACTGTCCAGCAAAGAAAATAGCTCTATAGCTTGTTTCATAACTCGTGCCCAACTTTTAAAATCGATAGCTTTTTAACCGCTTGTTGTAAGTTGTTCAAAATTTGCATGTAAAGTTATAATGATTAGAACCCAATTTCATTAAAAAAAAAACATTTGGTTATTATTGTTGCTTATTTGATTTATATAAATTTATAACGACCCATTGATGTAGTCAAAACGTAATGTTTACAGTATTTTAAGTTAAAAATAGCGAGTAAAAATCCATACACAGTAAAATTTACGTGTTTGCACGCTTTTACCGTGGTTTTTTGACATAATTAGACACTTTTAAAAAACACAAGAAATTGTGTGTTCCATTTCCGTTCATTCATAGGTGAACACGTGGAACGATAACATTTATCATGAGTCTTAAAATGAAATTCTGCAGTTTACAAAACATCGCAATAGAAATGTATGACTAGTTTTGCAAAGAGGCTAAACGAGGAAGATTATTTCATTCTTTAGAAAACCCTGAGAATAGGACAAGACACATTTTGGATTTATCTAAACGGTCATTTAATCGCTGGATTCAAGCACGTGACCGTCAATGTTCAAAATATACAAAATCACAAGAAAGAGCAAAAATGTTGGATAATTTCGACAGTGAACTTATTAGAAGTGAAATTCGCAAAATGTTGGGTATGAATGAAACTGTTACAATAAGAAAATTAAAAGTATCGCAGAAAAAGAACAACAGTATTGAAATATCAAAGTCTACATTATGGAGGAATGTGAGAGCTGCAGGCTTTACCTTCAGAAAGTATTCCAATGGACGAAACATCATCTGTGAGAAGCCACATATAGTAGTCATGAGAAGCAAGTACTTACGTGAAGTAAAAGAGGTGCGCAAGCAAGGTTATGATATTGTGTACTTGGATGAAACATGGATCAATGCTCACCACACTAACCAAAGGGAATGACAGTCATCAGATGGAAAGATTAAGAGATTAATACCTAGCAGCAAAGGACAGCGCTTGATAATTGCTCATGCAGGTAGTCGACAACATGGACTAATACAGAATGCAGAGCTCATTTTTCTTTCAAAATCCATAGACAATCGGGATTATCACTCTGAGATGAATGGTCACATATTTAGACATTGGATTGAAAATTCTGTTCTCCCATCACTAGATCGACCATCTTGCCTAATAATGGACAATGCAGCGTACCACAACATTGTTGCACTTGAAGATAAAGTTCCGACGTCATCCAGTACAAAAGATGCTATTAAGATATGGCTCACAAAGGAGCACATACAATTTAATAACATGTACTTAAATCCTGAATTACTATCTCTAGTAAAGCAAAAAAAAAGGACAACGATTTTTCAAATAGATAAGATTATCCAAGAGCACGGTCATATAAGTTTGAGGCTGCCACCTTACCATGATCATTTAAATCCAATAGCACTAATCTGGGCAAAATTAAAAGGACAAGTGGCAGATGAAAATACAACATTCAAAATATGCGATGTAAAGACTCTTGCTAATCTCGCTTTATTACATATAGACAAAGATTATTGGGCTAAATGTGAAGACCACGTCTTAAAACAGGAAGAGGAATATTGGAAAAATGATGGTTTGTGGAATGTTCAACCCCAAACAGTTATTAATCTTTTAGACTCATCTGATTCAGAATGAAAGTATATAGCCCCCACAATGTTGGCCCCTATATTACCTTAAATTAGTTCAACAAACGGTCCTTATCACTACCGCACAACTATGAAAATTGGACATACAGGTATACCTTGATATTATCGTCCGTCCTCGAACTGAGAAGACAATAATTCTCCTGGTGTTTTGTCTTATTAGGTTATTTCCCCATTACGGCCATGCCTTTACCTAGTGAAAATTAATCATAGACCAGCAACTACGGTAATTTCTATTATTTAGGGGTTCACAATTTACAATTTTGACAAACATCAAAGAAATTCGCCGCTTTAAGAAAACTGCAGCTGCAAGATATTTGTTAAATATACATTTAAAGGGTCTTTTGCATTCTAATAACATTTGGAAAATTTCAACAGTTTTTAACAAACGGTTACTGAGTAATAGCGTTTTGAAGTTGGGCACGTGATTTGAAACGAGCTATAGAGTCAAAATGGGCACTCTACAGTTCAATCTTCATTCCAACGTTGTGCTACCAATGCCAGTCCTGAACCCTTGATGCAAGAACAAT